>CAHIKZ030005464.1:0-600000 GCA_903632075.3 Acanthosepion pharaonis | reverse complement strand
AAATGTTCAATATGCGCACCGCCTGAGACACGGCATTTTTATACCTGGAAAGAAAAAGATTAAAGAACATAAAAATACAAATAAGAAAAACACAAAAACATAAAGACATAAAAACAAACATTAAACATTAAAATTTGAAGTCATTTGAAGGAGATCTTATTAGATTGCAAAATGATATCAAATTTTTTGAAACACCCTGTATTTTGAACAATAGAAAAATATTAAAAAATTAAATCTTTAGACACACTGGGTTGTAGATTAATATTCTTTCGCTTTTTTTTATTATTATTTCATTTAGATTCCTCGACTAGTTTTGACCAAAATGGCCATCATTTTTTATATATATATATATATATATATATATATATATATATATATAAAATAATATACTAATTGCTGTTTAACTTGGATGGTCATTCAGACAACTAGGTATGGTATGTGTGTGTTATCCGTGCAATTTCATGATAGTAATAACAGTTACTTACCTTGTATAGAACTCAGGAGGCATGGTGGAGTAATGGATAGCAGCTTGAATTGAGTAATTGGAGAGTCGAGTTCGAATTCCAGTCAAAATCCATTGCATTCACTTATGTACTAATACCCTTGGGAAAGGTATGAATTCTCTTCTTCTCCACCCTCAGCTATGGGTAAATAGCAGGACAGAACGAGTTTTATAGCCTTGGATGGCAACTAGTCTACTGCAGAAAGAAATTTCACTGCGAGAAAAAAATCTACCTTGTCAGTCATGTATTGAAAAATACATGATCACCTAAGCGTGTATAATTCATGGCACATAACTGACTGAATGACAATTTAATGATACATAATGGCAGTTTCCTGTACCCTAACTTCATTTATGTTATATCATGGATAATACGATATAATCAACCAGGTAATCCCGAGTGGAAAGATTACACTAACATAGGAATTAAGTAAAACAATAACAAGGTTTTATTGTACGGAAAGTACAATGAGTAAGAGTTTGTAAACACCCACAGAGCCCACCTGTAGTTTATACTGCAACTATGCTGAACAGACCTTAGTTACAGTTTCTGGGAAAGAGTGTGTTATCTAGCGTGATCAACAATTTGAACAAGGCCAGCACGCTCAAGTCCTCAGCTACAATGGCTCGTGACTTTGTGCTATCACAGCTATCGATGACACCCAAGGGTTCCATCTAACCAATTTTACACTCAAGGCTTGGGTCAACCTGTGATATAGTTTTCAGGCACTTTCCAAAGGTGTCGAATGCTGGGATCAACCTTGCCAATCTGATAACATCAGAAAGTCTCCTTCCTGACAAATCACCCGTGGTGAAATTTGAACCTGGGTCTCATGGTTAGAATGTGAACATTAACCACTCTGCCACATGCCCATATAATGTGATTAAATACTTTAGGAACAATAATTATGCCTCAGCAAGATACCACCAAGGAGAGGGGGTGGTAATTTTTGAGCCTTACCCCCCAGGCCACCTGCTGGAACAGCATGTCAGACTGTTTGAAGATTTATATAAAAAACTGGTCAATTCTCTTCCAGATTTGTGAAGTTAGCCTGGACAAAGCAGATTCACTGGTGAGAAATAAGGTGGCCAATCTTGCACTGAAACGATCTGCAGAGTAACTGCTTTCTCAATTATAACCAATTGCTGAAGCTCTGGATAAAATTCAGAGTGATACATGAAGCAGTGGATATAAACAACCAGGTAATCCCGAGTGGAAAGATTACACTAACACAGGAATTAGGTAAAACAATAACAAAGTTTTATTATACGGAAAGTACAATGAGTAAGAATTCGTAAATATAACAATCAGTAAAATGGGAGATACGTCACGAAGATCGTAGTTGTCCTTCATACACTTCTACTACAATAGTTTATCACATCTTTTATTCTCCCAGTCACGTCTCTTCTAGACTGACCAATCACAGTTGGGGTGTGTTAGGTTGTTCCACTATAACAATTTATTAGTAGGCCTAAGTTTTGGGCCACTAGTAGCTTACCGTATGATTGGGAGTTGACCTATATGGTATAGTCCTAACTCAGAATTTTGAGCTAAAAACCTTAAGGTCGACTTGTATGCCACAATTTATGGATATTTAAAAATACAAAACAGAACAATGTGAAATGTCCATTAATTGCAAAAAATTGAAGATTTATTTTTAATTTTTTTTTTAATATGATGTCAAAGACTTAATAAGTCCTGAGAGTTGATGTCTTCAATAGCTTACTTTGAAAAGTGACTTCCAAAAACTAGATTATCAGAATGATGGTTAAGTACTTCAGGAACATTCATTATACTTCGGCAAGATTCTGTCAATAAAGGGGTGAATGTCTTGTCATGCTCCAAGACACTTGATGGAACATCATGTTAGACTATTTGAAGAGAATAAACAACTAGCCAATTCTCTTCCAAGTTTATTAAGTTGGGGGGGGGGACAAAGTAGATTTCCTAGTAAGAAATAAAGGTAGCCAACCTTTGTACTGAAGTGAATTGGGGAAAAATGCTTTATCGGTTACAACCAATAGCTGAAGCTTTGGATAAAAATCAGAGTGATACATGCATCATTGCTGAAGCAGTGGATATTTGGAAAAAAATTGTTCAAAATTTTTAAAAAAACATCCCCATGTTATAAAATAAAATAAGACATATCTCGGCTGATTTACAGGCAAATACTCAAGAGCGAGAACCGGATGTAAACGGGACAAAGCCCCGTCACAAAATGACCATTATCTTTCTTTACAAATGTTCCCGACACACGTGTTCCGATCGAAAAATAAAATAATATTTAAAGTGCTCTATTTTTCGTCCAATAAAAATGCTTTCCACCTAATTACACTCGCTTCGTTTTTCGAGCCTGTTAAGCCATAAAAAAAACGCTATAAAAGGGGTCACATGTAAGTTCAACAGTCAGTCCACAGGTGCCCAGGATAGAGACCTGTCACGGTCGACTACTGACAGCAGGGGAGCGTCAACCACCGTCAACATGTGTGAACTACTATGAGAGATCGACCTAGATCCGAAGCCGACTTATGAACTATACCACAAGGTAGCTGTCCCAAACCCTCACGTTCCTGTTGAAATAAACCACGTAAATCTATTTTTGCTGTTGTCGTATTTCTTTCTTGCAACCATACGCTTGTCTATAACACCCACCTCCAACTATATTTTCATTCAAAAACTGAATTTGCCATATCTTTCATGAAGAATTCAGTAGAAGACTGGTTTTTATGTTGGTAGTAATAATGCATCTAATGTCAGCAAGATGAGAAGCCTTTTAGAAATTGAATTGAATGTTTTGACTTATGGATATTCAGCACACATTTTAAATCTGCTGGCTAATGATTCAAAAGTTCCTAATGTCAAAGAACACATGGTTGGTGTGTTTAAATGCATAGCAGGCCACTCGTATTCGAGGATACCCATCTACTAGGGCGGCTAGTCAATCCCTATTGCAGACACTCGCTCAGGTGCATTTGTGTTTATTCAACACCCAAAGAGCCCACCTGTAGTTTATGCTGCAACTATGCTGAGCAAACCTTAGTTACAGTTTCTGGGAAAGAGCGTGTTATCTAGCATGATCAACAATTTGAACAAGGCCAGCACGCTCAAGTCCTTGGCCACAATGACTTGTGACTTTGTGCTATCACAACTATCGACGGCACCCAAGGGTTCCGTCTACCCAATTTCACTCACAAGGCTTGGGTCAACCTGTGATATGGTTTTCAGGCACTTTCCAAAGGTGTTGTATACTGGGACCAACCCCTCCACTGGGATAACATCAGGAAGTCTCCTTCCAGACAAATCAACTATGGTGAGATTTGAACCTGGGTCTCAGGATCAGAATGTGAACATTCTAACCACTCTGCCATGTGCCCATATAATGTGATTAAATACTTTAGGAACAATCATTATGCCTCAGCAAGATACCACCAAGGAGAGGTGGGGTAACTGTTGTGCCTTTCCCCCAGGACACTTGCTGGAACACCATGTCAGACTGTTTGAAGATTTATATAGAAAACTGGGAGGAGGGGTAATTGTTGTGTCTTTCCCCCAGGACACCTGCTGGGACACCATGTCAGACTGTTTGAAGATTTATATAGAAAACTGAGAGGAGGGGTAATTGTTGTGCCTTTCCCCCAGGACACCTGCTGGAACACCATGTCAGACTGTTTGAAGATTTATAAAGAAAACTGGTCAATTCTCTTCCAGATTTGTGAAGTTAGCATGGTCAAAGCAGATTCACTGGTGAGAAATAAGGTGGCCAATCTTGCACTGAAACAATCTGCAGAGTAACTGCTTTCTCAATTACAATCAATTGCTGAAGCTCTCGATAAAATTCACAGTGACACATGAAGCAGTGGATATTTGGAAAGAATTGTTAGAGAGTTTTGAAAAGGCTCAAAAAACAAAACCAGGTAGAAATGGTTAAAAAAGAGAAAAAGGTACAATCATCACCATAGTCCACCTTCTTGCTAATATCGTTTATTCTTATCTTCAATGAAAGTCATTAAGCAAAAGGGAAGTAAATATTGCAATGGAATATGCTAACAAGAAATATCCTTAACTGGTCCCATTATTATAAAGTTGTAAACTAAGTCTTCTCCCTTTCAGACATTTAAATTTGCTGATTCCATAAGCAAGAAGGTCTCTGCTATTGAAAAGTGGGGTTTGTTGACCGATTCATTTTCTATGGCTTATCAACCTATTGCAGGTTATTTAAAGCTAGAAAATATTTTTAGATTGTAAGAATTTTTTTTGAGATAATATGGATCTCTATCTATAAAAGGCAGGATGTGTGTGTGTGTGTAACGAATGCATGGCTGCAATTTTTGACAGATTTGCACCAAAATTTACATGCACATGCTCCAAGTTAGCAGAAAGGCCAAGACCAACTTTGCATTTCCCAACTCCCATCGATAGTGGAAACAATCGATTTTTTTCATGCTTCTATAGCAGTTTTCATGTAGTTTGCGACCATTTTCTATTGGCCAAAGTGAGAGCCTATAGCTGGCTGCCACAAATAGGCAAGAAGATTCTATTGGCCAGTGTGAAAGCCAACAGCTGACTGACACGAATATTAACTAGCATGCAAAAAAAAAAAAAAAAAATTGATAGCTACATTCATCACAAGTGGGAAAAATTTAAATCTGCATGGCACTTTACTCCAATTGGCTCATTTGCTTGCTTAAACTCAACGTTGATTCTGATTCCGCAGAACTGGGTTGGGTGTGAAAAAGTATTTGTTGTTAACATTCTTTTTTCATTCGGTTTTTCCAGTTACGAGTCTTTTTTTAAAGCTGATCATTTTGTGTTCATTTTGCTTAGTTCTTTTTTCGTAACAGATTTAATGTTTAGTATAGAGCTTAGAAAAAATTCAGTGTGAGATAGGCAAGAAGTAAAGCATGTAGCAACATCAGCAAAGCAAAGGGCACTCCTTTAAAGGCAAGGAAGGGCAAAAATATTTTAAGTCAAGTGATAGCGATTGCTGTATGAATCGTATGATTTTGAATCAAGCACGGGCAACGCCGGGTCATGCTGCTAGTTTGGTGATATGAGTCTTACTAATTAACCCATACCTGGGAGGGAGAAGAGGTGGATTCCTACTTTTCTTATGAGTATCTGCATGTAAGTGAATATAACAAGTCCAATGGGAACTGGAACTTGACTCTCTAATTAAGAATTCCAAGCCATTAACCATTACATCATCCGTACATCAATGATTACAGCACCTGGTATTCCCAAGCAGTTACCCATCTAGATACTAATCAAGCTTGACATTGCTTAACTTCGCCGATATGATATGGCCGTGAGAAACATAATAATAAGGGAATCATAGTTTTTAGATGCATACATGAATTAAGGCTTGGTGTAAAGTTCTGTAAAATACTTTTGATTCACCCTAATATATATTAATAATATAGTGAAGTCATAGATAGTCCTGATGATGGTCTAAAATAGACCGAAACGTCCGACGTCGACTTTATATTAACATTAATACAGCATAATTACATATTAAGTTTTTTGTTTGTTTTTTCTGTATATTTTTCTTCATACTGTCGGATCTATATCCATATATTTGCTTACATAGTCTTTAGATGTATACATGACTTTGGAGTAAAGGTCTGTAAAAAAGTGAAAATAATTTTGATATACCCTAATATATAATAATAATAATAATATTAATAATACAGTAAAGTCATAGATAGTATACATGAATTCAGCTTTGGAATAAAGGTTTGTTTAAAAAAAAAAATATTAAAGTTGCATTTTTTTCTTTTTACTTCATAAAGAGCATAAACCGCTAGTCTTGTAGAGAGTCCCCAAAAAATCAAAACTGGCATTAGTGTTACCGTATGTGCCTGCATATAGTGCGAGTTTTTATGATCAGTTTTTTATTGCAAAAAATGGTGGGGTTGCACTATACACAGATAATTTTTTGAAGGGGTTAAAAATTAGGCATTTTCAGTGATGGGTTTGCACTACAGAAAGTAAATATTTTTTCTTTTTTTTTTTTGAGAAGTTATAATTCAAGCCAAAAACTTCAAGGGTCACAGTGTACATCAAGTAGGCTTATACACAGGTATATATGGTATGAGGGTTGGCTGCAAAGTTTATAGGCTGACTATGAAGGTGTGATGCTAGAGCTGTGAAATCTTGCATGCAGTTATTAATAAGAGTTGAAATTAATGCATGAAAGGTTTCACAGCTCTAACATCAATCTTTCATAGTCAGCCCATCAACTTTTCAGCCCATCTATGTACATATGCATCAAAGCAAAAAAATTCTACCCTCTCATTACAAGTCCATGTAAACAGACACATTATAAAGAAATGTAAATATTAAAGAGAATGACAGAATTATCTATTAAAAAAAATGACCGATTTCCTAAATGCTAGTAGTTTAAAAAATACTCTTAAAAACTTCAAAACTCTTATGATGTTGGACAGCTTCTCTTGTCACTTTTGCTATGTCACGTGAAAGATCATTATCCCTTTCAAAAATGATCATTATATTCAAGACTTCGTAGATGCCGGTACTGGTAGTAACGCCTTCCAATAATATTCACACTACTAATACTGGTTCAAGTAGTAATCACCAAGTGGTATAATGATCACAAGAGAATTGTAATCCATAGAGTAGTAGCGTTGTGGAGTATTTTCACAGTGGAGGGTTGTATTTCTAATAAGTCATCCTAAATTAGGTCCGACATACAAAAAGTTAGGAACTTGGAAAATAAGAGTCAATGGCGCAGCAATCTAGTTGTGATGGTTGGTACTTCAAATGTCTGAATCTCGACTGACGCGTTCAACACCATTCTGCCAGACTTGCCACTGCTACTCCTACTTATTATCTATGGGAGAGTCCATTACAATAGAATAGGTACTATGGCATAACAAGTAGAGAGAGAACATATAGCAATAGTGGATAGACAAGAAATGTGAACAGTGATTGTATAGTCATCACGCTACTTCCTATTTATTCACTTCCTTTATGATCACATGAGCTACTTAATAATGAAATCTCCCATGTCACTCACTGGCAATCTAGTTTCAAACCACAGTGTCAGCAACGACACTTACTCTTATACAACAAAGACATTTAATAAAATTATGACTACTACTTTAAATCCATGAAAATTTCACGGTTTTCCCATTTTAAATTTATGATAAGTCTTAATTCTTAAGTTAATGACTGAATAAGCTCATGGTGAGTTCTACGACAAAAAGATATCCATAGAAAATCCCCTATTGCATCATTAAATATTTGAGCTTAACAACAAAATATTGCAATAGCAATCATAAATATGAATTATTTAAGTGAGGCGGTACAAATAAAAAAATTTGAAATTGACAACTTTTCCCTTTCACTGAAACAGACATTAAACATTTCTATCTTCCCTTCTTTCTTTCATTTTCTTGTTGAAACCAAGTAGTGCCTTTGATATGCATTTCATCTTCTTACATGATCAAAATGGAATATTCCATTATTTATGATGTATTGGCATGGCATAACGGCTGGGCAAGCTAATAAAGTAAGGGACAAGAACAATTATTATATGATCCTTAATTAAAGAAATTTATTGAAGATGTCACTTTTTCCATTCTTTCAGCTTGTCTTAACAGCAATGACACATGAAATGAATATGAAAAAAAAAAAAGATAAACTCTTCCATATATTAAAAATTTCAAAGTAACATGTTCTTTATTCAAAAAGGAAATCTTGATAAATGCACACAAAGTTATAGGCTCTAAAGTGAAAATCAATGGAGTTAACCAACAGAAAGTGTAGCAAGAATTACCGCAGAGCTCGAAGGGACTCAGAGTGGCGTGCATTTTTTTCACTAGAGTCAAGGCTGGGGAAAGTTGTTACCGGAGCTTCTCACAGTTGGTGTGTTGTTCCGGCTATTGGTGTTCGTTTATGTTTCTTGGGGATTTGTCTCCAAACATTTGTCTGTGTTGGATTTTCTACAGAAAGAAAAATGTTTTTAGTTTGTTGTTAGCAATGAGTTAGGACATGGAATCTATATTCAATAGGATACTTGTTTGGATGTTATCCATTACATGAACACAATTGTAAAATCACCCGTCATTTGGTCAAAATTCTATCATATTTGGTCTATCATCAGCCTCATGACCAGGTGTGATCGCAGAATAACCATGCTGGTAAGCACCTGATGAGCTCTCTCCATATGCCACAGTTGCATGCCAATGTCTGAGTTTCTGTGAATGATCTTCCAGTTCAATCAATAACATTGTCAGTTCATTTCTTCCTCTACCTCTTCTTTTGTGTAAAATGGTACCTTGTAGGATGGTTTTGGGAAATCTTTTTGCTCATATGTCGTGGCTATACCATTTCAACTTTCTTTTCTTGACAGTGGTTATGTGGTCTTCCAATGGACCTGTTTCTCGTCTGATGGCATCTTGCATTTACTTGTGATGTAGTCTACACAGTAGATGCTCATAGTTCAATAGTATCTCATTTCTAATACATCGACTCTATGCTCTGGTCCTGTTGTAAATGTCCAAGATTTGCAGATGTATAGAAAGATTGAAAAGGTCAATGCATGCAAAAATCTGATCTCTGATTTAAGACAGACATTCTTTTCTTTCAAGATGGCTTTTAATTTTGTGACAGCTGCCATCGTCTGTGTTGCTTTTGAAATGATTTCTACTAGAAAGACCCATGAAAATTTCATGGTTTTCCTATTTTGAATTTTCTGATGTATCTTAATTATTCAGTTAATGATTGAATAAACTCATTTTGAGTGCTATGACAATAAAATATATGTAGAAATTCCCTTATGGCATTGGTAAGTATTTGAGATTAACAACTTTGCAATAACAATCATAAATATGAATGCTAGCCATTATTTTAAGAAGTGGGTAGAAATGAAAAGATTTTAAATTGACATGTTTTTCCATTTCACTGAAACAGCTGTTAAACACTTCTATCTTCCCTTCTTTCTTTCATTTTTTCAATGAAACCAAGTAGCATATGTCTTTTTTGCTACATAGTCAAAATGGAATAGTCTATTATGCATGAGGTATTGGAAGATGTTAAACTCTTCTACCTTTCTTTCTTTCTAGCCAAATCCACATGTTATGAACATTTCCCTTAATAATTTTGAAATAATTCAGCAGATGATGTTATGTCATTTATGGTAACTGGATTCTTTTGTGATAAACTTACTCGGTTTCTGTCATTCAAAAATGATGATTTTATTGTGGTTGCCATTGAATCTTAGCCGTTAGGCTAATATCAAAGTGTATTATCTGTTCTTATTATCAGCTTAATCTATCTCTCCACTTCTATCTTCTTTCCATTTGCTCACTGAAACAAAGTAGTGTCTTTTCCAAAATCATATAGTCTTTCCAAACTAATGAACAAAATCATTAATTGATAGTCTATTTCTCCATTTACCTTGTCTTCTTAACAGAAAGGACACATGAAATGGATGTGAAAATTGGTATTGGCATGGTCATGCAAACTAATGAAAGGAGGAACCAGCACAATTATGACATGATTCTGGAACCCCCTTCACTGACAATTGAGCCAAGATATATGAATTGGTCCACGACATTAAGTTCCTAACCACTAACATTTATTTTAGTCAAACACCCTTTCTCATTACTTGTTATAAGTTTTTCAGCATTAATCTCCATAAATAAAGGAACGAATGTAAATTTGGTCGAATCTCCCAATTTGCACACATAGTTACTTATTTCAATTCCAGAAAGAAAGCCAATGGCAATATGCAATGGCAACTTCATATATTTTAAAATACTGTCCTTTCCTATTCAAGTTAACCTGTAAACTTGCATAAAGCAAAGATTATACACCCCTCACAAAACTAGGGCTCCTATGTAATGTGAGTTGCATGTGCATGTTCTATTTCAAACCCTATGACTGCACTTATCCATACATCTTCATGAATATAGCTTCTCTCTAGTGTGTGTTTGCATGTGCTTTTTCAATAAGGAACCGTTTGAGAAACTTGATCCACACACTTCACAAAAATATGGTTTCTCTCCAGTGTGTGTTTGCATGTGTTCATTTAAACCCTTACTCTGTGAAAATGCTGATCCACACAATTCACATAAATAGGGTTTCTCGCCCGTATGTATTTGAATATGCCGTTTCAAATGAGAACTTGTTGAAAATGCTGAATCACACATTTTGCAAGAATATGGCTTCTCTCCAGTGTGTGTTCGCATATGCCTTGTTAAACATGAACTGGAAGAAAATGCTGATTGACATACCATACAAGAATATGGTTTCTCTCCAGTGTGTATTCGCATGTGTATTTTCACACTTGAACTCTCTGAAAATGCTGATCCACACACGTCACAAGAATATGGCCTCTCTCCAGTATGTGTTCGCATGTGAACTTTTAATGAGGAACCTTGTGTAAATGCTGATCCACACACTTCACAAAAATATGGTTTCTCTCCAGTGTGTACCCGCATATGTCTTTTCAACAAGCAACTCTCAGAAAATACTGAATCACACACATTGCAAAAATATGACTTTTCTCCAGTGTGTTTTTGCATGTGCACTTTTAAAGAGGAACTGTCTGAAAATGTTGATTCATGTACTTCACAATATCCTTCGTTTCCAGTGTGTGTTTGCAACTTGCCACTCTCTGAAAATTCTGATTCACACACCGCATAAGAATATGGTTTTTCTCCAGTGTGTATTCGCATGTGTCTTTTCAACTTGTCACTCTCTGAAAATACTGATTCACACACTGCACAAGTATATGGTTTTTCTCCAGTGTGTATTCGCATGTGTCTTTTCAAGCTACAGCTCACTGAAAAAGCTGATCCACAGACCTCACAAGAATATGATTTCTCTCCAGTGTGTGTTCGCATGTGCCTTGTTAAACATGAACTGGAAGAAAATGCTGATTGACATACCACACAAGAATATGGTCTCTCTCCAGTGTGTATTCGCATGTGTATTTTGACACTTGAACTCTCTGCAAATGCTGATCCACACACCTCACAAGAATATGGCCTCTCTCCGGTATGTGTTCGCATGTGAACTTTTAATGAGGAACCTTGTGTAAATGCTGATCCACACACTTCACAAAAATATGGTCTCTCTCCAGTGTGTATACGCATGTGCTTTTTCAACAAGCCACTTTCAGAAAATACTGAACCACAAACATCGCAAAAATATGACTTTTCTCCAGTGTTTTTTTGCATGTATACTTTTAAAGAGGAACTGTTTGAAAATGTTGATCCATCTACTTCATAACAATATCCTTTGTTTCCAATGTGTGTCTGCAACTTTTCACTCTCTGAAAATTCTGATTCACATACTGCAAAAGAATATGGTTTTTCTGCACTGTGTGTTCGCATGTGTCTTTTCAACTTGCCACTCTCTGAAAATTCTGATCCACACACTTCACAAGGATATGGTTTTTCTCCAGTGTGTGTTCGCATGTGTCTTTTCAATTTGCCACTCTCTGAAAATTCTGATCCACACACTGCACAAGAATATGGTTTTTCTCCAGTGTGTGTTCGCATGTGTCTTTTCAAGCTACAGCTCACTGAAAAAGCCGATCCACACACCTCACAAGAATATGACTTCTCCCCAGTGTGTGTTCGCATGTGTATTTTTAACTTGGAACTCTCTGAAAATGCTGAACTACACAGATTGCAAGTATATGGTTTCTCTCCGGTGTGTGTTCGCATGTGCCGTTTTAAATTGAAAGCTCTCAAAAATGCTACTCCACACACCTCACAAGAATATGGTTTTTCTCCAGTATGTGTTTTCATGTGAATTTTCAAAATTGACTGCATGGAAACTTCTAATCCACAAACCACACAAGAGTATGGTTTCTGTTCAATGGGTGTTTGCATGTGTATTTTCAAATTGGATTGGTCTCAAAATGCTAGTCCACAAAAATTGGGGTTTTACCAATTTGCATTCTCATGTAATTTTCTTAAGTTGGCACTGCAGAACTCATGACTTGCATATTTCAGAAGAGTAAGTTTTCCCTCCAGAGTGTCTTTGAAAAGATCTTTTCAAATTAGAATTTATCCAAAAATATCAACCCGTGCACTTCACATAAACATGATTCTTGTTCATTGTTCTTGAATTTGTGTTTTTAAATTTGACCACTAAGAAATAGCTTTGCACATGCTAAAATATACTTTATCACAAATGTGTAACTTCCAGTGTATTTTGGGAATAATTCCTGGTAACAGATTTATCAACACTGTGTATGAATATAGTTTGATACTAATTGGTTTTCACAATTATGATTTAACTTAAAATGTAAATCCGCAGATTCCATAAACATATAGATGAATTTCTTTATATAATATTTACATCTGTTTCTCCACAAATGTTACCTGCAAAAAAAGAAAAAAAAAGAAATTGTGTAATTAAGGTAAATACTTGATTTAGGTGTTTTCACTTATAAAATATTAACTCGGTCTTTTCTGTCTTAATTCCTGGAATGAGGAGTTATCATTATTTACATTATTTACATGGGAACTATTATCTTAGTCTTTGCAATAGTTTAGTGGATTAAAGTGTTGGTTCATGAACTTGACATACTAATTTTGAATTCAATTACTGCGATGAGCAGTGTGTACTTGGACTCCATGGAAACAGGGCAAGCATTAACTGAGCAGTACTAAGAAGACAAACTAGAAGAGATATCCCGTGACATGGGCAGCAGAATAAGAACAGTCTATCCCCATTGATTAAATAAAGGGTTCAGTTTGGAATTGCTTGTAGATTACCTTGATTGATATAAATCTGAAGGCTGGAAGGCACAATTGCTGAAATCTTGTGATAACAACAGCAAAATTGAGTACAGTAGTTCAAATGTAAATAGTGTAAATAATAACTTCATCTTATTTAGTAGGTTAACTATTACTAATATGACTAATGAAAAATATAAGAAATTATCTAACTTCTGCTTAACTGTAACTATTGTCATGTTAATTAAAACTGTTTACTTCTATAAAAAATTTTTTTCCTATATCTGAGAAAAATTACAAGGGCTTACAAAAATATTTTGTGAGAAAGGAACTAGAAAATCACCCCACCCCATAAATGGGAAAGATATTGATTAATTAGAAAAAGATAATTCCATAGTTATGTTCTATCACCATTATTTCCATTTCATATACAGTTTACCTTTACATATTCTCTTTCCATTGTATTTCAGACATACTGAACACTTCTTTTATGATTGCTTGTCATTAATAAACCTTTGAATGAAGCAAAGAGTGTTCTGAGACTCATTGATGACAAAAGAAGTCTGATAACTTTTTGAAAACTCAAAATGAGCAACATACCTTGTCTTGCATCTGACTGCAATGCAATGTGGTCTGCCAACACTTCTGTGGAGGTGCTCATCGACCTTCACAGCAACACACATAATAATCTTAAAGGACACAGTAACTTTCCCATCTGTGCATCCTATGGATGCAAGTGATACATTGTACATTTTCTTTCAAATAATTTTAATACTACTTCCTTTCTTTCTTTCATTTACTCTTTCCTTCTTTCATATGGATGGCATGAAAGAAACATCAATATCACCTCACCAGAAACTTTCTTGATCTTTGTTTTTTTTTAAATTTATTTGATGTGCCTCAACTCATTGAAGTTTGCTGACCATTGCTTGAAATACTGTTTTTGTTTTAAATTTATTGATTCAATTGGAAAAAAAAAGAAACAACTTTTGTTCTAAGTATTTAAAAATTTTGTTGTCATACACCTCACAAAATATAGTTTCTTAATTGAACTGTGATTAAGTGTAAATACTGTTTTTGTTTTCAATTTATCAATTAAAAAAAGTTGTTCTGTCAATTTAAATAATTTGGCATGATTAAAATTTTTTGTTGGGGATGATGGTAAAAAAAAAAAAAAAAAAAAAAAAAAAATTAGTCTTTATCCCTGCAGTTTAAAATTTATTAAGAAACTTTAGTTGGGACCCATTGAATTACCCAGGGACGCACCCAAATCAACACCTGTGTGTCGCGGGGACTCACTACATTAGAAACCTGAATACTGTCAAAGAAAGTATTTTTCCTGGTGAAATAGATGCAAACAAAATCATAAAGAATGAACAAAAACAGAAATTGCATCAAATGACTGAGAAATCCTAATGAACCAAACACACACAAAAAAGTAATTTGAACAATTCAGGCAATAAACTTGATAGTTACTTTCTGCTCTCATTATAAAAGTTTGTAAATATTCCTTCCTATCATTTCAAACAAGAATAAATCAGTTTTAAATCATTGTTTACAATTGTATTGACATCATATTGGAATTCAGCTTGTTCCTTAGTATGTACATTATGCCCGGCTGTTATCTCAGGTACCTGTTTTATTGAGAGGATAGACAGAAAAGATATATCAAATGTACTGTTTGGGTTGTAAGGGAAAAAAAAGAAAGAGAAGATAGAGGAGGTGATAACATTTATGTGTTTAATGCCTGCTTCAGGGAAATGGAAAAGCTTGTCAATTTCTAATCTTTTCATTTGTATCCTCTTACTTCTTTAAATAATGACCTACATTTATATTTATGATTGTTATTGTAATATTTTGTTAAATTTCTTGAGCTCAAATATCTACCGATGCAATAGGAGAATTACCACAGGCATTTTGTGGTCGTGGAACTTGCAAGAAACTTATTCAATCATTAACTTAAGAATTGAGATTCATCAGAAAATTTAAACAGAAAACTGAAATTTTCATGGGTATTTCTAGATTTTATTAATCATGCAATATTCGTTCAAGTTTCAAATTTAACAGTTTTCAAACTATAAAGTTAAATATCTTTCCAAAATGATAACAATACATTATGAAAAATAATCATTTCAATAACTACTGAAATTATTGATTCATTTTTTATGGCTTATCAACCTTTGAAGGTTATTTAAAGCCAGAAAATAGTTTTTTTGATTATAAATTTTTTTTTAGATAATAATAGTATAGTGATAAAAGTCTGACTAATTAACTCATAACACATATTTTCGATGTCCTCTTATTACTAAGAGAAAAAAAAACAAGAACAACATCTATTATATACCTGAAGATGTCTGTAGGAACAGACGAAAGCTTGTAGTAAAATAACAACTAATACGGCAGAAATTTATATAAACAAGGATCAATTCATTCATATCGGATCTGGAGGTTTTTGTGTACTATTTGAATTGTTTGCGATGATGGATGTCTCGCCATTTAAACCATTAACCTTTGCATTAGTTTTGTGTGAATAATTCATATATATATATATATATATAAAAACATGCTTTGTTTAATAATAGACATATTGTGTCTACTTATTTTTATACTGATACTTTCAAGTTGTCTTATTAGTTTCTTGATATTGAGATGAATCCACCAAGGAATGTGCCATAGTTTTTTTTTTTACCCCAAGCACTTTCAACCTTTTCTAGGGTTATCTTTTGGGATAAATAATGAAGACAAACCTGCGATAAACTGAAAGGCACATGTAAACATGTGTTTGTAAACTTAGGTTAATTTTTTATTTCAAATTTGCATTTTGTTGTCATAGCAATTTTTAAACATGTGTAAATAAAGCTGTGTTATTTATTTGGGGAATTTTTTAATTTCATAAATTCAAATCAATAAGTAAATTAAATAATAAACAAGTTAACAAAGTAAAAAAGTTAACAACTACAAAACAGCTACAAAACTGCATTCAAATCCTCAATAATTTCCACTCAATAGCCCCTAAAATAATTTAAAATGTAACCATTACCACCTACCTAAATAACCATTAAAATACAATAAATCTACCCATAATACACCACTGACCAGCATATATATTTGAGTCAAAACACAATGCACATGACCTGATGATTGTTTTTAAGCATGAAATAGACTCATTGCTGCTGGGTGTTGATATCAATGCCCATTTTTATATTTACATATACTCTATCCCTGATATTTAGCACTTTAACCCATAAATATAGCATACCTTAAAACTATCTTTCTGTGTGTATATGGATGTATGTAAAATTTCAGATATAAATAAAAATATATCTGTAAAAAAACAAAAGGAAAACTTTACGACTGTTCCTTACAATATATTGAGGAAACTTGCAGAAATTTAAAAATGTATCTATGAAAACAAAAAGGACCTTATCGATAACAATTTATCAAATGCATTTAGTAATACATAAGTTCTAATGAAAGCCACACTTATTAAAAGAGAAAGTAAATTACTAAGATGGAAAATTCTTGAAGAGATGCAACTGAATTTTACCAAAATGTAAATCTGCAACTCAGATTTTTTTAAATATCTCCTTTTCCTAAAAGATATTTCTTTCAACATACATGACCATAAAAATCAAACCAAAAAAAAAAAATCAGTTAAATTCAAAAACTTCTATTATTTAAAATAAATACACATTATCAAATTAAAATAAAATAATAATTACATTATAAATCTAAAAAACAATAATTCAGCAACATATTCTCACTTTCATTAGCCATTAAATTACATCACTTAGCATCTTCCATAGTTTATCTTGATTTTTTACAATTTGCCTGAAGAATATTTATGAGCATTCTTAAACTTAATTAAACTTAAACCCAACATGATTTTTGCTTCTGTTTATAAATACTTGTTGCAAAATAAAATTCTTACATTTATCTTGATAAAGTGCATCAGAGCACATGAATAAAGAAAAGTTGGCAATCAAAACTGAGATACAAAGTTTATAAATTCAAATAAGAATCATCAGCAAACGTGAACCTTCATGTCTGCGAAAAAAAAACGAAGAGTCTAAAAAGGATTTTTCCCTTCACTCCTTGGCAATGTTTACTGTTTAGAGAGGCAATGATTAGAATTTTAATAAAACTTAAACATATGAAAGTGAAATTTCACATTTTCATTGTACTTGAGAATTGACAAAAAAAAAAAAAAAATAGTAAATACTATTTATTAGATTGTTTATTGGAATGGTTGGCAAAACATCAGTTACCTGCCAACTGATCTGAACTATAAAATTGTAAATAAGGATTTTTCTTAATATTAACTTCCTGTTGCTATTATTAAGTTAATAAATCGTTCAAATTATATTTTCTTTTTAAGATTTAAAAAAATTTTTAAAAAGGTTCATTAAGATTGGCTTTATATTTCTGTAAATTTTTCTTAAAAAAAATTAATTTTAATTTATCACCAAAATGAAAGTAAAAAAAAAAATAAAATAAAACCAAAATTTATGTTCAAAGAAGTCATTTTCAAATAATTTAAAATGTATTTTTAATTTTGCTTTTTTTTATGAAGTCAATGGCAATACCTAAGTAGCCAAAACATGCATTTTTATGCCCTTTTGACGGCCATAAAAGTTTGGGAGTGGAGTGGAATCTTCAAGTGTCAGCACCATTCACCTGTCATTTGGTTTATCATCCAAACATCAACCACATTTAATCTGATGATGATAGTTAAAAAAAAAAAACCCTACCACTTAACGTCTTTCTCGTATTTTAAAGCAAAAGTAGAAATTATTCTCAGTTCATTTTCATCTGATGTTTACTTTTATTGCTGGCAGAGATTCGTCTTTTTTTAATCACGCACTTCTACAGTTTTTTTAGCTAGAAGTTAATGATACTGGAGTAAACAACACTACAATTTTAAAATAAACATTTGATTTTTAGATTCTAGGTACCCAGAGCCGGATATAGCATTTTCAGTTAGAGGGCGGGGTGAATTGAGATTTTTACTGAGGAACACTCAGTAAAAATCACAATTCAAAATTTTAAATTCTGTGATCATTTGGTTATAGAAATGAGTAGAGTGTTCACATAGACATATATGTGTATGTGAAAAATTTCTTAGAGTTAACCTGTAGTATAAGACAATAGGAAAACTGTGTTATTAACAGTATTACTAACAGAATTACTACTCTCCCAAGCCAATTACACAACTATATATATAAAAAAAAAAAAAAAATCAAAAGAAAATGGTTGAATCCATCAACTAAACAATAAAAGCAATATTTCTACATGTGAAAGTGTCTGACACAATTTTCATTTGACAATATGAATACAATAGCATTTTCTAAATTCTTCTAGTTGCTAAAGACATTATGTTTGTTGTTAATAGTTACTTTGTTTTCAATAAATTTATTTTGTTTTTGGCTTGAAAAAGTCCACATTGGATGAAACATGTCAGCTAATAATACAGTTGTCACTATTATTATTAATAATTTATTTATTAACTTAATAATAGCAACAAGAAGTTAATATTATTATTCCCTTTATATATATATATATATATATATATATATATATATATAAATTTGCATTCTCTTTTATTTATTTGATATGTAAAATTGTAAATTCAAACTTTTAGATTCAAAGTGAGATTATATAGTGGTTATGAAAGAGGATTTACTAAAGTCAATTTTCATGGATTCTTATTTACATACAAGTTCACAATTTTATCATAGTTTAAGTGGATGCCTTTGTGAACATAGAAAAAAAAGAACAAGCATGTTAAATGAAATTTGTCTTCACTCACTGTGTGCCTCATTCAATTTCTCAGAAATTTTAGCAGTAGGGGGTGTGCACACTCTCTGACCTCCTGGTACCGTCTATCAGGGGAAGGCAACAATATACAAAAAAAAAAACGGACTAAAAAAAAAATGAAATAAATGAGAAGTCTAATTGACTAAAATAGTGATGCAATATTTTGACAAGTCTCGTTAGGTACATTCATGAAATCGCTAAAAAAAAAAAAAGAGCCATAGCATGATATAAACATGATGAAAAAAATTTTTTTTCAGCTTAATTTTTATGTTAGTATTAAGAAGAAAGACCAAAGTATTTTTGGATTATTCTTTTAAATATTTTACTCATTCTTAGCATGTCTGAAATTTTAGTTAAAAATCTTTTTTTTTTGAGTCAGTGAAATTAAAAATTTGATATGTCAGCCATTTTTTCAGGATTTTGTCAATAGAAATCAAATTCTCCATTTAAAAATCTTGCAAAAATCAATTGTACCTTTTTCAAAATTTATTTGAAGAAAATTTAAAGTTTATTTAATAAATTTTGAAACAAACATTACTTACTTTCGTCACAAAAAAATAATGTTGTTTAAAATAAGATAAAACATGTCTTAATGGTGATGATTGACAAATGATAAGTGATGATTTCATCACATGTTGACAACTAACATGAAATTATCATACGGAAGGACAGAAGTGACGTAATCTTTTATAGTTTTAAGTGAACCAGCTTATTTACCTTGTAATTATTAAAGTAAGAAAAACTTTCAGCATTCTAATATTTTTCATTTTTTTTTTTTTAAGTACTGTAGCTTTCATCTTACATTTGTTGATACTTTCTGGATAAATTTTAAATACTATAAAAAAAAATTAAAATAATAACTGCTGAGTGAGATAAAATGTCATAAGAAATGTAGTATAATTTTAAGTACACTTTATGAAATTCTAAATTTCTCTTCTAAAATCAAAGCTTGTTCTCTGGACTATTTCTTAATTGAAAGGAAAAGAATTTAACTGAAAATAAGACTCACAGAAAACAATAAATACACTATACAAAATTGAAATAAATTGAAATATGAAATAGGTATAAAAATAAAATGGTTGTTAGCTTTTCCAAATAATGTAATCTTGCTGGGTGGCTTCTCTGTCTCAGCTCTAGGTCAAGATTTTTTTAGTTTCAAGCACAGATCAAATCAGATGAACTTCTCTCGGTTATTAAGAAATGTAAGTGGTTATTGGGGGAAACAACTTTGAAATCACTTTATTTTTTTCATGCTTCGTACAGTCTTCCGTACATTCAAAATAAACAATTATTATAAACACAAAACAGTGTTACTTTCAATTTTGTACATAGTGGTAGATTGCAGATTGTGCTTTATAATTTATGATCTGTAATTAGATATCTATTTAATAACACCATTGCCTAAAAAAACAACTATTTTTTACTAATTTTAAAATATTTAACAACTTTAATGTATTATACATAAAAAAAAAATGATAAGAAATGACAATTATTGTAAAAAATTATTTTTCATTGAAAAAAAACAAAAAAACTTTTGTTTTCAGACAATATTGTTCTTAAAACTAAAAGCTTTGGAAATTAAATAATATCTTTGTTTTATTTTACAATTCAGAGCTGAATTTAGGTAACTGGTTTTTAAACTTTACAAAAAAAAAATTGATTTAAAATAAATTCTTGAAAGGCTTCTGCTTTTTATTTTACTAATATATTGACAAACAAAAAACAAAAAAAACATCAGTATTTAATTTCTAAAGTTTTCATAAATTAGTTAGGGGTGGGGGGTTAACAGACGTAAAAAAATATTTTTACCATGACTTTCAAAATAAAAAAAAAACATTTAAAGGAATTTCAATCATTTGTACATAAATTATGAAAGTTTAATTAAAATCCAACCATAGCTTTTTTTTTTTTTTTTTTTGTTTTCAAAATTAACGCCTGTCACTGCAAAAAAAAAAAAAAAAAAAAAAAAAGAAAAGCGTTAAAATTTGCAATGTTATTTTGTAATGATACTTTCACAAAGTAAAGAGAAATATGATTTTTTTAATCACAAGTTAGATTGTTCTAAGATGCAAAATTTTTTTAAAAATAATAAAATACTTTGCTCTTTCCTCATAAATAATACAGTGAGACCCGGATATAAGAGAAATTTTCTCTGGTCCCAAATTAAAGCCTGTGTAATGTGTTTAAAATAGACCAAACCCGGATATTAGAGAAACCCTGATATAAGAGACTTCTTCTCCGGTCCCGACAACTCTTTTATATCCGGGTTACACTGTAGTGTAGTGTAACATAATCATTTATTTTAGACGATAAAATTTCGTTTCCATCAAGTTTAAGGCCGTTTTTATTATGCTGTGCTCTTTTTTCTTTTTTTAACGATTTCATGAAGGTAACTAAGTCCAATAAGTCCAATTGATCACCATAATAATTGAATTTATTGTTACTTTTTTTTATCTATCGTTATTTATTTGTAATTGTTGAATTGCTTATTTAATTGAAAGCAGATCTAACATAATAATAGATTTTGTTATTTCATTTAATTTTAGTTTTTATATAACAACTAAGAAATTAAATTAAAAAAAAAAAAACAACTCTTCGCCGCTGTATTTACCAGCTTTGTACATAAGTAGTTTTAGTGAAGTTAGTAAAATCAACCGTTTTTTATTCAAGCAAGTCAATGTCTTACTCCAGGATTTGATAAAAAGTAGGCAAGAGTACTTAATCTAAAAAATGTTGGGACAGTACTTTAAAATGTTACTTATTCAGCGTGATACTACACTACACTACAGTGTAACCCGGATATAAGAGAGTTGTCGGGACCGGAGAAGTCGTCTCTTATATCCGGGTTTGGTCTATTTTATATACATTAACACAGGCTCTAATTTGGGACCAGAGAAAATCTCTCTTATATCCGGGTTACACTGTAGTAAGAAAAAGTGCTATTTTTCACGTCTAAAAAAAACAAAGGAAAATGAACAACAAAATTACATAGAAAATTGTTAGCTATCACTAACAAAAACTCTAAAAAAATTATTCAGGTTGAATCATAACGCTAACTTAACTAAATTGTAAGTAAACTTTTACAATGTAAAGAAGTGTAAAAAAAAACAACAAAGTGGTTGAATGAACAAGCAAGGCAACATCAAGATGGTCGCTGTTACCATTTGTTCAAGTTAATTAGTAAAATAAAGCTTCAGACACTTACATGATCATCCAATGCATAAACTTTAATGATTTATGTATATATATATAAAAAAAAAAAAGATTGATTTTGATTAACTCAAACTGCGACTTCTGTCTAAAGAAAAATCGTTCGCTTGGCGCTACTTTACGGGAAAAAGATGTTTTCGCCTCATTCTCTGAAGAGCGTCATAAACGAACACAGGGCAATGTCTCAAGTTCAGTCACAGTGTCAAAAAGAATTTTACAAAAAGTTTCAATTACAGTGTAACCCGGATATAAGAGAGATATAGATTCCCAAATTAGAGCCTGTGTTCAAATGTATATAAATTAGACCAAACCCGGATATAAGAGACTTCTTCTCCGGTCCCGACAACTCTCTTATATCCGGGTTACACTGTACTTTGCAATTGTTAAAAAAAAAAAAAATCTTTCAGCTGACGTTTTAAATTACCTCATTATTTTACAATAATATGCAAAACGGATATAAGAATTATATAACAATAAAGTTTCGAAAATTAAATTCACTTTAGTGAAAATATTGTAGCAAAATTTGACAGTAAAAATGAACCTTAAAAAAAGTAAAAATTTTTCATTGTATGATGAAGTCTGTAAATAACTAATTTCTAATTCAAATCACTTTTCAATATAGTTGATTGATTGCTTAAACAACTACAGTCAAGATCATAGTCATTATAAAATCCACAATGGTTTCATTAGCTGTGCAATGATAGCCATAAATAAAATTTATTCTGTTAAAAACAAAAAATGTGGCACAAGGCCAAAAGTGGGGATGGAGAACGCTGGTCACCAATCTGTTATATCTTAAATTTAGCTAGCCACAATCACTGGCCCAAAGAGACTATAAAATATTCCTTGTACCAAAATACCACATTCTTACTATCACTAATACTTCAATGTTTCTAAGAAGACCTAACCAGTCTCCATATGTACAATTTGTGTGTGTGTGATGGAGGTGGGGGATAAAAAAGAAACTTTTAAAAATAAAAACCTTAATTCAGACACAATAACAAATACAAAAAAACTCACTTGCAAAAAAAAATGAAAGGTGTCCTACAACCACCAGAGAATTGACATTTCTGGTCACCTAATAGGAGAGGGGGAATTAAACTAAAGAAAATAGGACAAAAATAAAAGGGGCCGATGAGCTGTTAACTTGGCCCAAAAAACTAAAAGCAAAACAAGCCTAAATTAGCCTATTTTGGGCTGGGTAGTCAATGTTTAATAAAATGTTCACAAAAGGATTTTCTAAGTGTAGCTTAGATGTGGCACAAGGCTGAAAGTATGGAAACCCAGTGAGAATCAAACTCACTATGCAGTCATAATTGATCTAGCAAGACAAACTTGTTAACCATTACACCATGTCACATTACTAAATAACCCCAACCCCCTATTAGTAGCCAATGTAGTAGTTTGGAAGCAAAATAAATTATTTTGAAAATAATTAATAATAAAAGAAAAATGAAAAGTTGAATAATAAAATACTTTAAAATACAAGATAAGAATTGTAGTTAACAATAATGAAAGAAAAAGTTAGCTCATAAAAAAAGTTAAATAAAATATTGAATATTCCCATCATGCATTAGAACAAGTGTTTTACCAAAAGAAGTAAAAAATCAAAACATTTTTCTTTCAGTTTTGATTTTGACAGCCAGAGAAAGCAAATATTCTATGATATTCAAATCCTCCTTAATATATATATATATATATATATATATATATATATATATATCAATTAATTGATTTAAAATATGTTTTTTTTGCTACACAGTTCTAACCATGTTTCAAAAATGAAAGCTAAAAGCTTCTAATTTAATTTTGTAATTAAATTAAAGACATTAGTTGCATTTCATCCTCAAGTGAATTTTGGAGTCTAAAATTCCCTTGAGGATGAAAAATGGAACTAATGTCTTTAATTTAATTACAAAATTAAGTTCAAAGCTTTTAGCTTCCATTTTTGAAACGTGGTTAGAACTGTGTAGCGAAAAAAAACATATTTTAAATCAGTTAATTGATAATATTAATGCTCTGTAAAATTACATTGAGCACTATTTTGTAAAAATAGAAATATTTATAAGAACACCGAATTATATATCTTATTGTTCTTTCTTTATATGTATATATATATATATATATATATATATATAAAATTAAGGAGGATTTGAATAATCATAATTGATTCATTGAGTCTAAAAGAATCCTCAACAAAGGGGCACAGTTTGTTGGTGTAGGTAGACTCAGATGAGTCATATGACAGAATTTGTGAAGAGCTGATGCTATATCAAGTCTGGTTTGTTACCTCTCTGAGACCCATTGGTCCAGTGAGTATGATGCTTGCATCACATTGTAATGGTTTGGGTTCAATTCTTGGTAGTGGATGCACACTGCTAATGAGTCCAAAAATAGGATGAAATGGCCATCCAGTGCTTTCTGCATTCTGTTGAGGATTCTTTTAGACTTGATGAATCAATTATTATTATCATTATATATATATATATATATATATATATATATATATATATATATATATATATATATATATTTGGTGTATGAAAAATACTTTATAAACTTTGGGGGTAAGTCACTCACACCAAAACAATGACAAAGATATATATATATATATATATATATATATATATATATATATATACATGTCTGTAAATTCTTCATTTTGAGTTATTAAGTTTAAAGTTTACAATAGATGTTGTTAAATGTACAATTCAAGATATAAACAAAAATCCTTTTACAATCTTTGGAGACGGGTTTCTAACACCAAAACAACTTAGTAAAATGTCCATATAAAGATGTGGCCAAAAGACGATCGTACTACCTCGACACAACAACTCATAACAAATTGCTTGCTTCTACACATGCATGCACCTGTCAGATCATTGACTGCTGGACCCTTTCAAATACTCCCACATGGTGTTGAATGCTTTCACAGACCCCCATGACATGTTGATGAAGCATCTCTGTATAAACCAATTGTTTCAGGTAGCACATAGATAAAAATCCAAAGGATTGAGGTCGAGGGAACATACTGGTCCTTGTTTACCTATCCATCTTTCATGGTAGATGTCAGCTAGTGCATCTCAAACAATGTGACTAGAATGTGCTGGAGCCCCATCAAATATGAACCATGTGCATCTTCATATTAGCAGAGGTACATCCTCTAGCAGGTTGAAAGTGTGTTTGAAATAAAGTCACTGTAGACAGCACCAGTAAGAATATATGAACCTACTAGTCACCTACAATTCCAGCCCATACATTAATTGTAATCTGAAGCTGGTGTGTTGCCTATAATGTACCATGGGGATTCTGATGTTGAATCATTTCACAGGTATTCACCTCACATTGATGAAGAGTCTCTGCATTATTAATGTCTGCTGCATAAAACAATTGTTTTAAGTAGCCCACAGATAAAAATCCAAAGGACTGAGGTCGGGAGAAAGTGCAGGCCATGGAACAAGTCCTCCTCTACCTCTCCATCTTTCATGGTAGATGTCAGCCAGTGCATTGCAAACAATGTGACTAAAATATACTGGAGCCCTATCATGCATGAACCACATGCATCTTCATATTAGCAGGGGTACATCCTCTAGCAGGTCTGGAAGTGTGTTTGAAATAAAGTCACTGTAGACAGCTCCCATAAGACATGAACAAGTCCAGTAAGAAGACACACCCTTGTCTTATGACCCTTTTTATTTTTGTATATTTCCATTTAGTTATGTGCCATGCGTGATACATGCTTAGGCGATCATGTCTCTTTCGATACATGACTGACAAGGCAGTTTTTTCACCTGCATATATGTTCTTTGAATATTAAAATAATTTCTTTGAAATGTATTACTAAAATATAAAAGAAAGCACTTCTTATTATTGAATGTACATTAAAAGAAAGAAGAAATTATCAGCAAACATGGATAAACATGGTCACAATAAGATGCAGTGTCAAAAGGATGGTTTTTCTCATGACACTGCTTTTTTAATTATCTTCACTCTCCAGCAATGTTTAATGTTTTAAAAAGTGATGATTACAATTGTAATAAAACCTAAACATATGAAAGTGAATTTATACATTTTCTTTCTTCTTGAGAATTGACAAACACTATTAGATTGTTTATTTATAATATTATATTATTTTATTGGAATGGTTGGCAAAACGTCAGCTAATTTCCAATTGATTCAGACATTATAAAATGGTAAATAATAAGGATTTCCTTAGAGTTGGTTCACATAATTTAATAATTTAGTATAAATCTATGAATAAAAAATTTTCATATTTATTTCTTTATAACTTGATAAAAGATAAATATTTGCATTAGATTTAATTCTATTAGTTTCAATATCTATTGAATTCTATTAGTTTTAATTATATTTGTTTTAATAATCATACTTATTATAAAACCCAGGTTGTGTGTGTGCGTGTGTGTGTGTGTCTGTACATTTATATATTGGATTATATTTCCTACATTTTTCAACCGATTTCAATAAAACTTCACAGGACTACGCAAAATTACCTTGCGGTGGTTGTGACAGCACCAAAAATTAGAAAATACAATTGTTTTTGCATGAAATCAATTTGAAAACACAATTAAGAGGCATCGCAAGAATGAAAGGGAGACAACTCATATTGAGTTATACTTATTATAAAACCCAGCTTGTTTGTGAGTGTGTGTCTGTGTTCGTTTATATATGGGATCGGATTTCCTACATTTTTCAACCTATTTCATCAAAATTTCACTTTTTTTTTTGGCAGGTAGTGTTTCTTATTGTCTTGCACACTTTTTTCTTTATTTTTACATTCAGAATGCTTTAAAAATTCCATTTACAAGACAATTGTTTATAATAAAATTCTATTCAATCGGTAGACTCATAATGATTGAAAACAATGTTTTTGTTTGAGTTTGGGTTTGACCAATTCGTAAAAAAAAAAAACAAAACAAAAAAAAAATAATCAAGACATGCGTGTCCGTCAACCTTAAACAATAATCTTTTGTCAATTTTATTTTTTAGTCTTTATGATGGTCGATACTTGATCTATCTCTTACTGTTACATCCCCGGGCAACGCCGGGTTCTACTGCTAGTTTACTATAAATCTATGAATAAAAAAAATTTCCTATGTATTTCTTTATAATTTGATAAAAGATAAATATTGCATTAGATTTAATTCTATTAGTTTTATAATTATATTATATTAGTTTTAATTATATTTGTTTTAATAATTTAGTGTAAATCTATGAATAAAAAATTACTTTCATATTTCTCTATAAATTGATAAAAGATAAATATTGTATTGTTTTAATTCTATTAGCTTTTAGAATGTGGTAAATATAAAATTATTCTTGTCGATAAACTAATAAAAAATAGTGTTTAATATTTTTGTTGTAAATTCTCAAGAACAAAGAAACTGTATAAATCCACTTTCATCATATGTTTAGGTTTTATTACAAATACTGTTTTTGGTGGACACAAAGGTCCATGTTAGCCCTTATGTGTTTATTGATATATCCTTGTGCTATAGTTCAGATAATATGGTAAATAATAAATATTGCATTATTTGTTCCCATGTTTTTATAATGAGGTAAATATAAAATTATTCTTGTAAATAAAAATGTAAAGACAGCCACAATATTGATTTATATCGTTGACTATATTTGATCAACCAGATACAGCAGAATTTGTTATTAGGAATTAATATCATCTACTTATGAGAAGATATACCATATCAATATACTATTGAGGTATATGTATATATTTTCTTCATGTTTTCATTTCAGCCAATGGGCATGAAAAAAAAAATTTAGTTTTCTCTTATCAAATTCTGAGGAGTGATAACTGGTTACTGTATATACTCGCAAATAGGTCGCTCCACCGGATAGGTCATACCCTACTTTATGGCTTAATAATTGATGAGTTACTGTTTACTCGCAGATAGGTTGCACTATAATGTGGGGAGTTACACAGTCCTTTTTAAACATAAGAATTATCAGATATCTACCTTGACAATTAACTATTAAAATTATAAACTATTAATAATAAATATAATAAACACTATTTATTTGACTTTTTACTTACTGTTTATTTATTATATTATTTATTGGAATGGTTGGCAAAACATTGGCTAATTGCCAAGTGATTCAAAATTTATAAAATAGTTAATAAGGATTTTCATATAGTTGTCACATGTATTTTAATAATTTAGTAAATGTTTATAAATTTACTTATGAATAAAAATTATTTTCATATTTATTTTTTTATAAATTAGTTGTTGAGGCTAGTATATTGGCCTGCAAACAAATATTGAATGATGGAAGACAGCAAAAGAAACAATAGTTGGAGTAAAAAAAAAGATATATTGCTATGTTAATTTTCATTAAAGAAAATACATCAACAAAATAAGGTTATAGGGCACCAGGCAAAAAATGTTTCCACATGTTTATGTCAAGGGTGAGAAGAGTGTTGTCCTGAAAAGGACAGTTTTGTAGTTATTGAAGAGTGTTGTTTTATGTCAAGGGTGAGAAGAGTGTTGTCCTGAAAAGGACAGTTTTGTAGTTATTGAAGAGTGTTGTCCTGAAAAGAACAGTTTTGTAGTTATTGAAGAGTGTTGTCCTGAAAAGAACAGTTTTGTAGTTATTGAAGAGTGTTGTCCTGAAAAGGACAGTTTTGTAGTTATTGAAGAGTGTTGTCCTGAAAAGGGCAGTTTTGTAGTTATTGAAGAGTGTTGTCCTGAAAAGGACAGTTTTGTAGTTATTGAAGAGTGTTGTCCTGAAGAGGACAGTTTTGTAGTTATTGAAGAGTGTTGTCCTGAAAAGGACAGTTTTGTAGAGGACAGTTTTGTAGTTATTGAAGAGTGTTGTCCTGAAAAGGACAGTTTATTTGTCAAAAGGACAGTTTTGTATTATTGAAGAGTTGCCTGAAAAGGGCAGTTTTGTAGTTATTGGCAAAAGAATTTTGGTTGAAGAGTGCAGTGGCAGTTTTGGAGAAGAGTGTTGCAAAAGGACAGATCATATTTGTTGGCTGGCTGGCTGGCAGGGGCTGTGGGTTGAGGCTAACCTGAAGAGGACTGGGTAGTAAAGAGTGTTGTCCTGAAGAGGGCAGTTTTGTAGTTATTGAAGAGCAGTTGTCTGGAACATTTTGGTAAATGATAAATATTGCATTCCATTAGTTTTAATTGTATTAGCTTTAAGAATGTAATTAAAAAAAATATTCTTGTAAATAAACTGTTGTGGATTCTGGGATGAAATCCGGTCTCTAATGAATGACAAACGCAGGAATGAAATATAGCAAATAAATGTATTGACGTAATAATACAATTGGTAATACGGTTAGTAGATCCAGAAATGCGGTTAGTAGCAATAATAATATATATACAGTCTGGGAAATTCAGTATCGAAGTAGGACTTTCTTCTGAGTCTACGTGCTCACAACTCTGACTCCTACAAAGCGGTTACCTCACTCTCTCACTGTATCAGTGTATCTCCCCCAGGTATTCACCGGCAGCAGTACAAGTACACACTGGTCGAGTACACTTGTATGAAAAAGGGGTGGACTCCATAACATAAAGAATCTAATAAATTACATTACATTTCAGTTCAGAACTTTTTTTTAGCTTGCAATGTTATTTTAACTCAGTGGGGTAATAAATAGCTCGGATTGAGGAATCGGAGAGCTGAGTTCGAATTCCAGATGAATCCATTACGTTCACTTACGTGCTAATACCCTTGGAAAAGGTATGAATCCTTTTCTTCTTCCCTCCCCCCCAGGCATGGGTAAATAACAGGACAGTCCAGGTTCTATAATCTTGGATGGAAACTGGTTTACCACAGAAAGAAATGGCAACCTACTGTGGGGAAAGAAAAACTGCCTCGTCAGTCACATATCAAATAAAGCGTATATCACGCATGGCACATAACTGACTAATGGAAATATACAAAAATAAAAAGGGTCATAAGACAAGGATGTGTCTTCTCACTGGAACAAGGTAATCCTGAGAGAACTAGAAGTCCTACCAGGATTTATTGTCATTAGACACAATCTCAACAACATAAGATATGCAGATGATTTAGTATTAATAGCAGATGCAGAAAAGAAACTGTAGGAACTCCTGCAAAAGGTAGTAAAAGAAAGCACAAAGAAAGGACTAAACATCAATTGTAAGAACACAAGACTGTATGATTGTCAGCAAAAGGAACAGCCCAGGATGCAAAGTACAAATTGAAGAAACCAAAATCAAGTACAAATATTTAAATAACTGGGAAGTGTTCTAACAGAGCATAGAAAATGTGATGCCATAATCCAAAGGAATGCAGATCATGGAAAGATGCCTTCCAGAAGCTAAGCAAAGTATTAAGAACCATTTTTCTCTTCAAAAATTTAAATGCAATGTCAATCATTATCTTCTGTCTTAATTTTTGTTCTTTTATTATCTCTCTTTAATAGAGATTTTTTTCTCATATTCTCTCACACTCAGTTAAAAAGAAAAAATATCAAAGAGAGAGAGATCAGGAATTAAGAATATAATGATTGATATTGCATTTAAATTTTTGAAGATCAAAGTGGGCTGGAAAGCAGAAAGCTGGAAGAGAGTTCCACAGGCGAGTAGTGCCGTAGAAGAAACTGTCAGCATAGAACTTATGGTTCCATCTAGCCATTACAATTGTAAAAATGAGATCTTGTGACCAATTTAGTTGTATGCTTAAATACATAAAGTCGAGGCACTAAAGAGGAAAGGTTATCAGAACAATTACCATGAAAATATTTATAGAAAAGTTACAGACACATTAGGGTGGTAAGAAACTGACTGAATCTGAGATGCTAGGTCAGGATCAAAAACATTGCAGATTCTTCTGACCATCTTTAGTTTTGAGATGTAGAATTGTCAGTGTACTTTATTTTGAACTATTAACATCTTCTTGATTATATATTAAAGACATTTTTATGTTTAACGTTGTTATTTTATAGATACAAGTATTTAAGCAAATGCTCTGTTTATGATAAACATTATTAAATAACATTTACCGGCCTGAATGTCCGAGAAATTTTCATAGAAAATATTCGTTCTTTGACAGGATTCGAACCTGCATCCTATACGGAACCGTCATATACGCTGACGTGCCTTACCTCTAGGCTACAAAGAACCGTTCGGTAGACAAGGTCGAATTTACTGCTTATAAACTCCAATCTTCCATGAATCTCGTACATTCATAACTGCTCTGGCGTATCGAATGTAAACAAATGACGTCATATATTAAGAAATGGACAAGGTCCGACAATTTATTTATTAAAGACATTTTTATGTTTAACGTTGTTATTTTATAGATACAAGTATTTAAGCAAATGCTCTGTTTATGATAAACAGTATTAAATAACATTTACCGGCCTGAATGTCCGAGAAATTTTCATAGAAAATATTCGTTCTTTGACAGGATTCGAACCTGACCCATACGGAACCGATATACGCTGACGGCCTTATCTGGGCTATAAAGAACATTTTTCGGTAGACAAGGTCGAATTTACTATTTTATATACTCCAATCTTCCATTCTCATTTCTTTTTGTCCTAGACAGACACTCAGCATATATGACGGCTCCAAATGCAGGTTCAATTTCAAATAACGTAATATTTTCTAAAAAATTCTCGGACATTCAGGCCGAAATGTTATTTAATACTGTTTATCATAAACAGAGCATTTGCTCTTGTATCTAAAATAAATCGTTAAACATAAAAATGTCTTTAATAAATAAATTGTTTGACCTTGTCCATTCTTAATATATGACGTCATTTGTTTGCATTCGATAAGAGCAGTTATGAATGTAACTGAGATTCATGGAAGATTGGAGTTTATAAGCAGTAAATTCGACCTTGTCTACGAAAAGGTTCTTTGTATAGGGTATGCACGTCAGTATATGACGATATAGGATGCAGGTTTGAATCCTGTCAAAGAACGAATATTTTGTATGAAAAATTTCTCGGACATTCAGGCCAGTAAATGTTATTTAATACTGTTTATCATAAACAGAGCATTTGCTTAAATACTTGTATCTATAAAAATAACAACGTTAAACATAAAAATGTCTTTAATAAATAAATTGTCGGACCTCGTCCATTTCTTAATATATCTTCTTGATTGTTATAGCTGTTACTACAGGCATAACTCAGCCAAGTACATATAACAGTCACTGAAGTATCTTATTATTAGATATAATATTTGTTTCTTACTAATTACTAGTTAGATATTTTTGGGATCATGTGTAGGATTCTGTTGAATTTAGGTAGTTTTTATTGTTCTGTTGAAAAATCCATGTCCCATGATTTACTGATTATCTGTGGTTTGTATGGAGAAAACTGTTTGAAAATAATTGTTTGAAAACAGTTATTCAAAAAACATTTACTGGAATTGTAAATTGTCTGAATGAAAATTAATCAAAAGGACAACTATACTAAATGATAATTATTTGAAATACGCATGTCTGAAATATGTATGTGGTCTTGATTTAAGAGAGTCAATACTGGTTTGTCTAAAACTAATAATGCCTTTGAAGGCTTTTTTTTGCAGCAAGTGTCATCCCATCATCACACAATATGGAAATTCTTAGATGCTGTTCAAAGAGAACAGAACTTGCAAGAAATTGATATTGGAAAAGTAAGAGCAGATTGCCAAAATATCAAGAGTGCCAAGAAATACTGGAAAACTTAAAAAATTAGTGATATTCTTTAATGATTTCTCTTCAGTAGTTGACTATTTGCATGCAGTATCATATAACTTAAGGTTATAAAAGACATTTTTATGTTTAACGTTGTTATTTTATAGATACAAGTATTTAAGCAAATGCTCTGTTTATGATAAACAGTATTAAATAACATTTACCGGCCTGAATGTCCGAGAAATTTTCATAGAAAATATTCGTTCTTTGACAGGATTCGAACCTGCATCCCATACGGAACCGTCATATACGCTGACGTACCTTGCCTCTGGGCTACAAAGAACCTTTTCGGTAGACAAGGTCGAATTTACTGCTTATAAACTTCAATCTTCAATGAATCTCGTACATTCATAACTGCGCTGGCGTATCAAATGTAAACAAATGACGTCATATATTAAGAAATGAAAATTCTATGAAAATTTCTCGGACATTCAGGCCGGTAAATGTTATTTAATACTGTTTATCATAAACAGAGCATTTGCTTAAATACTTGTATCTATAAAATAACAACGTTAAACATAAAAATGTCTTTAATAAATAAATTGTCGGATCTTGTCCATTTCTTAATATATTAAGGTTATAAGTATTTTTTCTTAGTAAATTGTTTTATTAACAATAAATATTTGTGTTTCAAATAATTATTATTTGTGTATTTCCTCTTTTAATTTTTACATTTTTATTGCAATAAAAATTTTGCATTTTGAATAATTATCATTTAGTATAATTGCCCTTTTGATTAATTTTCATTCAAACAATTTACAACTGGAATAAATGTTTTTTAAATAATTGTTTTTGAACTATGTTTAAAGAATTCCCAGGAGACATTATATTAAAGAAAAATGAGGAGTAGAACCATTAGTGGTCTGAGAATTTTTGGCTTCTCTCCCCACCTTTTATCCACAATTGGTAAACACCTGCTCTCTACTACAAGACTAAAATTCTTCAATTTTATAAGACACTATATGTATTATTTCTCTCTGAATTTCTGGGATGAGCAATTATCCCTATTTATGTTGAGATGTTGTGAGTTTCCCGCGTGTCGGTGTATGAGTCAAGACAAACACAGTTGTAGAGGAAAATACTGGTATATTCATAAAAGCAATTAACAATAGAGTGATTAGTAGAACGAAGGTTGGTTAGTACGAAACAATATCCAAAGTCTATAGTCCAACGGTATGTACCGGGTAAGCTTATCTGGACTGCTCACGCTGACTCTCTCTCTCTGACGCTCTGTCACTCTCTCTCCAGAGCTGACTTATATAAGAGGGACCAGTCCATTACTAGTTAGAAGGTGGGTGCGCCCCAACAATTTAAATGTGGATTATTTTTTTCATCTTTGTTGTAATTATTATCACAAAGTTTCAGCCAATGTGTTCTCCAGCCATTATCAGATGCTAGTCGATCTGGGTAACCTACAGGGTATTTGAAACTGAAACCTTTATGAAAAGTTCTTTCTTACTGTTTCATGCAGTGTACTTCTAGTTTCTTCTTGTGGCAAGGGAAGAACAAAATGGTGTGACAGGTAATTCTGCTCCCAGTAAAATATCCATTGTATCCTTTTATAAGGTTGGATTACGTAAAAGAGGCCCAAAACAGATATATTTGGCTTTATTTTTCAAGGCTCGGATAGATGTATTTATTTGATATTTGTGCTGGAAACGATTTCTCTAATCACCAGTTGTTGGTTTTTAATTTCCATTCTGTTACAAGCTGCCACAGTAAAAACTTCTGTTTGCATTGTTTTATTGAAATTTTTTTCTTAAAAAAAAAAAAAAAAAAAAAAAGTGTAGAAATCAAGTGACTTACCTGCCAACATGGCCGCCTTCCTCTGTTTCCTTGTAAAGCAAAGCCAGCTGATTTTACCTCATTTTATAGGAGAGTGCCTAATACACCAGTTAGGTTGGTCCATTTTGCTAGAATGGACCTGCCCAATACATTTGCATGAGTGCTCTTTACTCACCCATATATTTCTCCATGAAATGACTCAAGTCAGTTTTAGCTTTGGCTACACTTGCCTACTTGTGTGTCAGACTACTGGCAAGCTAACCAATATTCTACAAAGAGAAGAAAAAAATCCAAACAGGAATAATTTCCTATTTATAAGATTATAAAATATGTGAACCAACTTTAACGAATTAGCTGGAGTTTCAGGACTTGGATTTCTATTGATTAGTCATCCTTGACCCCAGATCACGATTATACAAAAAATTGGAAAATTAAAACAAGCAGTAATGAACTATAAAATAATTTTAGAAGAAAATGTATATGGTCTGGAAAAATCGTGTTTATTTAAATTTTCTATAGTTCATATTCTTCAATAAAAAAAAAACAAAACTTGTTTTCATAGTTATCATATATTTCTGTGTGTAAGACGTTCTTTAAATCTCAGAAATCACCCTTAAAATTTGGGGGTTATCTTATAGAACAATACTAAAAAGGAAAGCTTAAATTCTGAGTAATGTTTGTCGGTAGGCTAACCTCGATGCACTAACCAACAATGTAGATGAGAAGATGCATATTATCAAATAAACTGATAATAAAACCATTTCTTTCTTGTATATTACTGGCATAACTTCATAATAAATTGCTTATTCAAAGAATAATTTCATATCAATGAAACCAACTTTTATCCATGCAAGCTCAGCTGAGAAAATGTAAACATAGACTAGTTTCACAGCAATGGAATGTACTATGATCATACATTATTGTACAGTTATTAGCAGTATTTTGTGATTGTCAATGAAGCATAAGTAAATGGCCATTAGTACACTAGGCTGTTTGTAATTGTTTAGATATAGGAAAAGAATAGGAAGAAGAATTAGTATTCACAAGAGATCACATGATGAAACATAAACAAAAAAAAACGGTTTCCCTTTTAGGGGATGAGCGTAGAAAAAACATGATATAGAATCTATTTTGTTATTTTATTTTGAATTTCTAATGATACAGTAAGTAACAACATTTCCAATAACATCATCTTTAATCAATAAGCAGTTGTTTTATACTACAGGTATTGGATAAATCAATGAAAATTTGCTATATTTTTGGACCTCGACTTACCTAAAGCTTGCCTTATATATAGAAATAGACAGTATTTATAAAATGGTCAATAATAAAAATTGCATTGTAGTTGTTTTACATATTTTTGTACTTTTATAAGATCTATTTTCAAAATTTCTCTCTTTATAAAATGGTAAATAATACATTTTTATAAAAGGTGAATAATAAATACAGTATTGTACTTGGTTTATACATGTTTATAATCTTGTAAATAAAGATTTCCAAGGGTGTTAAAAGTGAATACAGTAATAGCGTTATCAAGGGACAGACCATCCATTTCACACACTTTTTCTGTGGACACAGAGGTTAAATATTGCCACATATTCTATACCCTAAAAATTTCAAAGTAATATTTCATCCTTGGTTAATCCACAATCCTGGCTCTCCATTGGCCTTGAGTCAGTTTCATTGACAGTTTATCTAATCTTATCTGACAGTTTTCCAAGATGGCAATCCTTGACATCAAAATTGAACATGTGTTTTACTGCGGGGGAACAAGTTGCTAGCCATGCCTAAGGTGCAGAAAAATAATCATACATCAGCACTGCATATTAATCAAGGTTAATTATAGAGAATTAAAATGAATAGCATTTTGCCATTACAAATTCAAACAAGCAATCAAGTGTCATAGTGAACTGTAAAATAGACTTACGAACTGTCCGATTATCACTTTTTAAAGAAATTGAGTGAACATTACACTTTCTGAGTTCTTACATTTTCTTTTAATGAAACAAAGTGGACATAAAAGAAAACTCCAAGAGTTTCAAAGTAACATTTTTATCCATTTCTTGGTTAACCCATACAAAAGGGAAAAATCAAGAGTGATAAAAACAAAAAGGGGAAAATCAAAGGAGATAATATGAACAAAAAGATGGCCTTTTTGTAGATGGCGATTAGTTTAATTCATGAAATTAGTATTTGGTTTGGTTAATCTCAGTAAGACAAATTGTCTATTGTGCACAGAAAGAAAAAAATAATGATTGGTTGAAAGTAGATCATGTAAACTCTAAGACAAAGTTTAATATATATTTTGAAGACCAGCAAGAAAAAAAAAAGAAAGAAAAAAATACTAATGAAAATATGAAATAACAACTTTATATGTTTTAAAACACAGTTCTTTCTTGTTCAAATCTGACTTTAAACTAACATAAAATAAAGATTCACATTCATCCATAACACAATTCTACATGAATATTTTCAAAAAACATGTTTTCATTTTAATTCTATGAGAACACCATACACTGCACAAGAAGATGGTTTCAAATGATGCTCTGGTGAATTATTGAAAAGGTCAGTTCACAAATAAGAAAACAGATCCTATAAAGATTTTTTATTTAATGTGAAACATTCATTTAACAAAATGTACTCTCATATGTCTGCTTAAATATTTTCTGAAGTTGGAACATTGAAGCAGGTTTTTAAAATGATAACCAATAAACCTTCTGCAGTCGGACTTCTACCAAATGTTTTCATATCAATTAATATATTGGAAGACGGTGATAAAGCTGATACACACTTTTGCATGAATTGGACTTTGCTCTAAAGACAAAAAATAAGGTTCCTACAGTAATATCTTTACCTAATCTGGGATTTCAGGAGCATAATGTCTGTATTGTGCTTGCAAATGTATTTTCAACTCTCAACTATTTAAAAGTGCCACCTTACAAAGCTATGGTTTTTCATCTGGTGTTATTTACAAGAGACCCATTTGATTGCCAGCGATTATGAGGATATTTTGTCTAAGATGCTTCACATCTATTCAGATCATTTTGATAGTTGTTCCAGAGGGGCTTCTTGGCTGATCAACAAGTCCTTGACATTGTGTGCTCATGTTTGCAGATCTGCAGGTTAGGCTTTGTGTTTTGGACGTTACCATAAAAGATAAGACTTATCAGGTTTTATGTGCTCAACTTCAAAGCGGACTGGGCAAGCTTTTTTTGGCGAGTTGAGCCATTTTTTATGTTGTCTTGGCAGGTTATTTTAATGGATGAGTATAATGCCATACTTGATCCTGATATAGATTGTAATGGGGAAAGATGGGTATTAACAACCCAGACATGAAACTATTTCAAGACTCTATTGACCAGTTGGATCTGGTCAATAAGATTGGAAATGAATACCCCTGGGAAGTACTGTGGATTTGAAATAGTTTGATGATTAATATTTTGATTACATTTTGGGAAGTGGATCAAGCTGAGATCTTTTTTAGCACCTCCCCATACAAATATCAGATGAATTTACTTTCTAAAAATATTTTTTTCTATATTATAACAAATACAAGAGCCTTGTTTAATACTGGCATTACTTGGAATTTTTCCATCAAGTAAGGAAAAGATTTCAAGGAAAAAACAAAGCAAGCAGTCTAATGGCTTCTTTATTTAGAAAGAATGTTTTTTATAAGAAAGTTTTAACTTCAAAGGACCATTTTGTTCATAGTGACAATTATGGATGCAAGGAAAGATTCTGGTTGTGGAAGAAGCAGCAATGACACAGAAACCATAGAAAACAATGAAGAAAAAATCCATTGGCGTCTCGTTTGATCAGATTTTAGGAACTGGTTCGTGGTTCGGGTTTGGAAATTCCTACTTACACTGGAATCAGATTAGTGCATGAAATGTCATTTAGATACTTGAGATGTTGAGAGAACTTTGAATTATGAGTGAAGGAATAAAATCAATATTTGGTTGAAAGTCATTCATGTAACTCTAAGATGAAGTTCAATATATATTTAAGATGTGCAGAAAAACTAATGAAATTATAAAATAGCAAGTAGACACATTTTAAAATACAGTTTTTTTCTATTCGCATTTGACTATAAACTTACATAATATTAAGCATCATTAGTATTCTCCTGTAACATGACTGTAAATGAATATTTTCAAAAGGACATGTTTACATTTAAAATACAAGCAATAAACAAAGCAAGCAAACAGTCTGATGGTTTCTTTATTTAGAAAGAATACTTTTTACAAGAAAGTTCTAATATTTTCAGGTTTACAATGGTGGAGGTAAGAAAAATCTCTGGTTGTGGAAGCAGCAGTGCAGACACAGAAATAGAAGACAATGAAGAAAAAGTTCATTAGAAACTCATTTGATCAGATTTGAGGAAGTGGTTTATAGTCCAGACTTGATTGTTTGTTTGTTTGTTTGTTTGTGTTTTACGACATATCGACCTCCTCAGTCATTTAATGTCAAATCAGGTTATTATTGGAATATTATTTTCCAATATAATAGACCCTTCCATTTCCACAAACGGAGAGGTTTGCCATGCTGAAAAAGGTTTTTAGAAATGAAATGGTTTGTAGAAAAAATCTGGTTCTGTCAAAAAAAAATTTTTGTAGAGCATTGTATCGTAGGAAGTTTCTTCCTTTTTTTGAGAAATGGTATGCAGAAAGAATCAGATTTTGTTGAAAATATTCCTTGCAGCAAAAGTTTGCAGAAAACTCCCAACTTTTTATGTTTTAGATTTTTTTAATACAAATTGACTGATTTCAGGAACGATATTATGTTATCCATGTCAGTTTTTTGGAACAGTTCCTTCATGTTACTTGCACTATAAAAGCGTTTCTCTTATATGGGCTAGGTCAGTACATTCAATGAGAATGTGTTTCACTGTGTATGCGGTCTGGCATGCATAACACATTGGTTGTTGCTTTGCTTCAAGTAAGTAGGAATGTGTTGTCCTTGTATGGCCTATTCGAAGTCTGGACAATATCACTTCCTCTTTTCTATTTTCCTATAGCTCTGTTTCCATTCTCCCAATTCAGGTTTAATTTTTAGTAATTTATTATTACTATTGCTGTTCCAGCGTTGTTGTCTTTGTTGCAGTATGTATTTATTTATCTTCATTTTAAGGTCTGTATATGGTATTTTGAAATTTTTTTCTATGGTCATATTTAGAGTAGACCTGGCTGCTTTATCTGCCTGGTCATTTCCACCGATTCCAGTGTGACCTGGGACCCAACATATCTGTATATCATTATCATTTGATAGGTGAGTCCAGACTTGAAAGTTCCCATTTAGACTGAAATCAAAGTCATATTAGTGTATGAAATGTCACTTAGATACTTGAGAGAAACTAGAATAATTAGTGATGGAACAACATCAATGTTTGGTTGAAAGTCAATCATGTAACTCTAAGATGATGTTTAGTATATATACTGAAGACCAGAAAAAATGCTAATGAAAATATACAATGGCAGGTAAAGACATTTTAAAATACAGTTTTTTTTCCTATTCACATAAACAAGAAACTTATATAAAATTAAAAGGTCATTAATATTGTCCTGTACCATGATTCTAAAGGAAGAAAAGTGTTTACATTTTAATTCTATGAGAACACCACACAAGAATATGTGTGCACGCCAATGTGTTTTCAAGTGACGCTCCGATGAATTTGTGATAAGGCCAATCCATGGATTATAAGAAAACAGTTCCTCTTTAGTTCATTATGGTTTTTTCTGTGAACCATTCATTTCACAAGACCTAGTCTCCAATGTCTACTTACACTGAGTAATTTTTTTATATACACAAGAATCAATTAAGTGTTTGCAATCTTGACATAATGCTAAAGGTGCTTCACTATTTGTACTTACTTTTAAGTACACCGCAAAAGAATATGGTTGCACTCCAATGTGTTTTCAAATGAGGCTCTGATGAATTTTTGAAAAGCCCAATCGATATATAATAAGAATACGGGTTCTATAAAGTTTTTTTTTTTTTTTTTTTTTTTTAATGTGAAGCATTCATTTCAAAAGATGCACTTGCAAATGTGTCCTTACATATTTTTTGAATTTGGAACATTGAAGAATGTTTATAGAATGATAACCAATAAATTTTCTGCAGTAGGATTTCTACCAAATGTTTTCATGTCTATTACCATATTGGAAGAAGGTGAAAAAGCTGATACACACATTTTTGCATGAATTGGATTTTTCTGTGTATTTTCAAATGATAACAAATAAGACACCTGCTGTAATATTTCTACCTAATGCGTGATTTCAAATGTATAATTAACTTCAAAGTCTACATTGTGACGGAAAATATATTTTCAACTCTAAACCCTCCGAAAGTGCCAATCCATATACCTTAGGAAGACATAGCTTTTCACCTTGCGGGTTTTCAAATTTTTTTTTTTTTTTTTATGTGGAATCTTTTGACACAAAATAGGTCTCTAATATGTGTGTGTTTGTATATGACTTTTCAAATGAGAACTTGCTGAAAATACTGAGCTACAGAATTTACAAGAATATGGCTTCTCTCCAGTGTGTGTTCGCATGTGCTTTTTTAATGTGGAACTTGTTGAAAAAGATGATCCACATACTTGACAAGAATATGGTTTCTCTCCAGTGTGTGTTCGCATGTGTATTTTCAAGTTGCTACTACCAGAAAAGGTTGACCCACAAACTTCACAAAAGTATGGTTTTTCTCCAGTGTGTGTTCGCATGTGTCTTTTCAATGTGGATGCTTCTGAAAATGCTGAACTACACAGGTCACAGGCATATGGTTTCTCTCCAGTGTGTGTGCGCTTGTGTGTTTTTAAAATGAAATCTCTTGCAAATCTTGCTCCACACACCTTACAAGAATAGGGTTTCTCTCCTGTGTGTATTCGCATGTGCAATTTTAAGTGGTACTATCAGAAAAGGCTGATGAACATACCTTACAAGAATATGGTTTTTCTCCAGTGTGTGTTCGCATATGTCTTTTCAAACTGAATTTCCCCCCAAAATCCATTCCACACACCTCACAAGAATATGCCTTTCCTCCAGTGTGTTTTTGCATGTGTATTTTCAACTTGGAACCCATAGAAAATGTTGAACTGCACAGCTCACAATTATATGGTTTCTCTACTGTGTGCATTTGAGTGTACATTTTAAAGTTGAAACCTTTAAGAAATTTGTACACACATCACAAGTATGTGGTTTCTCTCCAGTATGTGTTTGCATGGGTATTTTAACCTAGATTTTACTTAAAATGTGGATCTACATACCTGACAAAAGTGTGGTTTCTGTTCAGTGTCCTTTCACAGGTATTTTCAAATTTGAACTGCCTTAAAATGCCAGTCTGCAAACATCAACAGAAAGGGTTTTTCTTAAATGTGCATAGTTTTGTGTCTTTTTAAAGTTTACAATCTATGAAAATTGGAAACCACACATTTCAATAGAGCATGTTTTCTCTCCACATGATTTTGAATTTTAATTTTTGGAAAATGTCAAATCTCACTGATGGCATGTGTTTATTTTAGAAATTAATTCCTGTTATCAAATGAAATAAGTTTAACTTGAATAGGTTTTCACTATTATTTTTTCCTCTCTTATGCAAATTAGAAAATTTAAAAAATGTACTGGATTTCTTGATGCTGTATTCAGATCTCAGTAATGTTTATATATGGCTATTAGATTAGTTGTTCTCCACAAACAATACCTGTAAACAGAAAAGCTATTATTAAAGTCAATACTTAACAGTCATTTTCCTTCATAACATATAAAGTAATTTCTGATAAATAAGACTGAGTTAAATATTTTAAATTTGACTGATGAAAAATAAGAGAACTTTTTATATTCTGTTTAACATAGCCAACAATTTTCCTAATATAAAAAAGATACAAGGAAAAGTATAATCAAAAAGAAGGTTTTATAACACTGGTAATTACATGCAATATATCTAGGTGTGAAAAGATACACTACTTTATAAATGAAATATACAAGATATTTTTTGCTGGAGGAAAGGTGAAACCCATTCATATGAGAACACTATTTTCCAATGATAGTAAAAAATTAAAAACTCAGGTTTTGTATCATGTTTATGTATTTTTAATAAAAATCAACTTATTTTTTTCCATTTATCAAATGATGCACAAGGACAGAGTCGCAGTTAAATAAATTATTCATATTTTTCTCTCCTGGCCAGCATTATGTGGTAATGTCCTGATTAGAAAATTCAAGTGGATTTAGCATAATGACAAACATAACATAAAAAAAGAAATATCTTGCTGAAAATGTTGCTTATCAGAAATTTTAGTGGATTTAAAAAGGACGGGTATTTGGCTAATCTGAAAATTCTAATTAAAATTAAAAATTTTAGAGAGGTAAGATATTCTATGACAATTTAAATTTCTCTGTTCATAGGACGGGTTTTGGCTATCAGAAATTAAGGATTTTTTAGAGAAGTAAGAGAGCTTCTATGACAATTTACTTTTCTCTGTTCATAGGACGGTATTTGGCTAATCTGATTTGGCTAATCTGATAGGAATTCTAATTGAAATTCTGGTTGGGATTAATTTTAGAGAGGTAAGATAGCTTCTATGACAATTTACTTTTCTCTGTTCATAGGACGGGTATTTGGCTAATCTGAGAAATTCTAATTGAAATTAAGGATTAATTTTAGAGGGTAAGAGAGTTTCTAATTAACTTTTCTCTGATTAACGGGTATTTGGCTAATCTGAGAAATTCTAATTGAAATTAAGGATTAATTTTTGAGAGGTAGAGGGCTTCTATGACAATTTACTTTTCTCTGTTCATAGACGGGTATTTGGCTAATCTGAAATTCTAATTTAAATTTTTTAGAGAGGTAAGAGAGTTTCTCAATGTTCATAGGACGGGTATTTGGCTAATCTGAGAAATTCTAATTGAAATTAAGGATTAATTTTAGAGAGGTAAGAGAGCTTCTATGACAATTTACTTTTCTCTGTTCATAGGACGGGTATTTGGCTAATCTGAGAAATTCTAATTGAAATTAAGGATTAATTTTAGAGAGGTAAGAGAGCTTCTATGACAATTTACTTTTCTCTGTTCATATTTGCTAATCTGGACAATTAAAAATTAAGGTTATTTTAGGCTAACAATTTACTTTTCTCTGTTCAAATTATTTGGCTAATTAAAATTCTATTTGAAATTAAGGATTAATTTTAGAGAGGTAAGATAGCTTCTATGACATTATACCAAAATTCTTTCATTTTTTATTAGTACAAAAAAAATCCACCACCTGGTTTTTGTTTTTCTCAAGCTTCGAAACCTAATGATACCCTAAAATAGGGTTGTGAAACAATAGTATTCCATTGGTTCTGGAAAATTAAGCAGTGACATGGTAATCTTTATAACATTGAGTTACAATTAAGTTTTTAATGGGCAATATAATGAGAGGGGATAATTAAATGTTGAGTTATCAGTACCTTTTACTAATTCTTTCGTCTGTCAACACTAGCTAACTTTAATGACAGTTAAAACACCACTTACTATTAAAAAGTCTTTTTCATTGTGATTTAAACAAAAAGTAGCAATTATTCTTGTACTTCATTTTCATTTGACACTTTATTGTCAGCAAGTTTTTTTATTTGCAGTTTGAATTATAATAAACTCTTTGATGGTCATATAATGAGGTGTGGGGGGAGTAATGGCATTATCTATCAACACCTTTTTTAAACAATTCACCCCCAAGCAAGGTGATAACTTCACTAAAATGCAAAAGGCAGCTGGAAGTGAAAGAGAAGGAAAAAACTTTATAAGGAACTGGAAACCCAAGAAGAATATAAATTTTAGCGTTTAGGTGGAGATATTAGAAATATGGAGTTGATGCTGAATTTAGAATGAACCAGAAACCCAGTCCTAGACAGGAAACAAGGGATAAACCTCTACTCCTGTCTAAAAGACTGAAAAGGATTGTGAACCAGATGATATTTATCTCTTCTGAAAAATTAACCAGTGACATATGCATTGAATTATATTGAATTCTTGATGAGCCATATAATGAGTTGGGGAGATGTTGTAACCTAGGAAGGGTTACTGAATGAGGAATAACCAAAACGGAGGTTGGAAATGAAATGGTAATCTTTATAACATCAACAACATAAAATACTTGCCAGCGGCATGAAGTAGGTAAACCGCTGCTGGTGGTGGACTAAGACGGCATATTACCTCAACTTACAATAGTGTCCAATAGTGTATTTATGAAGATTGGGCCATACCCATTAGTTTTCATATGTACAGTATATAACAGGAGAGCAACGACATCCTTAGCTATCAGTACCATTTAATCATTCTTATGTCAATCCACACCAGGCAACTTTAAACTAGGGATGGACAGTTAAAATAGCAATTACTGTTAAAAAAGACTTTTTAGTTGTGTAGGGAACTCAAAAAAAAAAAAAAAAAAAAAAAAAAAAAAGAAAAGAAAGAAGCAATACCTAAGTTTAAAATACATTTGAAAAAATGAGAAATCTTCACTATTTCCAATAAGCAAAATAATTTGATGTTTTTCAAACTAAAATTGAATCATTTTTTTTTCTTATTATCAGTAAAAGTTATAAAATTGGCCATCTTAACAAATCTGTCAACATAATTCTCTTTATTTATTAAAGACATTTTTATGTTTAATGTTCTTTTTTATAGATACAAGTATTTAAGTAAATGCTCTGTTTATAATAAACAGTATTAAATAACATTTACCAGCCTGAATGTCCGAGAAATTTTCATAGAAAATATTCGTTCTTTGACAGGATTCGAACCTGCATCCTATACGGAACCGTCATTTACGCTGACGTGCCTTACCGATCGGCCACAAAAGAGTATTCGGTAGGCAAGGTCGAATTTACTGCTTATAAACTTCAATCTTCCATGAATCTCGTACATTCATAACTGCTCTGGCGTATCAAATGTAAACAAATGACGTCATATATTAGAAATGGACAAAAAATCCGACAATTTATTTATTAAAGACATTTTTTATGTTTAACGTTCTTTTTTTTATAGATACAAGTATTTAAGTAAATGCATTTTACTTAAATACTTGTATCTATAAAAAAGAACGTTAAACATAAAAATGTCTTTAATAAATAAAAAATTGTCGGACTTTGTCCATTTCTTAATATAATTCTCTTTATTAAAAATACTTTCAAAAATAAAATATACTTTACTGAAACTTTATATAATGATGACGAATTGATTTAAAGTTTAATTAATCTGAATTGAAATAAATATTACATAATTTTAGTTTAAAATATCACAGAAAAGCAAAGACAAAGGCTGGTGTTTTTTGATGTGGCTAAAGATTTATTGACATTGATTTGGGTAATTTAAATAAAGGGAAACAATAACTAGAAAAAGTACATGATAAATACAACATAAGTTTATTTTTCACATAATTGTTTTTAATTATCCAGTAATCTCCAAGTCATAAACATTTCAAACATTATATTTTATTGAATTTCATGTACTTGGATTTTATAGCCTTAATTACAAAAGATGTTTGTTGAGAAAATGTTAATTTAAAATACGTACTATCTCTTAGTTTCTGACAATGTTGTGCACGGACATCGGCATTTACAAAAATTCACACATTTATACATACATGATCCAAGTTCAAAATTATTTTTAAAATACCGGAAATTGTTAAATTGTAGTGAGCTTTTCTATTTATAAGTAGCGAATGCAGTTTAAATCTAATAAAAACATCCCTTGGGCCAAGCAGATTAATAAAAAATTTTAAAAGATTTAAATGGTTATGAATTATTGAAATTTATTAATTGTATTCATTCATCAAAAAGCATCATCAAGTAAAACACATTAGCCAATAAGACATGACAATAGATTAACTTATTACAGCCAACCTTAATATCTGGTATTATATACATTTAGAAAATACAGTATTAATTAATAGGTTTCTACCTGTATTAGAGAGGCACAGTAGAGTAATGGATAGCAGCTCGGATTGATGAATCAGAGAGCCAAGTTCAAATCCCAGTCAAATCCATTACATTCACTTATGTGATAATACCCTTGGGAAACATATGAATCCTATGGGTAAATAGCAGGACAGATTGGATCGCAACTGGTCTACTGCAGAAAGAAATAGCAATCTACTGCAGGAAAAAAAAAGTTGCATTATTAACATTATTCAGACTATTGTCCTCATCTTTGTCGCCATATTTATTATAACGTTTCGGCCGTTGTATGCTCCGGCCTTCTTCAGGTGGTTGGAATGTCGAACTGAAACCTTTATTTCGCTCACTGGGGTAAACTGTTCTCGTTCCATGTGCCATGTTTAATGGATATCAGTTATCTCCTGTTAATTCTCTCCAAGTTCTCCACTGCCTCAACCGGGTATTGAACTCACACTTTTTGGGTCCTCTCACTGGATCTAACAAACAAAAAAAATGGTTGCTGATGACATTAGGTTTATAATACTCAGAAATTCATACAGAGATGTCCTCAAAGACACATGGTACAGTGGATAAAGGTGTTAGTTAGATCCAGTGACAGGACCCAAAGAGTGTGAGTTCAATACCTGGTGAAGGCCATTGTACACTCCAGGTGGTTGGAATGTCAAACTGAACCCTTTATTTTGCTCACTGGAGTAGACTGTTCTAGTTCCACGTGGCATGTTTAATGAATGTCAGTTGTCAGTTATCTCCTGTTAACAATTAATTCCCTTCTCCAAGTCCTTCACTGCCTTAACTCACACTCTTTGGGTCGTGTCAGTGGATTTAACTAACAAAAAAACAAAAAAAAAAAGGTTTATAATACCAAAAAATTCATACACAGATGTCCTCAAGGACACATGGCATAAAGGCGTTAGTTAGATCCAGTGACAGGACCCAAAAGTAAGTGTGAGTTCAGGTGGAGAATTTGGAGAGGGGAATTAACAGGAGATAACTGATAACTGACATCCATTAAACATGGCACGTGAAACTAGAACAGTCTAACCCAGTGAGCGAAATAAAGGGTTTGACATTCCAACCACATGTAATAAATATCGCGACAAAGATGAGGACAGTAGTCCGAATAATATAGTGTACATAATACCTCATCTCAGAAATATAGACAGATAATAAAAGGTTTATTGGGAATTTATTTAATTCACTCTCTGCACGTTGTGCCATACATGAATGGTTCTATTCCAAATGACGTAGTCCTCAACGGAAAAAAATAGCACATTTTCTGAGACCAAACCAAATAAACGTAACTAAGAGCACCCTCCATAAGCAACGACTAGTTACACGGCATCATGTATTTGTTTTGTCACGGATACTGAAAAAACCTGTTTGAAGATGCTTTTTCTACGATAGTGAACTGAAGTACAAAGAAAATTAGAGAAAATGTTCAATCGAGCGAGTCTTTGGGCCTGCCATTCGAGGAGACCTTCTCTGATTACAACCAGTTCAAAATCAACTACTTCAAGGACTCTACAAAGGCAGACAATGCTGTATAAAACTCCCATGGCACGAAGATAACTTGTCAAGGGTCCCTTCCAATCACATAGTGTCGTTGCGTGTGTCCAAATGTCGAATGTGTGGATTTTAAATTTTATTAACATAAAGTAAACATTCGGAACATGTTTATTTATTCATCAAATTAAAATTTATTTTTACCCGACTTTGTTGTTTTTTTTCCTTTCTAAGAGACAAATAAGTTCTGCTATCTGAGATTCCTAACCCGTTTTCAGTCGACCGCAATGAAACGTTATTTTTATGAAATAAATCATTAAAAAAATCCTAATTCTATTTAAAATTTTGCAATCAACTGCTTATTTCATGGATAATTAAAAAAAAAAATTTGTCGTGTGTAAAATAGGTTTTTTTTTACTTTTAAAAACATTCCAGGAAAAAATCGCCATAAACTGCATCAAACCAAAGATATCATTTCATTTATTCCATAACTTTTACAATTTTTTAACACGAAGAGTAATATGGCAATGTCAATTAATTTACGATGTCAAATTTAATAAGAGATGCTATTTTTTCTATCGACATGTCCAAAATGCTGAGACTGAATTAAAAAAACAAACAACTTCAAAACTAAAAATAAAATCCAACTAATTTACGATTTAAAAATATTATTTCTTCAAAATATCTGACACGGTGAAATATTTTCATTTTTTTTTTTTATTTTATGGAAACAATGTTGAGGCAAGTCAGTAAATAACGATTTCTTTTTCTTTCTTTTTTTTTTAAAAATCAAAATTATTTGTATTCCCCCACTTACCTTTCAGACGAGAAAATGCAAACAGAAAGACAAAAAAAAAAGGGGATGATTTCTTTGTTCTCAAAACAAAAATGATTTTCTTAGGATTCTTCTGTCTGTCAACTTACCCAATTTTTGCATTGTTCGTTCATTTCATGTCACAATGTCAAAATTGAAACGAATGACAAAACCAAAAGAATTAAGAAATGGAAAAACACGATAAAAACAAATTATTTTTTTTGTTGAGAAAATATTTTGTTTTTGTATGATTATGTTTTAGCCGAAAAAATTAAACGGTGTTAGCCAAGACTTGGTTCCTTGTTTTTGAAATCCTTTCATTTCTTGGCATTTACAGAGAGATCAAAAATCGATGTCTTGACTTTTCTTCCTGGCCACTGACGTAGCGTCAGTGGCCAGGAAAGATGCTAAAGACTTGGTGCACCCCTCCACACGAAATATAGTAATTTATGAAGCATAGCTTTGATACAAGGTCGAAATATGGAGCACCCAATGAAGATTGAACTAACAAGTCATAAGTGATCTAGCTTGCTAACCATATTTTTTTGGCTTCACTCTACATATTATTTTTACAAATTTTATATTAAATGCAAATTTTACTGAAACCAAATGATGTACAATAAACTAAACATCATGATCATAAATAATAATTTCCGACATAAATAAAATAAACATTACCAATGGAGTAAAATAAAAAGACATTGCTAATATACACTATTTACATTATTTGGACTATTGTCCTCATCTTTGTCGCCATATTACAACGTTTCGGCTGTTGTACACTCTGGTTTTCTTCAGGTGGTTGGAATGTCAAACTGAACCCTTTATTTTTGGCGACAAAGATGAGGACAATAGTCCGAATAATGTATAGTCTAATAACTCATCTCAGAAATATAGACAGATACATTGTTCATATGTATGCTTTTCTTTAGGCTCTAACAAAATGCAGCCTTTTTTTTCTCAAAATGAAAGTAAAAAATTACTGCAACCTGTTTTTAAAAATGTACCCAAAATCAGGGAATTATTCAATTATAATGATTTTTTTCGGAACTCATTCATTAGTGAGTTGTATATTGAGGAGATTATTTTCTTAAACAAACATTTAGAATGTTGCTGGAATGAAAAGTACCATGTTATGCCATATATTTCCTAAACACATAAGTTATCCTCTTTCTTCAGTTTCCAAGTCCAGTATAGGATAGTTCCAGTCATTCTCAGACGGGTTTTATTTAGTGACATAAACCAACACGTGTTTTTTTTCCTCACAGATATTCATCACATCTGCCTCTTCAATGAAACTACAGCTACAACATCTTTCCTCACCAAACTCAAATCTTCCTTCCCCAAAATTTTCTGTATGATGAATAGTGAGATAACTGAATGTGTTATTGTAATATCCTCTAAGATAATACGATGGTGTTTGGTTCTCAGCAAAATTATTGTAACATACAATATGGGAAAATTAGCACCTTCCCGTATGAGTCGTAAATAGAGGAACGAAGGATAAGACAAATGGAAAGTTTATAGAGGATTGAATCAGGCCTCAATTCAATTCAATCCTGACTAATTTTGACTTTCAAAAAATGTGCCAATAAACAATAAGAGAAATAATCGAGTAGACAAATAAAACAACAAATACAAACCGAAAACAATATAATTAAGTTGTTTAAAACATTTTAGAGTTCTTGATTGTGTGATCTAAAGTAATATTGAAAGAGTTATGCTATAGACCTGGTATTCAGAAATTGTGTGTATGAACATGTATATATATATATTGTAAAAAATTAAACAGTTTGTGTCGATGGTGAAAGTGACTGAAATAGTTTGCTTGACCTACTGTAGAGTTGTATCGCTTTGACTAATCATGACGATTTCCTTTACGTAGTTATGATGTTGAAAATGCAGCGGAATTATTGTTCTGTGATTGAGAACTTTTGCTGTGTACGCATAATTACTAGCGAGAATATATGATTATCGCTGGATGAGTGAGTGAGAAATTGAATGTTCTGGAAGATTGAGATGATGTTAGTAATAAATCTTCAGAATGGAGCGACAAGTTTGTATAGCAACTGATGTCTACATCCAGTATGATGTGAGAGAGTAAATTTAAGTTTGAATTATGTTAGAAAATTTAACTTTTAAATCTCAAAGGTTTGAAAGATGTGGAGTAGATTGACAAGTTGGTTGAAGTCATGACACTCACTGGTGAGATGATCTCGTGTCATATTTATTAAGTTCGTGATCAAGTGATAGGCTCGAGAACACATTTTCTTAATTTTGGTGGTTCTCTGGTTTGAGCACTTGTGCATAGGCACAAATATGACCATGGTATTTATTAACCAATCAGAAAGGGTTATTGTTGTACTGTTAGCTGGAGCCTAGATTGGGTTTAGCAGGCACAAGATTTTAGAACTTGCACATAAATACACTTTTAGTATTTATTGTCCAATCAGGATGTTGAAAAATAACAGCATTATGGAAATCAGGTGTTATCCGCTGAAATGTAGAAGTTAGGTTCTACAAGTTTAAAGACACACTTTTATATAAATAGTACATTTATACAAAGAGAACAGGAAGAGCGAATTGCTAAACATATTTCTTTTCAGTTCAATTTAAAAATAAAAATACATATAAAAAGCCAGAAAACAAATTAAAACTTTTATATAAAGCCAGAAAAGAGCCAAATAAACATGTGAGATTTTATTTATTGGTTAATATATAGTGGGATATATAGGCAGTTCATAATGAAAGCACTTTATTTCTTTCAATTTTATAGTGAATTTTGTTTTAGCTGCAAATTCGAAAATTAAACTTATTTAGATAACAAACAAGTCTGATTCACTGGAAAATCATGTTTTCTTTTTAGAATTTTAAAAGAAGTTGATTTGTTGTAGGATTAGGTAGTACTAATGCCATATGGAAATATACACTTTCCTGTTTAAGTCTGTTTTTATTAGTAATAAAAATATCCTTCTGGCTATTGGATCATATTTATAGGAAATCAACACATTAAGGTATGCAGTTATTACATCTACTTGGTGGACAAATTGGCTTGAATAAGTAATTACATTAAAGTAGTTATAGATGATAAATATGCAACAAGAGAAAAAGTTTCATAACTTATTCCGGCTTTTTGCAAGTAACCCTTATCAACAGATAGAGTTGAATATTGTTTGATGCCATTTTTATTATTTTTAATAAGATCCACCACCTTCCAAGAAGAGTTTTTTATCATTTGGGGAGGTAGTTAATTCATTTGTATTGTTCATTTTTAAAGCATTTCTTTCACTTTTCATGACTTAAAGGAATTTTATAGACTCGTTTGAACTTATTGCTTCAATATAAGTACTGAGTATATTAAACACCCGCACACACATTATATATATATATATATATATATATATATATATATATATATATATATATATATATATATGAGTGAAAGAGAGAGAACAGTAATAGTATGTAGTGTGACTTATGATGTCATTTTAAAGCATTTCTTTCACTGTTCATGACTTAAAAGAATTTTAGACTCGTTTGAACTTATTGCTTCAATATAAGTACTGAGTATATTACACACACATTATATATATATATATATATATATATATATATATATATTGAGAAAACCAATAGTCTGTAATGTGACTTACCATATCATACAAATTTTTAATAACAATCTTTTAAATATTCAGACTGTTGGATGATTCCTCACTGGGTGTATTTTCTGTATTGTTTGTTGCATTATCTGATTATGTAACCTGACTTACTTGTTTTTCCTCCACATGAGGGTCTCTCTCCAAATAGCAGGGAAGTAATGTTCTATTTTCGTCAACCGGAAATGAAGAACTGTCAGATACATTAGTAATTTTCGAATTTTCAGCAAATTTTACACACCACACACTTTTGATGTTTTTTACTTTCTGGAATATACTGGGTGACCCCGCAAAAAATTGATATAATTTAAAAAGTGAATATCAGAGTCGATACATGTCCCAGGCAAACAAAATAAAATAGATCTCATGTTCAACAATAAAAGACTTATTTATAAAGATTCAAAAGAGATACTCAAAGGGATGTAGATTTTACAACTGATTTCACAAATGCATAATATGCATACCAGCTGAGACATGAGACATGTCAAATCAGTCATCCACCTCCTGCCAAATAGGCTGCAGCAGGCATTCTACGGTGCCTCAGTGATTCTCTGTTTAAGTTCCTTTAGGTTTGTAGGAAGAGGAGAAGCCTGTCCTTTCACATAGCCCCATAGAAAAAAAAAATAACAAGTTGTTAAATTAGGCGAATGCGATGGCCATTTCAAACAGCACATTGTCATTATAATGAGCCTGCCCAATCCATCTTTCTGGTAGATTCTCATTGAGATAAGTCAGCAAAGTCAACTTAGTTTTTACACATTGTTAAAATTTGAGATCATTTGAGCGAGAATTGACGATATCTTATTAGACTACAAAATTGTCAATTTTGGGGGGTACACCTTGTATATTTAGAAGGACTTGTCTTTTTGCATGCTAAGAAAATTGCCTTTTCTCATTTAGTGTCCAATTTCTTTTCCCATTTTATGTAGGCACAACAAACTGCATCAAAAATATGCATATTACCAAGGTTTGATTTGCGATCTATATTTTGAATGCAGTTTTTTTAATATTTTGATTATAACACCTATTTCTTATTTAGGTGGTTGTTATAATAATGTATATCCATAAGAATTTTGGTAGTTTTGAATCAATTGATAGACAGCATCCCCTTTTTAATAGGGATCTTTCTGCAGCATCATTTTGGTGTGGAGAATAGGAGTTAGATCTTTTATGTTTAATATGATTATTGGTTAGAAGTCGTTCAAAATTCTCAGGAATTCTTTGCTGTAATTGCTTCTGAGGCATTGCATAGAGTGATGTCTGCCAAATATTTCTTTGTAGATAAAAAAATTCACACCTTTTTGTTTATGAAATAAACCATGATGAGAACAAAATAGTCATTGATAAAATATATTTGAAACTGTTCAAAGCTATAGGCTCAATCAGAATAAACGAGATCTAATATTTTATTAACCCCTTAGTTGGGTAATTTATTTTTATATTGCACTATTTTGTTGTGGATACATGTCATGGTTTTGATTAAACTTTTTGGTAATTTCCTTGCCTTTTACATCTTGCAGTTTTAAAATGTTCTTTAGATTAATATGTCTAAGAATTTTATGCAATTGTTTTAGGCTGCATGTAGCAGTTTTAGAGGTTTTTGCAGTATTTAGATAGCAGAAGTGACAATCTATCTTTATGTTGAATTTTATACCAAGTTCTGAATAACTACAATCAAATTTTACAGAATCCCCTTTCTTGGTAGCAGCTTGTACTGAGAATATGTTGTTTCAATGTAGGCATATAAAGAGCATCCTTTAAAATGCAATTTTGTATACATCTTTGTGTGTCTCTTAAAGTAATTTGTGCATTACTTCCTTTTAAGGCAATATTAACCTTTACCACACTAATTTCTTTCTAGAATTGTTTCCCCTGCCACTGCATTCTTTTTGAGGGTGCAAAACACGAACACCTACAGTTTTAAAATTGTTATAACTTTCTTTGTATAGTGCATATAGATTTTAATTTTTGTACATTAATAAAAGAATGAATGAGTAACATTTTGATGTAATGCATTACATTTTGCATGCATGTTTTGACATTGAAAACAAAAAATTGAAACGTGCAATGAAAAACAAATACATTAAAAAGACATAATTCAATGTACTTTAATTTTTATTACTCTTTGTGGAGATCTGGGGGTGCAATAAGCAAAATTGCTAAAAAGGCGACGTGATTCCTTGTGCTTACATAGAAGACATTAGCGTTTGTTTTCTCTATCTTTCACCTGGCTCATATTTACTTGCCTTGTTGACAAATAAAGTTATTATTTCATTGTTTATGAATTCTTTAAAATGCTATTTTTGCATATATCCTCATGTGTCTCTTAAAGTAACTTGTGCATTACTTCTTTTTAAGGCAATATTAATTTTCCTACTGCATGCTGCCAGTTCAATATGGTGATTTTGTGGATTAAAATAATCACTAAAAATAAATTTAGATTTATCAATAATAACTTGAATTGTGGTTTCACAATAACCAAGTAAACCATTTTTGTTAGAAATGGTGGCTAGTCCAAGTGAAAATAGGAATGAATTTTCATTTTCTGAGAAAGATTTAATATTTTTTATGAAACGTGTCTACTTTTGCACTTTTCTGTCAAGTTTCACAAATAATATTTTTAATGGCTAAATTGGAAAATATATTGTTTTGTGAGGTAAATATTTACAGGAAAATGCTGACTTTTACTTTTCTTTATTTGACATTAAAATTTACCAACCATTGATGTAATTTTTTTATTTCAAATTTATTGATTCAACTGAGAAAAAAAAAAAAATTGTTCTGTAAATTTAAAAACATTGTTCTGTCAAAATTCTCAAAAACATGTCCTTAACTGAACTGTGATTAAGTGGAAATGTGGTTTTTGTTTTGAGTTTATGAATTTAATTAAAAAATTGTCCTCTCAATTTAACTGATTTGACATGAATAAAATTGTTTTCAAGTAAGATGATAAAAAAACAAACAAGCAATAGTCTGTAGCCCTCCAGTTTAACACAAAAATTTATTAAGAAAATTTAGTTGGGACTCATTGAATTTCTCAGACACACTCAAATCACTACCTGTGGGTCCTGGGGACTCACTACATTAAAAACCCATCAAGATCACTGATACTAAGCAAACAATATATATACAAATCAAAAGTAATCAAAGCAACAGTAACAAAGCAAGAAGTTCACAAAGTAAGAATGATGTTCACATGTAAAAGGGATACAGTCAAGTGATTGTAGCATTCTGACATCCAGACAAGAAAGAATAAAAACATGGCAAATGTCATTGAGAAGGGGTTCATTTTTATTAGGAACAAATCTTAGCAAGAATCTGTATAATTTGTTTATAAATTTGGAGAGGGCATGTTTTCAGCAATTATTCCTGTAGTAATGGGAATCAACAGATTTAATATTCCCAATAAGAAAAATACTTTGGTACATTTCAATCCAAATTTAAATTGATTGGAATCTTTTTGCTTTTCTACTTATCTGTGAAATCTATAAATTCATCTGTTGAGACAAAATAATTCACTTTATTAAATAAACCTTCAAAAATAAAATACTTTTCTCAAATATTATTGAAGAAAAATAGATGAATTAAAACAAATCTATTTTAGGTTAAAGTATTACAAAAAAGCATTTTTAGTGACTTGGAATAGATGTATTTAAACACAACTCAACAGATGTGTGTTTGCATGTGTCAGACCATATATAACATCTGTGGAAAAGCAAAAGCCCAAAACAACTTGGTTTACAAGAATTACAACAAGGTGGGCATCTCTAAAAATGCAGATATGCAAATTTCAAAGAGAACAGCGTTTCATTCTGTTAGAGATTTGAACAGGATGCAGTACATTTGACTTTTTTACAAATTGAAATCAACAAAATATTCAAAGTTATGTTTTTTTTTATCTTGTCTGTGTTTAGGTGTTGCAATGAAAATACAAATCTACAAAAATCAAAAGAATATCATTTCTCTCCAGTGTGCATTCACATATAGCACTGCAAATTTGGTTTACATGAAAATGCATCTGACCAAACTTCACAAGAATGTGGTTTCTCACAAGTTTGTGTTTTCTTCAAATGTGGCTTTTGTGAAAATACAGATTCACAAACTCCCCAAGAATATTGTCATTCTATAGTATGCACTTACACAGGGAGCTTCAAACTAGACTGACATGAAAATGTAGATTCATAAACTACATAAGAATGTGGCTTATTTTCAGTGTGTGTTTGCATATGGCAATCCAAAGATGTCTTCTGTGAAAATGCAGATCCACAAACCTCACATGAATATGGTTTCTCTCCAGTGTGTATTCGCATATGGCGCTTCAAATATGACTTGTCTGAAAATGCAGATCCACAAACTTCACAAGAATATGGTTTCTCGCCAGTGTGTGTTCGCATATGGCACACCAAAGAAGATTTCTCAGAGAATGCAGATCCACAATTTTCACAAGAATATGGTTTCTCACCCGTGTGTGTCCGTATATGGCGCTTCAAATATGAGCTGTCTGAAAATGCAGATCCACAAACTTCACAAGAATATGGTTTTTCTCCAGTGTGTGTTCGCATATGGCGCTTCAAATATGACTTGTCTGAAAATGCCGATTCACAAACTTCACAAGAATATGGTTTTTCTCCAGTGTGTGTCTGCATATGGCGGTTCAAAGGTGCCTTCCGTGAAAATGCAGATCCACAAATTTCACAAGAATATGGTTTCTCTCCAGTGTGTGTTTGCATATGGCACACTAAAGATGTCTTCTGCGAAAATGCAGTTCCACAAACTTCACAAGTATATGACTTCTCTCCAGTGTGTATTCGCATATGACAGTCCAAATTTGACTTCCGTGAAAATGCAGATCCACAAACTTCACAAGGATATGGTTTTTCTCCAGTGTGTGTTCGCATATGCCGCTTCAGATATGACTTGTCTGAAAATGCAGATCCACAAACTTCACAAGAATATGGTTTCTCACCAGTGTGTGTTCGAATATGACGTTTCAAATCTGACAACTCTGAAAATGCAGATGCACAAAATTCACAAGAAAATGGTTTCTCTTCAGTATGTGTTCGCATATGTCGCTTCAGATATGACTTGTCTGAGAATGCAGATCCACAAACTTCACAAGAATATGGTTTCTCCCCAGTGTGTGTTCGCATATGGCGCTTCAAAAGTGTCTTCCGTGAAAATGCTGATTCACAAACTTCACAAGAAAATGGTTTCTCTCCAGTGTGTGTTTGCATATGTCGTTTCAAATAGGACTTGTCTGAAAATGCAGATCCACAAACTTCACAAGAATATGGTTTCTCCCCAGTGTGTGTTCGCATATGGCGCTTCAAAAATGTCATCCATGAAAATGCAGATCCACAAACTTCACAAGTATATGATTTCTCGCCAGTGTGTGTTCGCATATGGCATTCCAAATTTGACTTACGTGAAAATGCATATCCACAAACTTCACAAGAATATGGTTTCTCCCCTGTGTGTGTTCGTACATGGTACATCAAATGTGATTTCCGTGTAAATACAGAGCCGCAAACTTCACAAGAATGTGACTTTTCTCCCGTGTGTTTTTCCATGTGATGATTTAAATTCAACTTCATTGAACATGCAGAGCCACCAAATTCACAATATGGTTTGTTTCTTGCATATCTCTTTATATGGCAAACTAAATTTCACTCTTGACAAATGTTTGCAAACTGCACGAAAAACATGGCTTCTAATTTTTCTCATATGTAACACTATGATTCCACAAAAAATATCCTAGTCTTCAAATTACGTTTTCTTGCCCATTAATATGCTTTTGAAAATATACATACACAACTTGTATATGAATGTTGCTGCATATATTTCACTGCTCTTGATAGAAAGTCAAAAGTCTGGTTTGCTTTCATTTACATTCCCAATAATAACAGGTTTCATGAATATCATGATTTTCTGTTCAGTCCAAAAATCTGTGAAGAAAAACAAATCAAACAAATTAACAGAGATAGCAAATAATATATCAAATTAGTATATATTTAACAATACATACAGGATAGGATAGTTGAGATCAGCAGATGGATGCAACAATGCAGCAACCAAGAAAGATCAATAGAAAAATCAATTTTGAGTTGAAAAACAATATGCAAATACGATGATATTTTTCTGAAAAAATTTAAAATGTCTAAAATATTGTTCTTTAAAAATTCTCCTTTCCACCTGTAAACAAATTCAGTTTTCACTAAAGATAAACAATAGAGTGATTATGACATAAATAAGGTACATAAAAATAACTGAAAGAACATTCATTTTAGGTATAAATCTTGACATGAAGCTAAAAGCATTAAATTTAAAGCATAATGACCAAGTGAAGCAATCAGGCAATTAATGGTTTGCTGTTATGAATCAAATATTACAATTGGATATAAACACAATGAAAAAAATCACTGTGCCGTCAATTTCAATCTGTATCATCTCTATAGAAACAAAGACGTTTTTAAATGTGATATGAAAAGTTATTTAGCTTCAAATAGTTATTATGATATTCAGCAAGAACTCTTTTAGGGAAATAAATACAAAAATGACAAATCTGGCTTTCATTATCTGATACAAATCAACTATCTAAGTATTGGCTGTCCATAAAATTTCCAATATTCAATAAATGACGAAAATCATTTACAGAAGTCTGTATGTGAAATTATGCAAGATGCTTCATGTGTTTACCTCAGTGTATTCATTTACTTATAAAATCCTGACCTCATTGAGTTTTACACATGTTCAAAATAGTACTCTGGAGACATTGAGTTTAATTTTTATCAAACTAAATACTATAAGATATCCATAAAGGGTGATTCATATAATACTGGAAAGAAATGTTCATATAAACGTTATCCTTTTCTACACTGTTAATATTTTCATAAAACCATCTCATCACCGAAGTGTTTTAAAATTCAATGGTAAATCATATAAAGTGTGACATTTGGTTTGGTCAACTGAAGCCTAGCATTTCCAGAATTTATAACAGGCTTAAGATATTTAACGCTGTTATAGATCTTGACAGGTAACTCACTCTCTTGACCTAATTGCGACACAAGTCGAATAGGTATGAAGTGTTCAAATTTTGACAAAGTTTGCTTTAATATCTCTCTATATCTCTGAGATGAGGTTTTGTAATTATTTACACTATTTACATTGTTCGGGCTGTTGTCCTCATTTTGTTGCCATATTCACAATGTTTCGACTGTACTCTCCAGCTTTCTTCAGGTGATTGGAATTTCAAACTGAGCCCTTTATTTCATCCACCAGAGTAGTTCTATGTTCCAGCCTCTTTTGGATATCTCAGTATCAGTTATCTCCCTTTTAACGCCAAGTTTTTGTTCACCTCTACTGTAGACAGGTATTGAACTCACAACTCTCTGTGTGGAGTCTCTGGATTCAATCTACTGGGCCTTGAGTCTTTGAGGACATCAGTGTATGAGTTTTTGGGACTTATAAACTTAATGTCCCAATAACCATTGTTTACCAAAGCTCATATTACAATTTGTTGTTATATACTAGGATGCAAAAATTTCCTAAGCTCGCCAAGGATAGATATGAATACAATATGGAACAAGTAATATGAAATGTTCCAAAAAACAATAAGGAAAATAAGCTGTAATATGAGTAAAATTATGTAAGTGGAAGTAGCAGATGTAAAAAAATAGAAAAATATTTTTATCAAGATTTTCTGAAAAAAAAAAAAAAAAAAAAAATTCATTTGTGAATAAATACTGGAAAATTCATTAAAACCTGACAATTATTTTTTGCCAAAATTTCTAAATCAATCTGCTTTTGCTGCCAAAAAGATGCTAAATAATGTCTAGTAATATCCCCACCCAGCACGGATAGAGGAAAAGGAGAACTTTTTAATGAAAATTTGAACATGCTAGAAAAGATTAAAAAATTCAATAAAATAAAAAATTACTTTCATCTTTCCATTTGATAATAACATAAATTAAAGACCTCCACAAAAAACACAATATCTAAAACTTAAAATTAATTTTTAAAAATGAAAAATCTATTTTGAAGCTTTTATTTTACTTTCAATTTCAAGCAAATAGATTACATTTAATATTTCCAGTAAGTAAAATACTTTGCTGCATTTCAAAAACTAATTTAAATTGATTGGAAAGATTCTTTTTTCTTTTCAAAAGAAGCTGATTCGTGCCTCTTTTTTAGTCGTCTTTTATTACAATGTAATTTACTTTATTAAAAAGTCTTCCGAAAATAAAATATACTGTAAAATATTAGCTGATTCAAAGTTTAATTAATCTGATTTGAAAAAAATTATTATTTAAGTTTAAAATATCACAGAAATGCAATTTTAACCTGACAGTAGCTGTGTTTTTAATCCTACAGCAGTTGTGTCGACAGCCTGATGATAGATCTAATGTAGTTCTACAGAGACTTTATCTGGAACTGAAGAAAATGATGTAAGCCACTTTTTATATAATTTTTAAGTATGCGGTTATCTTAGAAATTTAGCAAAATATTCTATGTAATCTAATGTTTTATTGCATTTTAGATACTTTATGGCTTTAAATTTACAATAGTAACCAATATTATTTTCTGATAATATAATATATGGTGGCTTGTATTTATAAAAATTGGCATGTTTATATACATACAAAAAAAAAATCAAATTTCTTTTAAAAATATCAGGGTTTGATGATTAATATTTAGCTTTTTCATTTATGAATAGCAAATATAGTTTTCATTTAATATCTAAAAGGCTGAAATTAATACAGAATTTTAAAAGATTTAAAACTTAATATATTGTTCTAATTAAAATTTAAGAAAAATGAAAACAATTCTTGTAAAAATACATTATTCATTGAAAAAGATGTTTTTTCTTAGGACAATAGTGTCCTTAATATATCTTATTTATAAAAGCAGTTAAAAACTTTTCTAATTAAATATTTTTTTATTTTATCATTCACAGTGGATTTTTGCTAAGTGTCATTTCTGTTTGATAAAAACAAATTGATGATTTAAATTCTTCAAGAGTCCTGTTTTTTTTTTTTTAATACAAATATAGGTACCTTTACAAAAATGCAGCATCTAATGTTTAAAATTAGTTTTTAATAATGAAAAATCTTTCTTGGAGCTTTTATTTTTAGTTTAAATTCATACTGAGAGATTAAACTTAATATTTCCAATAAAGCAATAAAGAAGATATTAAGTTGTATTTCAAAACTAAATTTAAAAAATTGATTAGAATTTTTTTTAATTTTTAAAATGTAGTCCCATTTTTAGCAAAGTATTATAAAAATGTAAATCTCTTTATTAAAAAAATCTTCAAAAAATATACTTTTCTGAAAATTTATTTGAGGAATATTAGCAGATTTTTAAAGTGTTACTTATCTGATTTGAAACAACTATTATTTTTTTTTTTAGTTTGAAATATCACAGAACTGCATTTTTGAACACAATGGTAGATTTTTCATATATGTTTAACCGCCTTTTAACGCCTCCATTACAAGCTCGATGATATATAGATTGTTATCTAATGTTATTCTATGGGGTGTTATGGGCAGGGGGCTTTAACTAAGAAAAAAAAATAACTGAGGAATCTAACGTGAAAAAGCCTTTTTCAAGTACTCAGCATTCTCAAAAATTTTAAAGATATTCTCCGTCATCTATTATTTCATTGCATTTTAGAGAATTTGGGCTTTAAATTTACTACAGTGGTCACTCTTGTTTTCTGAGTGTCATGTATGGATGACCGTATCTATAAAATTTGATGTTTGTTTTTTACATATCCAACAAAAAACAATCCATAATTCTTTTAAAAATATTCAGGTGTCAGATTGTAATAATGAATGTAATAAGTTTTATGATTGGTAAATATAGTTTTAGTTAGGTACCTCCTCTTTTTCATGGAAAGACTGCATACCATAATGAAAGAGGCCACAAACTTAATAAAAAGAAAGTTTTGTTATCAAGATGTTTATGCTATTATTAAGATGAAAAACCTAAGTATTTTTGATTATTTTGGAAAATTTTTAATTCTTTCTAACACATTCAAAATTTTTGTTAAAAATCTTGTTTTGCTTATGTCATTGGGATGGCATAATAATTACATTGACTTTTTTCTGTTGAAAACATTTAGAAATTCTTATAGAAATCAAATAATTGTTTGTTTTTAAGGAAATTTTCAGGACTTATTCATAAATGAATGGATTTTTTTTTTTTAGGAAACTTTGGTAAATATATATATATTTTTTTACATGTTCCCTCCACCCACACACTTTGTTAATTTCATGAAATTTTGCAAAAAACCCTTTCTATTTCCTGAATTTATTTTATTTGTTAAAAGTAGGAGTCCTTGGAGATTATAAATCATCTAATTTTTTTTCAAACTTTCACTATTCTAACTGAAAATCTGTTCTGAATTGTAAATAAGCTATATTAAGGATACTATTGTCTGAATAAAGAAATTTTTCTGATGAATAATGAATTTTTAGAAGAATTTTTTCATTTTTAAAAAATTTTAATTATAATAATTTATAATAGTTTAAAATAGGTCTGTCCCATATAACACTAAAAAGTGGTATACCCTGGAGAAAAAGGTCCCCAAATTGATAAAAAAATTTTTAACATGTAAATGTTTATGTTAGTATTAAAGAGGGAAGACCAAAGTATTTTCTGAATATTTTTTCAGATTTTTTAATCCTTCCTATAAATGTTAAAAATTTTACTTAAAAATCTTGTTTTTCTCGAATCAAAAAAATTTCGTAAATTCGATCTTATCGGCCATTTCTGCCAGAGTTTGTAAACAAAAATCAAATGTATCAAACAAAAATCACGTAAAATTCAGTTACACATTTTTCTTTTGTTATCTTAGGAAATTTAGAATGATTAAAGTATATTTAATGTAATTTGAAACAAACATTACTTACTTTTTTAGCAGAAAATTTTTTAATAGAGATATTTCCAACCATGGTGCTTGCTTAGGTGCATGTTTGAGGGGCGTTAATTGATGTATGTCAATATATTGACAACTTACGTTAGGGGAATTTATTGTACAGTGCCACAGAAGTGATGTAATTCATTCTAATTTTAAGTGAACCTGGTTAGTAAATTAAAAAAAAAATTCACTTTCAAATTTTTTTTTTTTAACCTTACGTTTGAGGAAAAATTTTCACACTGAAAATAACATTTAAATTATGAAAAAAATCAAATTTTACAAGTAAAAAATAAAACAGTAACAACATTTTTTTTTAAATTGAGTTGTATTATTTGTCATGAAATATTTTTCTGAGAATATAAAATTACATGAAACACCATTAAATTTCATAATTGAAACAGGTTAACTTAATGAAATGAGATTTTATTTCTTTTTTATTAAGGCAGACTTTTTTTTTTACTATTTATTAATACTTGTGATATGGCAGTCATGGGAGTTTTATACATATTTTATTTATTAATAAAATTAACATTGAAATGCTATGCAATCGATTTCAAACTTTGCTGTGTTGTTAACTGAACGAATGCAAAGCAATTTCTGAAGTAAAAGAACTTGCTTCTATCAAGAGAAACAAGTCTACCTCATGTGACATTATTTCAAAGCTGTGCAACCATACTTTCGTTGGAGATGATTTTAAATACAATTTTGGAATATTAAAAAATTATTTTTAAAATATCAACGGTTGTCAAATTTTAATGAGCTTTCAAATTTATGATCTTTAAAAAGTAGAGAACATAATGTCATTTCCATAAGGTTGCATAAAGAAACTTAATTTTAAAATATATAACATTTTGTCATATTGTGTATTTAAAATAGAAAAAAGAAAAAATTATTGTAAAAATTCATTTTTCATCAAAAATTTTTTTTTTCTTTCAGATAAAAATTACCTTAGTATATGTTATTCAGAAAAGTCATAAAAAGCTTTTTTAATTAAATATTGTCTTAGTTTTATTGGGTTTTGTATTTTTACAATTGAGGTAAAAGTTTGTATAATTTTGCACATTTTTTTACCAAATAAAAAAAAAAAAAAAAAAAAATCGATGATTTAGAGTCTTCAGAGTTTTGTGCATTTAATTGAAAAAAAAAATTCAGGTTGCAAAAATAAATTTTTGAAGTTTTCATAAAATTAAATTCGAGGAGTGTAACATATATATAAAAAAAAATATCTATACCATGACTTTCAAAGAGACAAACATTTCTAAAATAATTTAATTCATTTGTGAATAAGTTCTGAAGGTTTCATTAAAATCCAACAAGTACTTTTCTTTTTCCAAATCAATGTGTTTTTTCTATTGAAAACAGTGAAAAAACAAGAAATGCTAATTATTACCTAATTTTTGACCTAAAAAAACAAAAAAAAAAAAAAAAAAAACAAGATTTTCAACCTAAATTTAAAACATGCTGCAAATGAAAAAATTTAAAAAAAAAAGTAATTGAAAAATACCTTGGTCTTTAATCTTAATAATAAACTTTTTCACAATAAAATTTTGTTTTTATTAAGTTTGGGGGGCTTTTTTCTTCATGCTATGCGTTTTTGGGTGACAAAAGGGACAGACCTAGGTCGTGTAAAATTTTGTATTAGGCTATTTCCTGGATGTGCTATAGTAATTAAGTGGAAACGAAATTTACGAATCCAAAATTGGTAAGATCAATAAATGTACTTACTATTTTTAAAATAATTTTTTTTTTTTTTATTTAATTTGTTCCCTTTTTATCTATGAAAAGCTAAACGTGATATTATCAAGAAAAGGTCACGTGATCAAGAATTTTGTCTCTTTACAGAGAAATCAATTTAAGCAAATTTTATAGTATTTTAAATTTTTTTAATTTTTGCATAAAGCATCTTCGAAAGGTAAATAAAAGTCAATACATTATTAGATAATTGCGGAAAATATGTTCATTTGTATTTACCCCCCCCCCCACAAAATGCGTTCACTTAGATTTTGTAAATTTATGTCAATTCTGATCAGCCATAATAGCTGTTACCGCTTCATCACTCAATCATCCATCGCCTCAAACAAATAGGACCAATCACAGGTACCGCCACGTTTTCGGCATAAATTTTCCATACCTAAGGTAAAATTAATTTTTAATCATGAAAATCATTCTTGAAGATTTCATTGAAAGCTAAAAGATTAAATTTATTATTTCCAGTAAGTAAAATATTCTGGTATATTTCAGATAGAAATTATAGATTGGAATGTCAATTTTAATTTCGATTTCTTAAAAGCGGCCATTTTCTTAATTTTAAGAAATTCGTAAAAACAAAACAAATTTATCGATTTTAAAACTCTTCCAAAAGATAATATATATATTTCTGACGCGTTATTTTAGTAAAATTAGAAAATTTAAAATAAACTGATTTGAAATAAATATTATAGCATAAAAAAAATAATATACAATTTATTAATTTCTTTTCAATTCAGAGCAGTTTTTCTGTAAGATGGGGCCCGATTTTGCCATAAATTCTCCTTTTATTTAAGTAGTCACTAAAAGTTTATCACGTTGATTTTCTCAAGTTTTCTTAAAAATGTAAAAAAAAGAAATGTACCAAGATTTTTGTAATATAAACATATCTAAATTCTAAAATAATTTAATTCAGTCCTGAAAATTTCATTAAAATCCGACAATGATTTGCTGAAAATATTGCTATGCAAAAAAAAAAAAAAAAAAAATATATAGCGCATCCGTTGACGCAAGAAAAATAAGATTTTTTAATCAAAATTTCAAATGTTCTTAAAAGAAGTAGAAAAAAAATTAATTAAATATTCCAAATATACTTCGATTTTCCCTCTTAACAAAGATTTTAAAGATAAAACTGTTTTCATTATGTTTTTGAAGCATGTTTTCATCATCGCGGTATGCTGATTTTTTTCAACAATTTCGTGGAGGTAAAAATACGAAGAGCCTGAAATTTAAATTACTCGAAATTTCATAAAAAAAGTAAGTAGTGGCAAAAAACCCCCCAAAAAACCAGACGTAAAATAAAGTAACTTTTATGTTACCCAACTGTGATTGAAAGAGAGAAATAAAATAAAAAATTATTTTAGTACGGTTTACTATTTTTTAAACGTTAAAAAATTAAAAAAAATATCATTTCTTCAAAATGAAATCATAGCTTAATTCATTTTCATTTTAATAACATTAAGGACAAAAAATATTATAAATTTACAAAATAAAATAAAAAAAAAAAAAAAAATAAAAAACGATTTCTTTTTTTATCAAAAATGATGATTCTTCCAGCCTTTCCAAGATAAATATAAATAACGAGAAAAACAAAGATTTTTTGTTTTTTTCAAAAAAACCAATTATTTTATTCTTCATTCAGTTCGTATAATTTCCGATCAGAAAAATTAAATAAGAACGAAAAAAGAAAAAACAAACAAGAAATAACTGGATTTTGTTGGGATTTTCGAACAAATAAACCAATTTTTTTATTTTTCATTCAGTTTTTTTTTTGCATTTATAATTTCTTCAATGTCGAAGCGCCCCCCACAATCCGAAATAAATTTTTTTACCCTCAAAAATAAATTTTTTAAATTTTAAGATGGAAAAAATTTAAAAAAATGATGTCAATAAACATTAAATCAAAATAATATTGAAATCATTTCTGACAGGTCTTTTGAGTGGTATTGAATGATTACGCAAACTGAAGCCAAAAAAATAAATAAACGGTGTTAATCAAGATTTTTCTTTTTTTGCATCCTGTTTTCCTTTTATTTTAAAATCCTGACAATTTTTTTTTTTTTTTGTTGCAAAAACTGTTTAATAATGCATGACAATTCTTCAGCGCCACTAACACTAGCTTTGTTTTTTTTCAAAACTCGGCGCCCCCCACAATCCTTTAATGAAATATATATTTTTACCCTCACTGTACAATATAATATTTTTATCAATTTTATATTAAATGAAAATTTAATTGAAACCAAATGATGTCAATAAACATTATAATCATAAATAATATTGAGAATCATTTCTGACAGGTCTTCTCTCTCAGTGGTGTTGGTTGATAGCAATGTAATTGCTGGATTGGTCCCCTTGGATCTCAAGGTTACGTGATGACTGTTTTGCCGCCTAATAAATCTTCTATCATTACTAGTGGATAGTGATTGATCTTTTTCCATCCTGGTTGATGACAAATTTATTATAAACAAAATTTCATTTTCTAAATCATCTATTTCACCATTGGAACAATTTCAACCTGAGCTCTATTGTCTGCAAAGCTTCCCTGAAGTAATGTTCCTGATTCATGCTTCTCTCATGTGAATAAATCAATGTTCTCTCAACTTATTCCTCTGAACATGGTCAAAAACATTTACCTTTCATGGTTTTTTGATTCATTTACTTGCAATTTGAATAAATCTCCAGGTTCTACAATGAGCTCTATTGATAACTTTTCATGGTTCATCAGACTTTCATGATATTGCATTCATTTGAATAAATCAATGTTGCTCTTTCCACTCTAATTCTACAAAAGAGCTCTTTGATGAGAAGCCTCTTTCATGGTTCATCAGACTGATTCATGATACTTGCATTCATTTGAATAAATCTATGTTGCTCCTCTGCTTATTCCACTTTCTACAATGAAAACTATTGATGAAAAGCCTTTTTCTTGGTTCATCAGATTGATTCATGATAACCATTTGAATAAATCTATGTTGCTCCTCTGCTTATTCCCAAAATTCTACAATGGGCTCTATTGATGAGAAGCCTCTTTCATCAAACTTTCATCATACTTGCATTCATTTGAATAAATCAATGTTGCTTTCCTGCTTATTTCCATCTTTTTCTAATGAAATCTATTGATGAGAAGCCTCTTTCATTTCATCAGACTGATTCATGATTTGCATTCATTTGAATAAATCTATGTTGCTCCTCTGCTTATTCCACTCTAATTCTACAATGAGCTCTATTGATGAAAGCCTCTTTCATGGTTCATCAGACTGATTCATGATACTTGCATTCATTTGAATAAATCTATGTTGCTCCTCTGCTTATTCCATCTAATTCTACAATGAGCTCTATTGATGAGAAAATCTTTCATGGTTCATCAGACTGATTCATGATACTTGCATTCATTTGAATAAATCTATGTTGCTCTCTGCTTATTCCACTCTAATTCTACAATGAGCTCTATTGATGAGAAGCCTCTTTCATGGTTCATCAGACTGATTCATGATACTTGCATTCATTTGAATAAATCTATGTTGCTCCTCTGCTTATTCCACTCTAATTCTACAATGGGCTCTATTGATGAAAAGCCTCTTTCATGGTTCATCAGACTGATTCATGATACTTGCATTCATTTGAATAAATCTATGTTCCACCTCTGCTTATTCCACTCTAATTCTACAATGAGCTCTATTGATGAGAAGCCTCTTTCATGGTTCATCAGACTGATTCATGATACTTGCATTCATTTGAATAAATCTATGTTGCTCCTCTGCTTATTCCACTCTAATTCTACAATGAGCTCTATTGATGAGAAGCCTCTTTCATGGTTCATCAGACTGATTCATGATACTTGCATTCATTTGAATAAATCTATGTTGCTCCTCTGCTTATTCCACTCTAATTCTACAATGAGCTCTATTGATGAGAAGCCTCTTTCATGGTTCATCAGACTGATTCATGATACTTGCATTCATTTGAATAAATCTATGTTGCTCCTCTGCTTATTCCACTCTAATTCTACAATGAGCTCTATTGATGAGAAGCCTCTTTCATGGTTCATCAGACTGATTCATGATACTTGCATTCATTTGAATAAATCTATGTTCCTCCTCTGCTTATTCCACTCTAATTCTACAATGAGCTCTATTGATGAGAAGCCTCTTTCATGGTTCATCAGACTGATTCATGATACTTGCATTCATTTGAATAAATCTATGTTGCTCCTCTGCTTATTCCACTCTAATTCTACAATGAGCTCTATTGATGAGAAGCCTCTTTCATGGTTCATCAGACTGATTCATGATACTTGCATTCATTTGAATAAATCTATGTTGCTCCTCTGCTTATTCCACTCTAATTCTACAATGAGCTCTATTGATGAGAAGCCTCTTTCATGGTTCATCAGACTGATTCATGATACTTGCATTCATTTGAATAAATCTATGTTGCTCCTCTCTGCTTATTCCACTCTAATTCTACAATGAGCTCTATTGATGAGAAGCCTCTTTCATGGTTCATCAGACTGATTCATGATACTTGCATTCATTTGAATAAATCTATGTTGCTCCTCTGCTTATTCCACTCTAATTCTACAATGAGCTCTATTGATGAGAAGCCTCTTTCATGGTTCATCAGACTGATTCATGATACTTGCATTCATTTGAATAAATCTATGTTGCTCCTCTGCTTATTCACTCTAATTCTGTGAGCTCTATTGATTCCTCTTTCATGGTTCATCAGACTGATTCATGATACTTGCATTCATTTGAATAAATCTATGTTGCTCCTCTGCTTATTCCAATTTAATTCTGCAATGAGCTCTATTGATGAGAAGCCTCTTTCATGGTTCATCAGACTGATTCATGATACTTGCATTCATTTGAATAAATCTATGTTGCTCCTCTGCTTATTCCACTCTAATTCTACAATGAGCTCTATTGATGAGAAGCCTCTTTCATGGTTCATCAGACTGATTCATGATACTTGCATTCATTTGAATAAATCTATGTTGCTCCTCTGCTTATTCCACTCTAATTCTGCAATGAGCTCTATTGATGAGAAGCCTCTTTCATGGTTCATCAGACTGATTCATGATACTTGCATTCATTTGAATAAATCTATGTTGCTCCTCTGCTTATTCCACTCTAATTCTACAATGAGCTCTATTGATGAGAAGCCTCTTTCATGGTTCATCAGACTGATTCATGATACTTGCATTCATTTGAATAAATCTATGTTGCTCCTCTGCTTATTCCACTCTAATTCTACAATGAGCTCTATTGATGAGAAGCCTCTTTCATGGTTCATCAGACTGATTCATGATACTTGCATTCATTTGAATAAATCTATGTTGCTCCTCTGCTTATTCCACTCTAATTCTACAATGAGCTCTATTGATGAGAAGCTCTTTCATGGTTCATCAGACTGATTCATGATACTTGCATTCATTTGAATAAATCTATGTTGCTCCTCTGCTTATTCCACTCTAATTCTGCAATGAGCTCTATTGATGAGAAGCCTCTTTCATGGTTCATCAGACTGATTCATGATACTTGCATTCATTTGAATAAATCTATGTTGCTCCTCTGCTTATTCCACTCTAATTCTGCAATGAGCTCTATTGATGAGAAGCCTCTTTCATGGTTCATCAGACTGATTCATGATACTTGCATTCATTTGAATAAATCTATGTTGCTCCTCTGCTTATTCCACTCTAATTCTGCAATGAGCTCTATTGATGAGAAGCCTCTTTCATGGTTCATCAGACTGATTCATGATACTTGTATTCATTTGAATAAATCTATGTTGCTCCTCTGCTTATTCCACTCTAATTCTGCAATGAGCTCTATTGATGAGAAGCCTCTTTCATGGTTCATCAGACTGATTCATGATACTTGCATTCATTTGAATAAATCTATGTTGCTCCTCTGCTTATTCCACTCTAATTCTACAATGAGCTCTATTGATGAGAAGCCTCTTTCATGGTTCATCAGACTGATTCATGATACTTGCATTCATTTGAATAAATCTATGTTGCTCCTCTGCTTATTCCACTCTAATTCTGCAATGAGCTCTATTGATGAGAAGCCTCTTTCATGGTTCATCAGACTGATTCATGATACTTGCATTCATTTGAATAAATCTATGTTGCTCCTCTGCTTATTCCACTCTAATTCTGCAATGAGCTCTATTGATGAGAAGCCTCTTTCATGGTTCATCAGACTGATTCATGATACTTGCATTCATTTGAATAAATCTATGTTGCTCCTCTGCTTATTCCACTCTAATTCTACAATGAGCTCTATTGATGAGAAGCCTCTTTCATGGTTCATCAGACTGATTCATGATACTTGCATTCATTTGAATAAATCTATGTTGCTCTCTGCTTATTCCACTCTAATTCTACAATGAGCTCTATTGATGAGAAGCCTCTTTCATGGTTCATCAGACTGATTCATGATACTTGCATTCATTTGAATAAATCTATGTTGCTCCTCTGCTTATTCCACTCTAATTCTACAATGAGCTCTATTGATGAGAAGCCTCTTTCATGGTTCATCAGACTGATTCATGATACTTGCATTCATTTGAATAAATCTATGTTGCTCCTCTGCTTATTCCACTCTAATTCTACAATGAGCTCTATTGATGAGAAGCCTCTTTCATGGTTCATCAGACTGATTCATGATACTTGCATTCATTTGAATAAATCTATGTTGCTCCTCTGCTTATTCCACTCTAATTCTACAATGAGCTCTATTGATGAGAAGCCTCTTTCATGGTTCATCAGACTGATTCATGATACTTGCATTCATTTGAATAAATCTATGTTGCTCCTCTGCTTATTCCACTCTAATTCTGCAATGAGCTCTATTGATGAGAAGCCTCTTTCATGGTTCATCAGACTGATTCATGATACTTGCATTCATTTGAATAAATCTATGTTGCTCCTCTGCTTATTCCACTCTAATTCTACAATGAGCTCTATTGATGAGAAGCCTCTTTCATGGTTCATCAGACTGATTCATGATACTTGCATTCATTTGAATAAATCTATGTTGCTCCTCTGCTTATTCCACTCTAATTCTACAATGAGCTCTATTGATGAGAAGCCTCTTTCATGGTTCATCAGACTGATTCATGATACTTGCATTCATTTGAATAAATCTATGTTGCTCCTCTGCTTATTCCACTCTAATTCTACAATGAGCTCTATTGATGAGAAGCCTCTTTCATGGTTCATCAGACTGATTCATGATACTTGCATTCATTTGAATAAATCTATGTTGCTCCTCTGCTTATTCCACTCTAATTCTGCAATGAGCTCTATTGATGAGAAGCCTCTTTCATGGTTCATCAGACTGATTCATGATACTTGCATTCATTTGAATAAATCTATGTTGCTCTCTCTGCTTATTCCACTCTAATTCTACAATGAGCTCTATTGATGAGAAGCCTCTTTCATGGTTCATCAGACTGATTCATGATACTTGCATTCATTTGAATAAATCTATGTTGCTCCTCTGCTTATTCCACTCTAATTCTACAATGAGCTCTATTGATGAGAAGCCTCTTTCATGGTTCATCAGACTGATTCATGATACTTGCATTCATTTGAATAAATCTATGTTGCTCCTCTGCTTATTCCACTCTAATTCTACAATGAGCTCTATTGATGAGAAGCCTCTTTCATGGTTCATCAGACTGATTCATGATACTTGCATTCATTTGAATAAATCTATGTTGCTCCTCTGCTTATTCCACTCTAATTCTACAATGAGCTCTATTGATGAGAAGCCTCTTTCATGGTTCATCAGACTGATTCATGATACTTGCATTCATTTGAATAAATCTATGTTGCTCCTCTGCTTATTCCACTCTAATTCTACAATGAGCTCTATTGATGAGAAGCCTCTTTCATGGTTCATCAGACTGATTCATGATACTTGCATTCATTTGAATAAATCTATGTTGCTCCTCTGCTTATTCCACTCTAATTCTACAATGAGCTCTATTGATGAGAAGCCTCTTTCATGGTTCATCAGACTGATTCATGATACTTGCATTCATTTGAATAAATCTATGTTTGCTCCTCTGCTTATTCCACTCTAATTCTGCAATGAGCTCTATTGATGAGAAGCCTCTTTCATGGTTCATCAGACTGATTCATGATACTTGCATTCATTTGAATAAATCTATGTTGCTCCTCTGCTTATTCCACTCTAATTCTACAATGAGCTCTATTGATGAGAAGCCTCTTTCATGGTTCATCAGACTGATTCATGATACTTGCATTCATTTGAATAAATCTATGTTGCTCCTCTGCTTATTCCACTCTAATTCTGCAATGAGCTCTATTGATGAGAAGCCTCTTTCATGGTTCATCAGACTGATTCATGATACTTGCATTCATTTGAATAAATCTATGTTGCTCCTCTGCTTATTCCACTCTAATTCTACAATGAGCTCTATTGATGAGAAGCCTCTTTCATGGTTCATCAGACTGATTCATGATACTTGCATTCATTTGAATAAATCTATGTTGCTCCTCTGCTTATTCCACTCTAATTCTACAATGAGCTCTATTGATGAGAAGCCTCTTTCATGGTTCATCAGACTGATTCATGATACTTGCATTCATTTGAATAAATCTATGTTGCTCCTCTGCTTATTCCACTCTAATTCTACAATGAGCTCTATTGATGAGAAGCCTCTTTCATGGTTCATCAGACTGATTCATGATACTTGCATTCATTTGAATAAATCTATGTTGCTCCTCTGCTTATTCCACTCTAATTCTGCAATGAGCTCTGATTGATGAGAAGCCTCTTTCATGGTTCATCAGACTGATTCATGATACTTGCATTCATTTGAATAAATCTATGTTGCTCCTCTGCTTATTCCACTTTTAATTCTACAATGAGCTCTATTGATGAGAAGCCTCTTTCATGGTTCATCAGACTGATTCATGATACTTGCATTCATTTGAATAAATCTATGTTGCTCCTCTGCTTATTCCACTCTAATTCTGCAATGAGCTCTATTGATGAGAAGCCTCTTTCATGGTTCATCAGACTGATTCATGATACTTGCATTCATTTGAATAAATCTATGTTGCTCCTCTGCTTATTCCACTCTAATTCTACAATGAGCTCTATTGATGAGAAGCCTCTTTCATGGTTCATCAGACTGATTCATGATACTTGCATTCATTTGAATAAATCTATGTTGCTCCTCTGCTTATTCCACTTAATTCTACAATGAGCTCTATTGATGAGAAGCCTCTTCATGGTTCATCAGACTGATTCATGATACTTGCATTCATTTGAATAAATCTATGTTGCTCCTCTGCTTATTCCACTCTAATTCTACAATGAGCTCTATTGATGAGAAGCCTCTTTCATGGTTCATCAGACTGATTCATGATACTTGCATTCATTTGAATAAATCTATGTTGCTCCTCTGCTTATTCCACTCTAATTCTACAATGAGCTCTATTGATGAGAAGCCTCTTTCATGGTTCATCAGACTGATTCATGATACTTGCATTCATTTGAATAAATCTATGTTGCTCCTCTGCTTATTCCACTCTAATTCTACAATGAGCTCTATTGATGAGAAGCCTCTTTCATGGTTCATCAGACTGATTCATGATACTTGCATTCATTTGAATAAATCTATGTTGCTCCTCTGCTTATTCCACTCTAATTCTGCAATGAGCTCTATTGATGAGAAGCCTCTTTCATGGTTCATCAGACTGATTCATGATACTTGCATTCATTTGAATAAATCTATGTTGCTCCTCTGCTTATTCCACTCTAATTCTACAATGAGCTCTATTGATGAGAAGCCTCTTTCATGGTTCATCAGACTGATTCATGATACTTGCATTCATTTGAATAAATCTATGTTGCTCCTCTGCTTATTCCACTCTAATTCTACAATGAGCTCTATTGATGAGAAGCCTCTTTCATGGTTCATCAGACTGATTCATGATACTTGCATTCATTTGAATAAATCTATGTTGCTCCTCTGCTTATTCCACTCTAATTCTACAATGAGCTCTATTGATGAGAAGCCTCTTTCATGGTTCATCAGACTGATTCATGATACTTGCATTCATTTGAATAAATCTATGTTGCTCCTCTGCTTATTCCACTCTAATTCTACAATGAGCTCTATTGATGAGAAGCCTCTTTCATGGTTCATCAGACTGATTCATGATACTTGCATTCATTTGAATAAATCTATGTTGCTCCTCTGCTTATTCCACTCTAATTCTACAATGAGCTCTATTGATGAGAAGCCTCTTTCATGGTTCATCAGACTGATTCATGATACTTGCATTCATTTGAATAAATCTATGTTGCTCCTCTGCTTATTCCACTCTAATTCTACAATGAGCTCTATTGATGAGAAGCCTCTTTCATGGTTCATCAGACTGATTCATGATACTTGCATTCATTTGAATAAATCTATGTTGCTCCTCTGCTTATTCCACTCTAATTCTACAATGAGCTCTATTGATGAGAAGCCTCTTTCATGGTTCATCAGACTGATTCATGATACTTGCATTCATTTGAATAAATCTATGTTGCTCCTCTGCTTATTCCACTCTAATTCTACAATGAGCTCTATTGATGAGAAGCCTCTTTTCATGGTTCATCAGACTGATTCATGATACTTGCATTCATTTGAATAAATCTATGTTGCTCCTCTGCTTATTCCACTCTAATTCTACAATGAGCTCTATTGATGAGAAGCCTCTTTCATGGTTCATCAGACTGATTCATGATACTTGCATTCATTTGAATAAATCTATGTTGCTCCTCTGCTTATTCCACTCTAATTCTACAATGAGCTCTATTGATGAGAAGCCTCTTTCATGGTTCATCAGACTGATTCATGATACTTGCATTCATTTGAATAAATCTATGTTGCTCCTCTGCTTATTCCACTCTAATTCTACAATGAGCTCTATTGATGAGAAGCCTCTTTCATGGTTCATCAGACTGATTCATGATACTTGCATTCATTTGAATAAATCTATGTTGCTCCTCTGCTTATTCCACTCTAATTCTACAATGAGCTCTATTGATGAGAAGCCTCTTTCATGGTTCATCAGACTGATTCATGATACTTGCATTCATTTGAATAAATACTTCATTTGAATAAATCTATGTTGCTCCTCTGCTTATTCCACTCTAATTCTACAATGAGCTCTATTGATGAGAAGCCTCTTTCATGGTTCATCAGACTGATTCATGATACTTGCATTCATTTGAATAAATCTATGTTGCTCCTCTGCTTATTCCACTCTAATTCTACAATGAGCTCTATTGATGAGAAGCCTCTTTCATGGTTCATCAGACTGATTCATGATACTTGCATTCATTTGAATAAATCTATGTTGCTCCTCTGCTTATTCCACTCTAATTCTACAATGAGCTCTATTGATGAGAAGCCTCTTTCATGGTTCATCAGACTGATTCATGATACTTGCATTCATTTGAATAAATCTATGTTGCTCCTCTGCTTATTCCACTCTAATTCTACAATGAGCTCTATTGATGAGAAGCCTCTTTCATGGTTCATCAGACTGATTCATGATACTTGCATTCATTTGAATAAATCTATGTTGCTCCTCTGCTTATTCCACTCTAATTCTACAATGAGCTCTATTGATGAGAAGCCTCTTTCATGGTTCATCAGACTGATTCATGATACTTGCATTCATTTGAATAAATCTATGTTGCTCTCTCTGCTTATTCCACTCTAATTCTACAATGAGCTCTATTGATGAGAAGCCTCTTTCATGGTTCATCAGACTGATTCATGATACTTGCATTCATTTGAATAAATCTATGTTGCTCCTCTGCTTATTCCACTCTAATTCTTGATTCCAGAAGCCTCTTTCATGGTTCATCAGACTGATTCATGATACATTTGAATAAATCTATGTTGCTCCTCTGCTTATTCCACTTAATTCTACAATGAGCTCTATTGATGAGAAGCCTCTTTCATGGTTCATCAGACTGATTCATGATACTTGCATTCATTTGAATAAATCTATGTTGTTGCTCCTCTGCTTATTCCACTCTAATTCTACAATGAGCTCTATTGATGAGAAGCCTCTTTCATGGTTCATCAGACTGATTCATGATACTTGCATTCATTTGAATAAATCTATGTTGCTCCTCTGCTTATTCCACTCTAATTCTACAATGAGCTCTATTGATGAGAAGCCTCTTTCATGGTTCATCAGACTGATTCATGATACTTGCATTCATTTGAATAAATCTATGTTGCTCCTCTGCTTATTCCACTCTAATTCTACAATGAGCTCTATTGATGAGAAGCCTCTTTCATGGTTCATCAGACTGATTCATGATACTTGCATTCATTTGAATAAATCTATGTTGCTCCTCTGCTTATTCCACTCTAATTCTACAATGAGCTCTATTGATGAGAAGCCTCTTTCATGGTTCATCAGACTGATTCATGATACTTGCATTCATTTGAATAAATCTATGTTGCTCCTCTGCTTATTCCACTCTAATTCTACAATGAGCTCTATTGATGAGAAGCCTCTTTCATGGTTCATCAGACTGATTCATGATACTTGCATTCATTTGAATAAATCTATGTTGCTCCTCTGCTTATTCCACTCTAATTCTACAATGAGCTCTATTGATGAGAAGCCTCTTTCATGGTTCATCAGACTGATTCATGATACTTGCATTCATTTGAATAAATCTATGTTGCTCCTCTGCTTATTCCACTCTAATTCTACAATGAGCTCTATTGATGAGAAGCCTCTTTCATGGTTCATCAGACTGATTCATGATACTTGCATTCATTTGAATAAATCTATGTTGCTCCTCTGCTTATTCCACTCTAATTCTACAATGAGCTCTATTGATGAGAAGCCTCTTTCATGGTTCATCAGACTGATTCATGATACTTGCATTCATTTGAATAAATCTATGTTGCTCCTCTGCTTATTCCACTCTAATTCTACAATGAGCTCTATTGATGAGAAGCCTCTTTCATCAGACTGATTCATGATACATTTGGTTCATCTGACTGATTCATGATACTTTGATGAGAAGCTTTCATTCATTTGATTCATGAAATTCATTTGAATAAATCTATTGCTCCTCTGCTTATTCCACTCTAATTCTACAATGAGCTCTATTGATGAGAAGCCTCTTTCATGGTTCATCAGACTGATTCATGATACTTGCATTCATTTGAATAAATCTATGTTGCTCCTCTGCTTATTCCACTCTAATTCTACAATGAGCTCTATTGATGAGAAGCCTCTTTCATGGTTCATCAGACTGATTCATGATACTTGCATTCATTTGAATAAATCTATGTTGCTCCTCTGCTTATTCCACTCTAATTCTACAATGAGCTCTATTGATGAGAAGCCTCTTTTCATGGTTCATCAGACTGATTCATGATACTTGCATTCATTTGAATAAATCTATGTTGCTCCTCTGCTTATTCCACTCTAATTCTACAATGAGCTCTATTGATGAGAAGCCTCTTTCATGGTTCATCAGACTGATTCATGATACTTGCATTCATTTGAATAAATCTATGTTGCTCCTCTGCTTATTCCACTCTAATTCTACAATGAGCTCTATTGATGAGAAGCCTCTTTCATGGTTCATCAGACTGATTCATGATACTTGCATTCATTTGAATAAATCTATGTTGCTCCTCTGCTTATTCCACTCTAATTCTACAATGAGCTCTATTGATGAGAAGCCTCTTTCATGGTTCATCAGACTGATTCATGATACTTGCATTCATTTGAATAAATCTATGTTGCTCCTCTGCTTATTCCACTCTAATTCTACAATGAGCTCTATTGATGAGAAGCCTCTTTCATGGTTCATCAGACTGATTCATGATACTTGCATTCATTTGAATAAATCTATGTTGCTCCTCTGCTTATTCCACTCTAATTCTACAATGAGCTCTATTGATGAGAAGCCTCTTTCATGGTTCATCAGACTGATTCATGATACTTGCATTCATTTGAATAAATCTATGTTGCTCCTCTGCTTATTCCACTCTAATTCTACAATGAGCTCTATTGATGAGAAGCCTCTTTTCATGGTTCATCAGACTGATTCATGATACTTGCATTCATTTGAATAAATCTATGTTGCTCCTCTGCTTATTCCACTCTAATTCTACAATCAGACTGATTCATGATACTGATTCATTTGAATAAATCTATGTTGCTCCTCTTTATTCCACTCAATTCTTGATCAGATGAGAAGCCTCTTTCATGGTTCATCAGACTGATTCATGATACTTGCATTCATTTGAATAAATCTATGTTGCTCCTCTGCTTATTCCACTCTAATTCTACAATGAGCTCTATTGATGAGAAGCCTCTTTCATGGTTCATCAGACTGATTCATGATACTTGCATTCATTTGAATAAATCTATGTTGCTCCTCTGCTTATTCCACTCCAATTCTACAATGAGCTCTATTGATGAGAAGCCTCTTTCATGGTTCATCAGACTGATTCATGATACTTGCATTCATTTGAATAAATCTATGTTGCTCCTCTGCTTATTCCACTCCAATTCTACAATGAGCTCTATTGATGAGAAGCCTCTTTCATGGTTCATCAGACTGATTCATGATACTTGCATTCATTTGAATAAATCTATGTTGCTCCTCTGCTTATTCCACTCCAATTCTACAATGAGCTCTATTGATGAGAAGCCTCTTTCATGGTTCATCAGACTGATTCATGATACTTGCATTCATTTGAATAAATCTATGTTGCTCCTCTGCTTATTCCACTCTAATTCTACAATGAGCTCTATTGATGAGAAGCCTCTTTCATGGTTCATCAGACTGATTCATGATACTTGCATTCATTTGAATAAATCTATGTTGCTCCTCTGCTTATTCCACTCTAATTCTACAATGAGCTCTATTGATGAGAAGCCTCTTTCATGGTTCATCAGACTGATTCATGATACTTGCATTCATTTGAATAAATCTATGTTGCTCCTCTGCTTATTCCACTCTAATTCTACAATGAGCTCTATTGATGAGAAGCCTCTTTCATGGTTCATCAGACTGATTCATGATACTTGCATTCATTTGAATAAATCTATGTTGCTCCTCTGCTTATTCCACTCTAATTCTACAATGAGCTCTATTGATGAGAAGCCTCTTTCATGGTTCATCAGACTGATTCATGATACTTGCATTCATTTGAATAAATCTATGTTGCTCCTCTGCTTATTCCACTCTAATTCTACAATGAGCTCTATTGATGAGAAGCCTCTTTCATGGTTCATCAGACTGATTCATGATACTTGCATTCATTTGAATAAATCTATGTTGCTCCTCTGCTTATTCCACTCTAATTCTACAATGAGCTCTATTGATGAGAAGCCTCTTTCATGGTTCATCAGACTGATTCATGATACTTGCATTCATTTGAATAAATCTATGTTGCTCCTCTGCTTATTCCACTCTAATTCTACAATGAGCTCTATTGATGAGAAGCCTCTTTCATGGTTCATCAGACTGATTCATGATACTTGCATTCATTTGAATAAATCTATGTTGCTCCTCTGCTTATTCCAAATTCTAATTCTACAATGAGCTCTATTGATGAGAAGCCTCTTTCATGGTTCATCAGACTGATTCATGATACTTGCATTCATTTGAATAAATCTATGTTGCTCCTCTGCTTATTCCACTTAATTCTACAATGAGCTCTATTGATGAGAAGCCTCTTTCATGGTTCATCAGACTGATTCATGATACTTGCATTCATTTGAATAAATCTATGTTGCTCCTCTGCTTATTCCACTCTAATTCTACAATGAGCTCTATTGATGAGAAGCCTCTTTCATGGTTCATCAGACTGATTCATGATACTTGCATTCATTTGAATAAATCTATGTTGCTCCTCTGCTTATTCCACTCTAATTCTACAATGAGCTCTATTGATGAGAAGCCTCTTTCATGGTTCATCAGACTGATTCATGATACTTGCATTCATTTGAATAAATCTATGTTGCTCCTCTGCTTATTCCACTCTAATTCTACAATGAGCTCTATTGATGAGAAGCCTCTTTCATGGTTCATCAGACTGATTCATGATACTTGCATTCATTTGAATAAATCTATGTTGCTCCTCTGCTTATTCCACTCTAATTCTACAATGAGCTCTATTGATGAGAAGCCTCTTTCATGGTTCATCAGACTGATTCATGATACTTGCATTCATTTGAATAAATCTATGTTGCTCCTCTGCTTATTCCACTCTAATTCTACAATGAGCTCTATTGATGAGAAGCCTCTTTCATGGTTCATCAGACTGATTCATGATACTTGCATTCATTTGAATAAATCTATGTTGCTCCTCTGCTTATTCCACTCTAATTCTACAATGAGCTCTATTGATGAGAAGCCTCTTTCATGGTTCATCAGACTGATTCATGATTCATTTGAATAAATCTTGTTGCTCTGCTTATTCCACTTATTTGAATAAATCTATTGATGAGAAGCCTCTTTCATGGTTCATCAGACTGATTCATGATACTTGCATTCATTTGAATAAATCTATGTTGCTCCTCTGCTTATTCCACTAAATTCTACAATGAGCTCTATTGATGAGAAGCCTCTTTCATGGTTCATCAGACTGATTCATGATACTTGCATTCATTTGAATAAATCTATGTTGCTCCTCTGCTTATTCCACTTTAATTCTACAATGAGCTCTATTGATGAGAAGCCTCTTTCATGGTTCATGGTTCATCAGACTGATTCATGATACTTGCATTCATTTGAATAAATCTATGTTGCTCCTCTGCTTATTCCACTCTAATTCTACAATGAGCTCTATTGATGAGAAGCCTCTTTCATGGTTCATCAGACTGATTCATGATACTTGCATTCATTTGAATAAATCTATGTTGCTCCTCTGCTTATTCCACTCTAATTCTACAATGAGCTCTATTGATGAGAAGCCTCTTTCATGGTTCATCAGACTGATTCATGATACTTGCATTCATTTGAATAAATCTATGTTGCTCCTCTGCTTATTCCACTCTAATTCTACAATGAGCTCTATTGATGAGAAGCCTCTTTCATGGTTCATCAGACTGATTCATGATACTTGCATTCATTTGAATAAATCTATGTTGCTCCTCTGCTTATTCCACTCTAATTCTACAATGAGCTCTATTGATGAGAAGCCTCTTTCATGGTTCATCAGACTGATTCATGATACTTGCATTCATTTGAATAAATCTATGTTGCTCCTCTGCTTATTCCACTCTAATTCTACAATGAGCTCTATTGATGAGAAGCCTCTTTCATGGTTCATCAGACTGATTCATGATACTTGCATTCATTTGAATAAATCTATGTTGCTCCTCTGCTTATTCCACTCTAATTCTACAATGAGCTCTATTGATGAGAAGCCTCTTTCATGGTTCATCAGACTGATTCATGATACTTGCATTCATTTGAATAAATCTATGTTGCTCCTCTGCTTATTCCACTTCTAATTCTACAATGAGCTCTATTGATGAGAAGCCTCTTTCATGGTTCATCAGACTGATTCATGATACTTGCATTCATTTGAATAAATCTATGTTGCTCCTCTGCTTATTCCACTCTAATTCTACAATGAGCTCTATTGATGAGAAGCCTCTTTCATGGTTCATCAGACTGATTCATGATACTTGCATTCATTTGAATAAATCTATGTTGCTCCTCTGCTTATTCCACTCTAATTCTACAATGAGCTCTATTGATGAGAAGCCTCTTTCATGGTTCATCAGACTGATTCATGATACTTGCATTCATTTGAATAAATCTATGTTGCTCCTCTGCTTATTCCACTCTAATTCTACAATGAGCTCTATTGATGAGAAGCCTCTTTCATGGTTCATCAGACTGATTCATGATACTTGCATTCATTTGAATAAATCTATGTTGCTCCTCTGCTTATTCCACTCTAATTCTACAATGAGCTCTATTGATGAGAAGCCTCTTCATGGTTCATCAGACTGATTCATGATACTTGCATTCATTTGAATAAATCTATGTTGCTCCTCTGCTTATTCCACTTTAATTCTACAATGAGCTCTATTGATGAGAAGCCTCTTTCATGGTTCATCAGACTGATTCATGATACTTGCATTCATTTGAATAAATCTATGTTGCTCCTCTGCTTATTCCACTCTAATTCTACAATGAGCTCTATTGATGAGAAGCCTTTTCATGGTTCATCAGACTGATTCATGATACTTGCATTCATTTGAATAAATCTATGTTGCTCCTCTGCTTATTCCACTGAGCTAATTCTGGTTCATCAGACAATGAGCTGCTATTGATGAGAAGCCTTCTACAATGAGCTCTATTGATGAGAAGCCTCTTTCATGGTTCATCAGACTGATTCATGATACTTGCATTCATTTGAATAAATCTATGTTGCTCCTCTGCTTATTCCACTTTAATTCTACAATGAGCTCTATTGATGAGAAGCCTCTTTCATGGTTCATCAGACTGATTCATGATACTTGCATTCATTTGAATAAATCTATGTTGCTCCTCTGCTTATTCCACTCTAATTCTACAATGAGCTCTATTGATGAGAAGCCTCTTTCATGGTTCATCAGACTGATTCATGATACTTGCATTCATTTGAATAAATCTATGTTGCTCCTCTGCTTATTCCACTTTAATTCTACAATGAGCTCTATTGATGAGAAGCCTCTTTCATGGTTCATCAGACTGATTCATGATACTTGCATTCATTTGAATAAATCTATGTTGCTCCTCTGCTTATTCCACTTTAATTCTACAATGAGCTCTATTGATGAGAAGCCTCTTTCATGGTTCATCAGACTGATTCATGATACTTTGAATAAATCATTTGAATTCCACTCTAAAATGAGCTCTATTGATGAGAAGCCTCTTTTCATGGTTCATCAGACTGATTCATGATACTTGCATTCATTTGAATAAATCTATGTTGCTCCTCTGCTTATTCCACTCTAATTCTACAATGAGCTCTATTGATGAGAAGCCTCTTTCATGGTTCATCAGACTGATTCATGATACTTGCATTCATTTGAATAAATCTATGTTGCTCCTCTGCTTATTCCACTCTAATTCTACAATGAGCTCTATTGATGAGAAGCCTCTTTGAATAAATCATGGTTCATCAGACTGATTCATGATACTTGCATTCATTTGAATAAATCTATGTTGCTCCTCTGCTTATTCCACTCTAATTCTACAATGAGCTCTATTGATGAGAAGCCTCTTTCATGGTTCATCAGACTGATTCATGATACTTGCATTCATTTGAATAAATCTATGTTGCTCCTCTGCTTATTCCACTCTAATTCTACAATGAGCTCTATTGATGAGAAGCCTCCCTTTCATGGTTCATCAGACTGATTCATGATACTTGCATTCATTTGAATAAATCTATGTTGCTCCTCTGCTTATTCCACTCTAATTCTACAATGAGCTCTATTGATGAGAAGCCTCTTTCATGGTTCATCAGACTGATTCATGATACTTGCATTCATTTGAATAAATCTATGTTGCTCCTCTGCTTATTCCACTCTAATTCTACAATGAGCTCTATTGATGAGAAGCCTCTTTCATGGTTCATCAGACTGATTCATGATACTTGCATTCATTTGAATAAATCTATGTTGCTCCTCTGCTTATTCCACTCTAATTCTACAATGAGCTCTATTGATGAGAAGCCTCTTTCATGGTTCATCAGACTGATTCATGATACTTGCATTCATTTGAATAAATCTATGTTGCTCCTCTGCTTATTCCACTTAATTCTACAATGAGCTCTATTGATGAGAAGCCTCTTTCATGGTTCATCAGACTGATTCATGATACTTGCATTCATTTGAATAAATCTATGTTGCTCCTCTGCTTATTCCACTTTAATTCTACAATGAGCTCTATTGATGAGAAGCCTCTTTCATGGTTCATCAGACTGATTCATGATACTTGCATTCATTTGAATAAATCTATGTTGCTCCTCTGCTTATTCCACTTTAATTCTACAATGAGCTCTATTGATGAGAAGCCTCTTTCATGGTTCATCAGACTGATTCATGATACTTGCATTCATTTGAATAAATCTATGTTGCTCCTCTGCTTATTCCACTCTAATTCTACAATGAGCTCTATTGATGAGAAGCCTCTTTCATGGTTCATCAGACTGATTCATGATACTTGCATTCATTTGAATAAATCTATGTTGCTCCTCTGCTTATTCCACTTAATTCTACAATGAGCTCTATTGATGAGAAGCCTCTTTCATGGTTCATCAGACTGATTCATGATACTTGCATTCATTTGAATAAATCTATGTTGCTCCTCTTATTTATTCCACTCTAATTCTACAATGAGCTCTATTGATGAGAAGCCTCTTTCATGGTTCATCAGACTGATTCATGATACTTGCATTCATTTGAATAAATCTATGTTGCTCCTCTGCTTATTCCACTGCTTATTCCACAATGAGCTCTATTGATGAGAAGCCTATGGTTCATCAGACTGATTCATGATACATTCATTTGAATAAATCTATGTTGCTCTGCTTATTCCACTTAATTCTACAATGAGCTCTATTGATGAGAAGCTCTTTCATGGTTCATCAGACTGATTCATGATACTTGCATTCATTTGAATAAATCTATGTTGCTCCTCTGCTTATTCCACTCTAATTCTACAATGAGCTCTATTGATGAGAAGCCTCTTTCATGGTTCATCAGATTGATTCATGATACTTGCATTCATTTGAATAAATCTATGTTGCTCCTCTGCTTATTCCACTTTAATTCTACAATGAGCTCTATTGATGAGAAGCCTCTTTCATGGTTCATCAGACTGATTCATGATACTTGCATTCATTTGAATAAATCTATGTTGCCCTCTGCTTATTCCACTCTAATTCTACAATGAGCTCTATTGATGAGAAGCCTCTTTCATGGTTCATCAGACTGATTCATGATACTTGCATTCATTTGAATAAATCTATGTTGCTCCTCTGCTTATTCCACTCTAATTCTACAATGAGCTCTATTGATGAGAAGCCTCTTTCATGGTTCATCAGACTGATTCATGATACTTGCATTCATTTGAATAAATCTATGTTGCTCCTCTGCTTATTCCACTCTAATTCTACAATGAGCTCTATTGATGAGAAGCCTCTTTCATGGTTCATCAGACTGATTCATGATACTTGCATTCATTTGAATAAATCTATGTTGCTCCTCTGCTTATTCCACTTTAATTCTACAATGAGCTCTATTGATGAGAAGCCTCTTTCATGGTTCATCAGACTGATTCATGATACTTGCATTCATTTGAATAAATCTATGTTGCTCCTCTGCTTATTCCACTCATGGTTCATCAATTCTACAATGAGCTCTATTGATGAGAAGCCTTCTTTCATGGTTCATCAGACTGATTCATGATACTTGCATTCATTTGAATAAATCTATGTTGCTCCTCTGCTTATTCCACTCTAATTCTACAATGAGCTCTATTGATGAGAAGCCTCTTTCATGGTTCATCAGACTGATTCATGATACTTGCATTCATTTGAATAAATCTATGTTGCTCCTCTGCTTATTCCACTCTAATTCTACAATGAGCTCTATTGATGAGAAGCCTCTTTCATGGTTCATCAGACTGATTCATGATACTTGCATTCATTTGAATAAATCTATGTTGCTCCTCTGCTTATTCCACTCTAATTCTACAATGAGCTCTATTGATGAGAAGCCTCTTTCATGGTTCATCAGACTGATTCATGATACTTGCATTCATTTGAATAAATCTATGTTGCTCCTCTGCTTATTCCACTCTAATTCTACAATGAGCTCTATTGATGAGAAGCCTCTTTCATGGTTCATCAGACTGATTCATGATACTTGCATTCATTTGAATAAATCTATGTTGCTCCTCTGCTTATTCCACTCTAATTCTACAATGAGCTCTATTGATGAGAAGCCTCTTTCATGGTTCATCAGACTGATTCATGATACTTGCATTCATTTGAATAAATCTATGTTGCTCCTCTGCTTATTCCACTTAATTCTACAATGAGCTCTATTGATGAGAAGCCTTTTCATGGTTCATCAGACTGATTCATGATACTTGCATTCATTTGAATAAATCTATGTTGCTCCTCTGCTTATTCCACTCTAATTCTACAATGAGCTCTATTGATGAGAAGCCTCTTTCATGGTTCATTCTGATTCATGACTGATTCATTTGATAAATCTTGCATTCATTTGAATAAATCTATGTTGCTCCTCTGCTTATTCCACTCTAATTCTACAATGAGCTCTATTGATGAGAAGAGAAGCTTTTCATGGTTCATCAGACTGATTCATGATACTTGCATTCATTTGAATAAATCTATGTTGCTCCTCTGCTTATTCCACTCTAATTCTACAATGAGCTCTATTGATGAGAAGCCTCTTTCATGGTTCATCAGACTGATTCATGATACTTGCATTCATTTGAATAAATCTATGTTGCTCCTCTGCTTATTCCACTTAAATTCTACAATGAGCTCTATTGATGAGAAGCCTCTTTCATGGTTCATCAGACTGATTCATGATACTTGCATTCATTTGAATAAATCTATGTTGCTCCTCTGCTTATTCCACTCTAATTCTACAATGAGCTCTATTGATGAGAAGCCTCTTTCATGGTTCATCAGACTGATTCATGATACTTGCATTCATTTGAATAAATCTATGTTGCTCCTCTGCTTATTCCACTTTAATTCTACAATGAGCTCTATTGATGAGAAGCCTCTTCATGGTTCATCAGACTGATTCATGATACTTGCATTCATTTGAATAAATCTATGTTGCTCCTCTGCTTATTCCACTCTAATTCTACAATGAGCTCTATTGATGAGAAGCCTCTTTCATGGTTCATCAGACTGATTCATGATACTTGCATTCATTTGAATAAATCTATGTTGCTCCTCTGCTTATTCCACTTTCTAATTCTACAATGAGCTCTATTGATGAGAAGCCTCTTTCATGGTTCATCAGACTGATTCATGATACTTGCATTCATTTGAATAAATCTATGTTGCTCCTCTGCTTATTCCACTCTAATTCTACAATGAGCTCTATTGATGAGAAGCCTCTTTCATGGTTCATCAGACTGATTCATGATACTTGCATTCATTTGAATAAATCTATGTTGCTCCTCTGCTTATTCCACTCTAATTCTACAATGAGCTCTATTGATGAGAAGCCTCTTTCATGGTTCATCAGACTGATTCATGATACTTGCATTCATTTGAATAAATCTATGTTGCTCCTCTGCTTATTCCACTCTAATTCTACAATGAGCTCTATTGATGAGAAGCCTCTTTCATGGTTCATCAGACTGATTCATGATACTTGCATTCATTTGAATAAATCTATGTTGCTCCTCTGCTTATTCCACTCTAATTCTACAATGAGCTCTATTGATGAGAAGCCTCTTTCATGGTTCATCAGACTGATTCATGATACTTGCATTCATTTGAATAAATCTATGTTGCTCCTCTGCTTATTCCACTTTAATTCTACAATGAGCTCTATTGATGAGAAGCCTCTTTCATGGTTCATCAGACTGATTCATGATACTTGCATTCATTTGAATAAATCTATGTTGCTCCTCTGCTTATTCCACTCTAATTCTACAATGAGCTCTATTGATGAGAAGCCTCTTTCATGGTTCATCAGACTGATTCATGATACTTGCATTCATTTGAATAAATCTATGTTGCTCCTCTGCTTATTCCACTCTAATTCTACAATGAGCTCTATTGATGAGAAGCCTCTTTCATGGTTCATCAGACTGATTCATGATACTTGCATTCATTTGAATAAATCTATGTTGCTCCTCTGCTTATTCCACTCTAATTCTACAATGAGCTCTATTGATGAGAAGCCTCTTTCATGGTTCATCAGACTGATTCATGATACTTGCATTCATTTGAATAAATCTATGTTGCTCCTCTGCTTATTCCACTCTAATTCTACAATGAGCTCTATTGATGAGAAGCCCTTTCATGGTTCATCAGACTGATTCATGATACTTGCATTCATTTGAATAAATCTATGTTGCTCCTCTGCTTATTCCACTTTAATTCTACAATGAGCTCTATTGATGAGAAGCCTCTTTCATGGTTCATCAGACTGATTCATGATACTTGCATTCATTTGAATAAATCTATGTTGTCCTCTGCTTATTCCAATTTTCCATTTAATTCTACAATGAGCTCTATTGATGAGAAGCCTCTTTCATGGTTCATCAGACTGATTCATGATACTTGCATTCATTTGAATAAATCTATGTTGCTCCTCTGCTTATTCCACTTTAATTCTACAATGAATGAGCTCTATTGATGAGAAGCCTCTTTCATGGTTCATCAGACTGATTCATGATACTTGCATTCATTTGAATAAATCTATGTTGCTCCTCTGCTTATTCCACTCTAATTCTACAATGAGCTCTATTGATGAGAAGCCTCTTTCATGGTTCATCAGACTGATTCATGATACTTGCATTCATTTGAATAAATCTATGTTGCTCCTCTGCTTATTCCACTCTAATTCTACAATGAGCTCTATTGATGAGAAGCCTCTTTCATGGTTCATCAGACTGATTCATGATACTTGCATTCATTTGAATAAATCTATGTTGCTCCTCTGCTTATTCCACTCTAATTCTACAATGAGCTCTATTGATGAGAAGCCTCTTTCATGGTTCATCAGACTGATTCATGATACTTGCATTCATTTGAATAAATCTATGTTGCTCCTCTGCTTATTCCACTCTAATTCTACAATGAGCTCTATTGATGAGAAGCCTCTTTCATGGTTCATCAGACTGATTCATGATACTTGCATTCATTTGAATAAATCTATGTTGCTCTGCTTATTCCACTCTAATTCTACAATGAGCTCTATTGATGAGAAGCCTCTTTCATGGTTCATCAGACTGATTCATGATACTTGCATTCATTTGAATAAATCTATGTTGCTCCTCTGCTTATTCCACTCTAATTCTACAATGAGCTCTATTGATGAGAAGCCTCTTTCATGGTTCATCAGACTGATTCATGATACTTGCATTCATTTGAATAAATCTATGTTGCTCCTCTGCTTATTCCACTTTAATTCTACAATGAGCTCTATTGATGAGAAGCCTCTTTCATGGTTCATCAGACTGATTCATGATACTTGCATTCATTTGAATAAATCTATGTTGCTCCTCTGCTTATTCCACTCTAATTCTACAATGAGCTCTATTGATGAGAAGCCTCTTTCATGGTTCATCAGACTGATTCATGATACTTGCATTCATTTGAATAAATCTATGTTGCTCTCTGCTTATTCCACTAATTCTACAATGAGCTCTATTGATGAGAAGCCTCTTTCATGGTTCATCAGACTGATTCATGATACTTGCATTCATTTGAATAAATCTATGTTGCTCCTCTGCTTATTCCACTCTAATTCTACAATGAGCTCTATTGATGAGAAGCCTCTTTCATGGTTCATCAGACTGATTCATGATACTTGCATTCATTTGAATAAATCTATGTTGCTCCTCTGCTTATTCCACTCTAATTCTACAATGAGCTCTATTGATGAGAAGCCTCTTTCATGGTTCATCAGACTGATTCATGATACTTGCATTCATTTGAATAAATCTATGTTGCTCCTCTGCTTATTCCACTCTAATTCTACAATGAGCTCTATTGATGAGAAGCCTCTTTCATGGTTCATCAGACTGATTCATGATACTTGCATTCATTTGAATAAATCTATGTTGCTCCTCTGCTTATTCCACTTAAATTCTACAATGAGCTCTATTGATGAGAAGCCTCTTTCATGGTTCATCAGACTGATTCATGATACTTGCATTCATTTGAATAAATCTATGTTGCTCCTCTGCTTATTCCACTCTAATTCTACAATGAGCTCTATTGATGAGAAGCCTCTTTCATGGTTCATCAGACTGATTCATGATACTTGCATTCATTTGAATAAATCTATGTTGCTCCTCTGCTTATTCCACTCTAATTCTACAATGAGCTCTATTGATGAGAAGCCTCTTTCATGGTTCATCAGACTGATTCATGATACTTGCATTCATTTGAATAAATCTATGTTGCTCCTCTGCTTATTCCACTCTAATTCTACAATGAGCTCTATTGATGAGAAGCCTCTTTCATGGTTCATCAGACTGATTCATGATACTTGCATTCATTTGAATAAATCTATGTTGCTCCTCTGCTTATTCCACTCTAATTCTACAATGAGCTCTATTGATGAGAAGCCTTTTCATGGTTCATCAGACTGATTCATGATACTTGCATTCATTTGAATAAATCTATGTTGCTCCTCTGCTTATTCCACTCTAATTCTACAATGAGCTCTATTGATGAGAAGCCTCTTTCATGGTTCATCAGACTGATTCATGATACTTGCATTCATTTGAATAAATCTATGTTGCTCCTCTGCTTATTCCACTTTAATTCTACAATGAGCTCTATTGATGAGAAGCCTCTTTCATGGTTCATCAGACTGATTCATGATACTTGCATTCATTTGAATAAATCTATGTTGCTCCTCTGCTTATTCCACTTTCAATTCTACAATGAGCTCTATTGATGAGAAGCCTCTTTCATGGTTCATCAGACTGATTCATGATACTTGCATTCATTTGAATAAATCTATGTTGCTCCTCTGCTTATTCCACTCCAATTCTACAATGAGCTCTATTGATGAGAAGCCTCTTTTCATGGTTCATCAGACTGATTCATGATACTTGCATTCATTTGAATAAATCTATGTTGCTCCTCTGCTTATTCCACTTTAATTCTGAGCTCAATGAGAAGCTTTCTTCATTGATGAGATTCATTTGAATAAATCTTTGCAATGGTTCATGAGACTGATTTCATGATATTCTTGCATTCATTTGAATAAATCTATGTTGCTCCTCTGCTTATTCCACTTTAATTCTACAATGAGCTCTATTGATGAGAAGCCTCTTTCATGGTTCATCAGACTGATTCATGATACTTGCATTCATTTGAATAAATCTATGTTGCTCCTCTGCTTATTCCACTCTAATTCTACAATGAGCTCTATTGATGAGAAGCCTCTTCCATGGTTCATCAGACTGATTCATGATACTTGCATTCATTTGAATAAATCTATGTTGCTCCTCTGCTTATTCCACTCTAATTCTACAATGAGCTCTATTGATGAGAAGCCTCTTTCATGGTTCATCAGACTGATTCATGATACTTGCATTCATTTGAATAAATCTATGTTGCTCCTCTGCTTATTCCACTCTAATTCTACAATGAGCTCTATTGATGAGAAGCCTCTTTTTCATGGTTCATCAGACTGATTCATGATACTTGCATTCATTTGAATAAATCTATGTTGCTCCTCTGCTTATTCCACTCTAATTCTACAATGAGCTCTATTGATGAGAAGCCTCTTTCATGGTTCATCAGACTGATTCATGATACTTGCATTCATTTGAATAAATCTATGTTGCTCCTCTGCTTATTCCACTTTAATTCTACAATGAGCTCTATTGATGAGAAGCCTCTTTCATGGTTCATCAGACTGATTCATGATACTTGCATTCATTTGAATAAATCTATGTTGCTCCTCTGCTTATTCCACTTTAATTCTACAATGAGCTCTATTGATGAGAAGCCTCTTTCATGGTTCATCAGACTGATTCATGATACTTGCATTCATTTGAATAAATCTATGTTGCTCCTCTGCTTATTCCACTTTAATTCTACAATGAGCTCTATTGATGAGAAGCCTCTTTCATGGTTCATCAGACTGATTCATGATACTTGCATTCATTTGAATAAATCTATGTTGCTCCTCTGCTTATTCCACTCTAATTCTACAATGAGCTCTATTGATGAGAAGCCTCTTTCATGGTTCATCAGACTGATTCATGATACTTGCATTCATTTGAATAAATCTATGTTGCTCCTCTGCTTATTCCACTCTAATTCTACAATGAGCTCTATTGATGAGAAGCCTCTTTCATGGTTCATCAGACTGATTCATGATACTTGCATTCATTTGAATAAATCTATGTTGCTCCTCTGCTTATTCCACTTTAATTCTACAATGAGCTCTATTGATGAGAAGCCTCTTTCATGGTTCATCAGACTGATTCATGATACTTGCATTCATTTGAATAAATCTATGTTGCTCCTCTGCTTATTCCACTCTAATTCTACAATGAGCTCTATTGATGAGAAGCCTCTTTCATGGTTCATCAGACTGATTCATGATACTTGCATTCATTTGAATAAATCTATGTTGCTCCTCTGCTTATTCCACTTTAATTCTACAATGAGCTCTATTGATGAGAAGCCTCTTTCATGGTTCATCAGACTGATTCATGATACTTGCATTCATTTGAATAAATCTATGTTGCTCCTCTGCTTATTCCACTTTAATTCTACAATGAGCTCTATTGATGAGAAGCCTCTTTCATGGTTCATCAGACTGATTCATGATACTTGCATTCATTTGAATAAATCTATGTTGCTCCTCTGCTTATTCCACTCTAATTCTACAATGAGCTCTATTGATGAGAAGCCTTTTCATGGTTCATCAGACTGATTCATGATACTTGCATTCATTTGAATAAATCTATGTTGCTCCTCTGCTTATTCCACTCTAATTCTAAATGAGCTCTATTGATGAGAAGCCTCTTTCATGGTTCATCAGACTGATTCATGATACTTGCATTCATTTGAATAAATCTATGTTGCTCCTCTGCTTATTCCACTTTAATTCTACAATGAGCTCTATTGATGAGAAGCCTCTTTCATGGTTCATCAGACTGATTCATGATACTTGCATTCATTTGAATAAATCTATGTTGCTCCTCTGCTTATTCCACTTTCTAATTCTACAATGAGCTCTATTGATGAGAATGGTTCAGCCTCTTTTCATGGTTCATCAGACTGATTCATGATACTTGCATTCATTTGAATAAATCTATGTTGCTCCTCTGCTTATTCCACTCTAATTCTACAATGAGCTCTATTGATGAGAAGCCTCTTTCATGGTTCATCAGACTGATTCATGATACTTGCATTCATTTGAATAAATCTATGTTGCTCCTCTGCTTATTCCACTTTAATTCTACAATGAGCTCTATTGATGAGAAGCCTCTTTCATGGTTCATCAGACTGATTCATGATACTTGCATTCATTTGAATAAATCTATGTTGCTCCTCTGCTTATTCCACTCTAATTCTACAATGAGCTCTATTGATGAGAAGCCTCTTTCATGGTTCATCAGACTGATTCATGATACTTGCATTCATTTGAATAAATCTATGTTGCTCCTCTGCTTATTCCACTCTAATTCTACAATGAGCTCTATTGATGAGAAGCCTCTTTCATGGTTCATCAGACTGATTCATGATACTTGCATTCATTTGAATAAATCTATGTTGCTCCTCTGCTTATTCCACTTTAATTCTACAATGAGCTCTATTGATGAGAAGCCTCTTTCATGGTTCATCAGACTGATTCATGATACTTGCATTCATTTGAATAAATCTATGTTGCTCCTCTGCTTATTCCACTTAATTCTACAATGAGCTCTATTGATGAGAAGCCTCTTTCATGGTTCATCAGACTGATTCATGATACTTGCATTCATTTGAATAAATCTATGTTGCTCCTCTGCTTATTCCACTCTAATTCTACAATGAGCTCTATTGATGAGAAGCCTCTTTCATGGTTCATCAGACTGATTCATGATACTTGCATTCATTTGAATAAATCTATGTTGCTCCTCTGCTTATTCCACTCTAATTCTACAATGAGCTCTATTGATGAGAAGCCTCTTTCATGGTTCATCAGACTGATTCATGATACTTGCATTCATTTGAATAAATCTATGTTGCTCCTCTGCTTATTCCACTCTAATTCTACAATGAGCTCTATTGATGAGAAGCCTCTTTCATGGTTCATCAGACTGATTCATGATACTTGCATTCATTTGAATAAATCTATGTTGCTCCTCTGCTTATTCCACTTTAATTCTACAATGAGCTCTATTGATGAGAAGCCTCTTTCATGGTTCATCAGACTGATTCATGATACTTGCATTCATTTGAATAAATCTATGTTGCTCCTCTGCTTATTCCACTCTAATTCTACAATGAGCTCTATTGATGAGAAGCCTCTTTCATGGTTCATCAGACTGATTCATGATACTTGCATTCATTTGAATAAATCTATGTTGCTCCTCTGCTTATTCCACTCTAATTCTACAATGAGCTCTATTGATGAGAAGCCTCTTTCATGGTTCATCAGACTGATTCATGATACTTGCATTCATTTGAATAAATCTATGTTGCTCCTCTGCTTATTCCACTCTAATTCTACAATGAGCTCTATTGATGAGAAGCCTTTTCATGGTTCATCAGACTGATTCATGATACTTGCATTCATTTGAATAAATCTATGTTGCTCCTCTGCTTATTCCACTTTAATTCTACAATGAGCTCTATTGATGAGAAGCCTCTTTCATGGTTCATCAGACTGATTCATGATACTTGCATTCATTTGAATAAATCTATGTTGCTCCTCTGCTTATTCCACTCTAATTCTACAATGAGCTCTATTGATGAGAAGCCTCTTTCATGGTTCATCAGACTGATTCATGATACTTGCATTCATTTGAATAAATCTATGTTGCTCCTCTGCTTATTCCACTCTAATTCTACAATGAGCTCTATTGATGAGAAGCCTCTTTCATGGTTCATCAGACTGATTCATGATACTTGCATTCATTTGAATAAATCTATGTTGCTCCTCTGCTTATTCCACTCTAATTCTACAATGAGCTCTATTGATGAGAAGCCTCTTTCATGGTTCATCAGACTGATTCATGATACTTGCATTCATTTGAATAAATCTATGTTGCTCCTCTGCTTATTCCACTCTAATTCTACAATGAGCTCTATTGATGAGAAGCCTCTTTCATGGTTCATCAGACTGATTCATGATACTTGCATTCATTTGAATAAATCTATGTTGCTCCTCTGCTTATTCCACTTAATTCTACAATGAGCTCTATTGATGAGAAGCCTCTTTCATGGTTCATCAGACTGATTCATGATACTTGCATTCATTTGAATAAATCTATGTTGCTCCTCTGCTTATTCCACTCTAATTCTACAATGAGCTCTATTGATGAGAAGCCTTTTCATGGTTCATCAGACTGATTCATGATACTTGCATTCATTTGAATAAATCTATGTTGCTCCTCTGCTTATTCCACTCTAATTCTACAATGAGCTCTATTGATGAGAAGCCTCTTTCATGGTTCATCAGACTGATTCATGATACTTGCATTCATTTGAATAAATCTATGTTGCTCCTCTGCTTATTCCACTCTAATTCTACAATGAGCTCTATTGATGAGAAGCCTCTTTCATGGTTCATCAGACTGATTCATGATACTTGCATTCATTTGAATAAATCTATGTTGCTCCTCTGCTTATTCCACTTTCTAATTCTACAATGAGCTCTATTGATGAGAAGCCTTTTCATGGTTCATCAGACTGATTCATGATACTTGCATTCATTTGAATAAATCTATGTTGCTCCTCTGCTTATTCCACTCTAATTCTACAATGAGCTCTATTGATGAGAAGCCTTTCATGGTTCATCAGACTGATTCATGATACTTGCATTCATTTGAATAAATCTATGTTGCTCCTCTGCTTATTCCACTCTAATTCTACAATGAGCTCTATTGATGAGAAGCCTCTTTCATGGTTCATCAGACTGATTCATGATACTTGCATTCATTTGAATAAATCTATGTTGCTCCTCTGCTTATTCCACTCTAATTCTACAATGAGCTCTATTGATGAGAAGCCTTTTCATGGTTCATCAGACTGATTCATGATACTTGCATTCATTTGAATAAATCTATGTTGCTCCTCTGCTTATTCCACTCTAATTCTACAATGAGCTCTATTGATGAGAAGCCTCTTTCATGGTTCATCAGACTGATTCATGATACTTGCATTCATTTGAATAAATCTATGTTGCTCCTCTGCTTATTCCACTCTAATTCTACAATGAGCTCTATTGATGAGAAGCCTCTTTCATGGTTCATCAGACTGATTCATGATACTTGCATTCATTTGAATAAATCTATGTTGCTCCTCTGCTTATTCCACTTTAATTCTACAATGAGCTCTATTGATGAGAAGCCTCTTTCATGGTTCATCAGACTGATTCATGATACTTGCATTCATTTGAATAAATCTATGTTGCTCCTCTGCTTATTCCACTTTAATTCTACAATGAGCTCTATTGATGAGAAGCCTCTTTCATGGTTCATCAGACTGATTCATGATACTTGCATTCATTTGAATAAATCTATGTTGCTCCTCTGCTTATTCCACTCTAATTCTACAATGAGCTCTATTGATGAGAAGCTCTTTCATGGTTCATCAGACTGATTCATGATACTTGCATTCATTTGAATAAATCTATGTTGCTCCTCTGCTTATTCCACTTTAATTCTACAATGAGCTCTATTGATGAGAAGCCTTTCATGGTTCATCAGACTGATTCATGATACTTGCATTCATTTGAATAAATCTATGTTGCTCCTCTGCTTATTCCACTTAAATTCTACAATGAGCTCTATTGATGAGAAGCCTCTTTCATGGTTCATCAGACTGATTCATGATACTTGCATTCATTTGAATAAATCTATGTTGCTCCTCTGCTTATTCCACTTCTAATTCTACAATGAGCTCTATTGATGAGAAGCCTCTTTCATGGTTCATCAGACTGATTCATGATACTTGCATTCATTTGAATAAATCTATGTTGCTCCTCTGCTTATTCCACTTAATTCTACAATGAGCTCTATTGATGAGAAGCCTCTTTCATGGTTCATCAGACTGATTCATGATACTTGCATTCATTTGAATAAATCTATGTTGCTCCTCTGCTTATTCCACTCTAATTCTACAATGAGCTCTATTGATGAGAAGCCTCTTTCATGGTTCATCAGACTGATTCATGATACTTGCATTCATTTGAATAAATCTATGTTGCTCCTCTGCTTATTCCACTCTAATTCTACAATGAGCTCTATTGATGAGAAGCCTTTTCATGGTTCATCAGACTGATTCATGATACTTGCATTCATTTGAATAAATCTATGTTGCTCCTCTGCTTATTCCACTCTAATTCTACAATGAGCTCTATTGATGAGAAGCCTTTTCATGGTTCATCAGACTGATTCATGATACTTGCATTCATTTGAATAAATCTATGTTGCTCCTCTGCTTATTCCACTTTAATTCTACAATGAGCTCTATTGATGAGAAGCCTCTTTCATGGTTCATCAGACTGATTCATGATACTTGCATTCATTTGAATAAATCTATGTTGCTCCTCTCTGCTTATTCCACTCTAATTCTACAATGAGCTCTATTGATGAGAAGCCTCTTTCATGGTTCATCAGACTGATTCATGATACTTGCATTCATTTGAATAAATCTATGTTGCTCCTCTGCTTATTCCACTCTAATTCTACAATGAGCTCTATTGATGAGAAGCCTCTTCCATGGTTCATCAGACTGATTCATGATACTTGCATTCATTTGAATAAATCTATGTTGCTCCTCTGCTTATTCCACTCTAATTCTACAATGAGCTCTATTGATGAGAAGCCTCTTTCATGGTTCATCAGACTGATTCATGATACTTGCATTCATTTGAATAAATCTATGTTGCTCCTCTGCTTATTCCACTCTAATTCTACAATGAGCTCTATTGATGAGAAGCCTCTTTCATGGTTCATCAGACTGATTCATGATACTTGCATTCATTTGAATAAATCTATGTTGCTCCTCTGCTTATTCCACTCTAATTCTACAATGAGCTCTATTGATGAGAAGCCTCTTTCATGGTTCATCAGACTGATTCATGATACTTGCATTCATTTGAATAAATCTATGTTGCTCCTCTGCTTATTCCACTCTAATTCTACAATGAGCTCTATTGATGAGAAGCCTTTTCATGGTTCATCAGACTGATTCATGATACTTGCATTCATTTGAATAAATCTATGTTGCTCCTCTGCTTATTCCACTCTAATTCTACAATGAGCTCTATTGATGAGAAGCCTCTTCATGGTTCATCAGACTGATTCATGATACTTGCATTCATTTGAATAAATCTATGTTGCTCCTCTGCTTATTCCACTCTAATTCTACAATGAGCTCTATTGATGAGAAGCCTCTTTCATGGTTCATCAGACTGATTCATGATACTTGCATTCATTTGAATAAATCTATGTTGCTCCTCTGCTTATTCCACTTAATTCTACAATGAGCTCTATTGATGAGAAGCCTCTTTCATGGTTCATCAGACTGATTCATGATACTTGCATTCATTTGAATAAATCTATGTTGCTCCTCTGCTTATTCCACTCTAATTCTACAATGAGCTCTATTGATGAGAAGCCTCTTTCATGGTTCATCAGACTGATTCATGATACTTGCATTCATTTGAATAAATCTATGTTGCTCCTCTGCTTATTCCACTTTAATTCTACAATGAGCTCTATTGATGAGAAGCCTCTTTCATGGTTCATCAGACTGATTCATGATACTTGCATTCATTTGAATAAATCTATGTTGCTCCTCTGCTTATTCCACTTTAATTCTACAATGAGCTCTATTGATGAGAAGCCTCTTTCATGGTTCATCAGACTGATTCATGATACTTGCATTCATTTGAATAAATCTATGTTGCTCCTCTGCTTATTCCACTCTAATTCTACAATGAGCTCTATTGATGAGAAGCCTCTTTCATGGTTCATCAGACTGATTCATGATACTTGCATTCATTTGAATAAATCTATGTTGCTCCTCTGCTTATTCCACTCTAATTCTACAATGAGCTCTATTGATGAGAAGCCTCTTTCATGGTTCATCAGACTGATTCATGATACTTGCATTCATTTGAATAAATCTATGTTGCTCCTCTGCTTATTCCACTTTAATTCTACAATGAGCTCTATTGATGAGAAGCCTCTTTCATGGTTCATCAGACTGATTCATGATACTTGCATTCATTTGAATAAATCTATGTTGCTCCTCTGCTTATTCCACTTTAATTCTACAATGAGCTCTATTGATGAGAAGCCTTTCATGGTTCATCAGACTGATTCATGATACTTGCATTCATTTGAATAAATCTATGTTGCTCCTCTGCTTATTCCACTCTAATTCTACAATGAGCTCTATTGATGAGAAGCCTCTTTCATGGTTCATCAGACTGATTCATGATACTTGCATTCATTTGAATAAATCTATGTTGCTCCTCTGCTTATTCCACTCTAATTCTACAATGAGCTCTATTGATGAGAAGCCTCTTTCATGGTTCATCAGACTGATTCATGATACTTGCATTCATTTGAATAAATCTATGTTGCTCCTCTGCTTATTCCACTCTAATTCTACAATGAGCTCTATTGATGAGAAGCCTCTTTCATGGTTCATCAGACTGATTCATGATACTTGCATTCATTTGAATAAATCTATGTTGCTCCTCTGCTTATTCCACTCTAATTCTAAATGAACTCTTGATGAGAAGCCTCTTTCATGGTTCAATGATACTTGCATTCATTTGAATAAATCTATGTTGATTCCAGCTACAATGAGCTCTTGAGAAGCCATGGTTCATCAGACTGATTCATGATACTTGCATTCATTTGAATAAATCTATGTTGCTCCTCTGCTTATTCCACTCTAATTCTACAATGAGCTCTATTGATGAGAAGCCTCTTTCATGGTTCATCAGACTGATTCATGATACTTGCATTCATTTGAATAAATCTATGTTGCTCCTCTGCTTATTCCACTCTAATTCTACAATGAGCTCTATTGATGAGAAGCCTCTTTCATGGTTCATCAGACTGATTCATGATACTTGCATTCATTTGAATAAATCTATGTTGCTCCTCTGCTTATTCCACTTTAATTCTACAATGAGCTCTATTGATGAGAAGCCTTTTCATGGTTCATCAGACTGATTCATGATACTTGCATTCATTTGAATAAATCTATGTTGCTCCTCTGCTTATTCCACTTTAATTCTACAATGAGCTCTATTGATGAGAAGCCTCTTTCATGGTTCATCAGACTGATTCATGATACTTGCATTCATTTGAATAAATCTATGTTGCTCCTCTGCTTATTCCACTCTAATTCTACAATGAGCTCTATTGATGAGAAGCCTCTTTCATGGTTCATCAGACTGATTCATGATACTTGCATTCATTTGAATAAATCTATGTTGCTCCTCTGCTTATTCCACTCTAATTCTACAATGAGCTCTATTGATGAGAAGCCTCTTTCATGGTTCATCAGACTGATTCATGATACTTGCATTCATTTGAATAAATCTATGTTGCTCCTCTGCTTATTCCACTCTAATTCTACAATGAGCTCTTGATTGATGAGAAGCCTTTCATGGTTCATCAGACTGATTCATGATACTTGCATTCATTTGAATAAATCTATGTTGCTCCTCTGCTTATTCCACTCTAATTCTACAATGAGCTCTATTGATGAGAAGCCTCTTTCATGGTTCATCAGACTGATTCATGATACTTGCATTCATTTGAATAAATCTATGTTGCTCCTCTGCTTATTCCACTCTAATTCTACAATGAGCTCTATTGATGAGAAGCCTCTTTCATGGTTCATCAGACTGATTCATGATACTTGCATTCATTTGAATAAATCTATGTTGCTCCTCTGCTTATTCCACTCTAATTCTACAATGAGCTCTATTGATGAGAAGCCTCTTTCATGGTTCATCAGACTGATTCATGATACTTGCATTCATTTGAATAAATCTATGTTGCTCCTCTGCTTATTCCACTTTAATTCTACAATGAGCTCTATTGATGAGAAGCCTCTTTCATGGTTCATCAGACTGATTCATGATACTTGCATTCATTTGAATAAATCTATGTTGCTCCTCTGCTTATTCCACTTAATTCTACAATGAGCTCTATTGATGAGAAGCCTCTTTCATGGTTCATCAGACTGATTCATGATACTTGCATTCATTTGAATAAATCTATGTTGCTCCTCTGCTTATTCCACTCTAATTCTACAATGAGCTCTATTGATGAGAAGCCTTTCATGGTTCATCAGACTGATTCATGATACTTGCATTCATTTGAATAAATCTATGTTGCTCCTCTGCTTATTCCACTCTAATTCTACAATGAGCTCTATTGATGAGAAGCCTCTTTCATGGTTCATCAGACTGATTCATGATACTTGCATTCATTTGAATAAATCTATGTTGCTCCTCTGCTTATTCCACTCTAATTCTACAATGAGCTCTATTGATGAGAAGCCTTTTCATGGTTCATCAGACTGATTCATGATACTTGCATTCATTTGAATAAATCTATGTTGCTCCTCTGCTTATTCCACTTTAATTCTACAATGAGCTCTATTGATGAGAAGCCTCTTTCATGGTTCATCAGACTGATTCATGATACTTGCATTCATTTGAATAAATCTATGTTGCTCCTCTGCTTATTCCACTCTAATTCTACAATGAGCTCTATTGATGAGAAGCCTCTTTCATGGTTCATCAGACTGATTCATGATACTTGCATTCATTTGAATAAATCTATGTTGCTCCTCTGCTTATTCCACTCTAATTCTACAATGAGCTCTATTGATGAGAAGCCTCTTTCATGGTTCATCAGACTGATTCATGATACTTGCATTCATTTGAATAAATCTATGTTGCTCCTCTGCTTATTCCACTCTAATTCTACAATGAGCTCTATTGATGAGAAGCCTCTTTCATGGTTCATCAGACTGATTCATGATACTTGCATTCATTTGAATAAATCTATGTTGCTCCTCTGCTTATTCCACTTAATTCTACAATGAGCTCTATTGATGAGAAGCCTCTTTCATGGTTCATCAGACTGATTCATGATACTTGCATTCATTTGAATAAATCTATGTTGCTCCTCTGCTTATTCCACTCTAATTCTACAATGAGCTCTATTGATGAGAAGCCTCTTTCATGGTTCATCAGACTGATTCATGATACTTGCATTCATTTGAATAAATCTATGTTGCTCCTCTGCTTATTCCACTTTAATTCTACAATGAGCTCTATTGATGAGAAGCCTCTTTCATGGTTCATCAGACTGATTCATGATACTTGCATTCATTTGAATAAATCTATGTTGCTCCTCTGCTTATTCCACTCTAATTCTACAATGAGCTCTATTGATGAGAAGCCTCTTTCATGGTTCATCAGACTGATTCATGATACTTGCATTCATTTGAATAAATCTATGTTGCTCCTCTGCTTATTCCACTTTAATTCTACAATGAGCTCTATTGATGAGAAGCCTTTTCATGGTTCATCAGACTGATTCATGATACTTGCATTCATTTGAATAAATCTATGTTGCTCCTCTGCTTATTCCACTTAATTCTACAATGAGCTCTATTGATGAGAAGCCTCTTTCATGGTTCATCAGACTGATTCATGATACTTGCATTCATTTGAATAAATCTATGTTGCTCCTCTGCTTATTCCACTCTAATTCTACAATGAGCTCTATTGATGAGAAGCCTCTTTCATGGTTCATCAGACTGATTCATGATACTTGCATTCATTTGAATAAATCTATGTTGCTCCTCTGCTTATTCCACTCTAATTCTACAATGAGCTCTATTGATGAGAAGCCTCTTCATGGTTCATCAGACTGATTCATGATACTTGCATTCATTTGAATAAATCTATGTTGCTCCTCTGCTTATTCCACTCTAATTCTACAATGAGCTCTATTGATGAGAAGCCTCTTTCATGGTTCATCAGACTGATTCATGATACTTGCATTCATTTGAATAAATCTATGTTGCTCCTCTGCTTATTCCACTCTAATTCTACAATGAGCTCTATTGATGAGAAGCCTCTTTCATGGTTCATCAGACTGATTCATGATACTTGCATTCATTTGAATAAATCTATGTTGCTCCTCTGCTTATTCCACTCTAATTCTACAATGAGCTCTATTGATGAGAAGCCTCTTTCATGGTTCATCAGACTGATTCATGATACTTGCATTCATTTGAATAAATCTATGTTGCTCCTCTGCTTATTCCACTCTAATTCTACAATGAGCTCTATTGATGAGAAGCCTCTTTCATGGTTCATCAGACTGATTCATGATACTTGCATTCATTTGAATAAATCTATGTTGCTCCTCTGCTTATTCCACTCTAATTCTACAATGAGCTCTATTGATGAGAAGCCTCTTTCATGGTTCATCAGACTGATTCATGATACTTGCATTCATTTGAATAAATCTATGTTGCTCCTCTGCTTATTCCACTTTAATTCTACAATGAGCTCTATTGATGAGAAGCCTCTTCATGGTTCATCAGACTGATTCATGATACTTGCATTCATTTGAATAAATCTATGTTGCTCCTCTGCTTATTCCACTCTAATTCTACAATGAGCTCTATTGATGAGAATCCTCTTTCATGGTTCATCAGACTGATTCATGATACTTGCATTCATTTGAATAAATCTATGTTGCTCCTCTGCTTATTCCACTCTAATTCTACAATGAGCTCTATTGATGAGAAGCCTTTTTCTTGGTTCATCAGACTGATTCATGATACTTGCATTCATTTGAATAAATCTATGTTGCTCCTCTGCATATTCCACTCTCATTCTGCAATGAGCTCTATTGATGAGAAGCCTCTTTCATGGTTCAACAGACTGATTCATGATACTTGCATTCATTTGAATAAATCTATGTTGCTCCTCTGCTTATTCCACTCTAATTCTACAATGAGCTCTATTGATGAGAAGCCTCTTTCATGGTTCATCAGACTGATTCATGATAATTGCATTCATTTGAATAAATCTATGTTGCTCCTCTGCTTATTCCACTTTAATTCTACAATGAGCTCTATTGATGAGAAGCCTCTTTCATGGTTCATCAGACTGATTCATGATACTTGCATTCATTTGAATAAATCTATGTTGCTCCTCTGCTTATTCCACTCTAATTCTACAATGAGCTCTATTGATGAGAAGCCTCTTTCATGGTTCATCAGACTGATTCATGATACTTGCATTCATTTGAATAAATCTATGTTGCTCCTCTGCTTATTCCACTTTAATTCTACAATGAGCTCTATTGATGAGAAGCCTCTTTCATGGTTCATCAGACTGATTCATGATACTTGCATTCATTTGAATAAATCTATGTTGCTCCTCTGCTTATTCCAATTTAATTCTACAATGAGCTCTATTGATGAGAAGCCTCTTTCATGGTTCATCAGACTGATTCATGATACTTGCATTCATTTGAATAAATCTATGTTGCTCCTCTGCTTATTCCAATCTAATTCTACAATGAGCTCTATTGATGAGAAGCCTCTTCATGGTTCATCAGACTGATTCATGATACTTGCATTCATTTGAATAAATCTATGTTGCTCCTCTGCTTATTCCACTCTAATTCTACAATGAGCTCTATTGATGAGAAGCCTCTTTCATGGTTCATCAGACTGATTCATGATACTTGCATTCATTTGAATAAATCTATGTTGCTCCTCTGCTTATTCCACTCTAATTCTACAATGAGCTCTATTGATGAGAAGCCTCTTTCATGGTTCATCAGACTGATTCATGATACTTGCATTCATTTGAATAAATCTATGTTGCTCCTCTGCTTATTCCACTCTAATTCTACAATGAGCTTATTGATGAGAAGCCTTTCATGGTTCATCAGACTGATTCATGATACTTGCATTCATTTGAATAAATCTATGTTGCTCCTCTGCTTATTCCACTCTAATTCTACAATGAGCTCTATTGATGAGAAGCCTCTTTCATGGTTCATCAGACTGATTCATGATACTTGCATTCATTTGAATAAATCTATGTTGCTCCTCTGCTTATTCCACTCTAATTTCTACAATGAGCTCTATTGATGAGAAGCCTCTTTCATGGTTCATCAGACTGATTCATGATACTTGCATTCATTTGAATAAATCTATGTTGCTCCTCTGCTTATTCCACTCTAATTCTACAATGAGCTCTATTGATGAGAAGCCTCTTCATGGTTCATCAGACTGATTCATGATACTTGCATTCATTTGAATAAATCTATGTTGCTCCTCTGCTTATTCCACTTTAATTCTACAATGAGCTCTATTGATGAGAAGCCTCTTTCATGGTTCATCAGACTGATTCATGATACTTGCATTCATTTGAATAAATCTATGTTGCTCCTCTGCTTATTCCACTTTCTAATTCAATGAGCATTGATGAGAAGCTCTTTCATGGTTCATCAGACTGATTCATGATACTTGCATTCATTTGAATAAATCTTTCCACTTGGTTCATCATGAGCTCTATTGATGAGAAGATGGTTCATCAGACTGATTTGAATTGCATTCATTTGAATAAATCTATGTTGCCTCTGCTTATTCCACTCTAATTCTACAATGAGCTCTATTGATGAGAAGCCTCTTCATGGTTCATCAGACTGATTCATGATACTTGCATTCATTTGAATAAATCTATGTTGCTCCTCTGCTTATTCCACTCTAATTCTACAATGAGCTCTATTGATGAGAAGCCTCTTTCATGGTTCATCAGACTGATTCATGATACTTGCATTCATTTGAATAAATCTATGTTGCTCCTCTGCTTATTCCACTCTAATTCTACAATGAGCTCTATTGATGAGAAGCCTTTTCATGGTTCATCAGACTGATTCATGATACTTGCATTCATTTGAATAAATCTATGTTGCTCCTCTGCTTATTCCACTCTAATTCTACAATGAGCTCTATTGATGAGAAGCCTCTTTCATGGTTCATCAGACTGATTCATGATACTTGCATTCATTTGAATAAATCTATGTTGCTCCTCTGCTTATTCCACTTTAATTCTACAATGAGCTCTATTGATGAGAAGCCTCTTTCATGGTTCATCAGACTGATTCATGATACTTGCATTCATTTGAATAAATCTATGTTGCTCCTCTGCTTATTCCACTTTAATTCTACAATGAGCTCTATTGATGAGAAGCCTCTTTCATGGTTCATCAGACTGATTCATGATACTTGCATTCATTTGAATAAATCTATGTTGCTCCTCTGCTTATTCCACTCTAATTCTACAATGAGCTCTATTGATGAGAAGCCTCTTTCATGGTTCATCAGACTGATTCATGATACTTGCATTCATTTGAATAAATCTATGTTGCTCCTCTGCTTATTCCACTCTAATTCTACAATGAGCTCTATTGATGAGAAGCCTCTTTCATGGTTCATCAGACTGATTCATGATACTTGCATTCATTTGAATAAATCTATGTTGCTCCTCTGCTTATTCCACTCTAATTCTACAATGAGCTCTATTGATGAGAAGCCTCTTTCATGGTTCATCAGACTGATTCATGATACTTGCATTCATTTGAATAAATCTATGTTGCTCCTCTGCTTATTCCACTTAATTCTACAATGAGCTCTATTGATGAGAAGCCTCTTTCATGGTTCATCAGACTGATTCATGATACTTGCATTCATTTGAATAAATCTATGTTGCTCCTCTGCTTATTCCACTTTAATTCTACAATGAGCTCTATTGATGAGAAGCCTCTTCATGGTTCATCAGACTGATTCATGATACTTGCATTCATTTGAATAAATCTATGTTGCTCCTCTGCTTATTCCACTCTAATTCTACAATGAGCTCTATTGATGAGAAGCCTCTTTCATGGTTCATCAGACTGATTCATGATACTTGCATTCATTTGAATAAATCTATGTTGCTCCTCTGCTTATTCCACTTTAATTCTACAATGAGCTCTATTGATGAGAAGCCTCTTTCATGGTTCATCAGACTGATTCATGATACTTGCATTCATTTGAATAAATCTATGTTGCTCCTCTGCTTATTCCACTCTAATTCTACAATGAGCTCTATTGATGAGAAGCCTCTTTCATGGTTCATCAGACTGATTCATGATACTTGCATTCATTTGAATAAATCTATGTTGCTCCTCTGCTTATTCCACTCTAATTCTACAATGAGCTCTATTGATGAGAAGCCTCTTTCATGGTTCATCAGACTGATTCATGATACTTGCATTCATTTGAATAAATCTATGTTGCTCCTCTGCTTATTCCACTCTAATTCTACAATGAGCTCTATTGATGAGAAGCCTTTCATGGTTCATCAGACTGATTCATGATACTTGCATTCATTTGAATAAATCTATGTTGCTCCTCTGCTTATTCCACTCTAATTCTACAATGAGCTCTATTGATGAGAAGCCTCTTTCATGGTTCATCAGACTGATTCATGATACTTGCATTCATTTGAATAAATCTATGTTGCTCCTCTGCTTATTCCACTCTAATTCTACAATGAGCTCTATTGATGAGAAGCCTCTTTCATGGTTCATCAGACTGATTCATGATACTTGCATTCATTTGAATAAATCTATGTTGCTCCTCTGCTTATTCCACTTTAATTCTACAATGAGCTCTATTGATGAGAAGCCTCTTTCATGGTTCATCAGACTGATTCATGATACTTGCATTCATTTGAATAAATCTATGTTGCTCCTCTGCTTATTCCACTCTTAAATTCTACAATGAGCTCTATTGATGAGAAGCCTCTTTCATGGTTCATCAGACTGATTCATGATACTTGCATTCATTTGAATAAATCTATGTTGCTGCTCTGCTTATTCCACTTAATTCTACAATGAGCTCTATTGATGAGAAGCCTCTTTCATGGTTCATCAGACTGATTCATGATACTTGCATTCATTTGAATAAATCTATGTTGCTCCTCTGCTTATTCCACTCTAATTCTACAATGAGCTCTATTGATGAGAAGCCTCTTTCATGGTTCATCAGACTGATTCATGATACTTGCATTCATTTGAATAAATCTATGTTGCTCCTCTGCTTATTCCACTTTAATTCTACAATGAGCTCTATTGATGAGAAGCCTTGAATAAATCATGGTTCATCAGACTGATTCATGATACTTGCATTCATTTGAATAAATCTATGTTGCTCCTCTGCTTATTCCACCACTCTAATTCTACAATGAGCTCTATTGATGAGAAGCCTTTTCATGGTTCATCAGACTGATTCATGATACTTGCATTCATTTGAATAAATCTATGTTGCTCCTCTGCTTATTCCACTCTAATTCTACAATGAGCCTCTATTGATGAGAAGCCTCTTCATGGTTCATCAGACTGATTCATGATACTTGCATTCATTTGAATAAATCTATGTTGCTCCTCTGCTTATTCCACTTTAATTCTACAATGAGCTCTATTGATGAGAAGCCTCTTTCATGGTTCATCAGACTGATTCATGATACTTGCATTCATTTGAATAAATCTATGTTGCTCCTCTGCTTATTCCACTCTAATTCTACAATGAGCTCTATTGATGAGAAGCCTCTTTCATGGTTCATCAGACTGATTCATGATACTTGCATTCATTTGAATAAATCTATGTTGCTCCTCTGCTTATTCCACTCTAATTCTACAATGATTTCTATTGATGAGAAGCCTCTTTCATGGTTCATCAGACTGATTCATGATACTTGCATTCATTTGAATAAATCTATGTTGCTCCTCTGCTTATTCCACTCTAATTCTACAATGATGATGAGAAGCCCTTTCATTGATGAGAAGCCTTCATTTGAATATGGTTCATCAGACTGATTCATGATAGAAGCTTGATTCATTCATTTGAATAAATCTATGTTGCTCCTCTGCTTATTCCACTTTAATTCTACAATGAGCTCTATTGATGAGAAGCCTCTTTCATGGTTCATCAGACTGATTCATGATACTTGCATTCATTTGAATAAATCTATGTTGCTCCTCTGCTTATTCCACTCTAATTCTACAATGAGCTCTATTGATGAGAAGCCTCTTTCATGGTTCATCAGACTGATTCATGATACTTGCATTCATTTGAATAAATCTATGTTGCTCCTCTGCTTATTCCACTCTAATTCTACAATGAGCTCTATTGATGAGAAGCCTCTTTCATGGTTCATCAGACTGATTCATGATACTTGCATTCATTTGAATAAATCTATGTTGCTCCTCTGCTTATTCCACTCTAATTCTACAATGAGCTCTATTGATGAGAAGCCTCTTTCATGGTTCATCAGACTGATTCATGATACTTGCATTCATTTGAATAAATCTATGTTGCTCCTCTCTGCTTATTCCACTCTAATTCTACAATGAGCTCTATTGATGAGAAGCCTTTTCATGGTTCATCAGACTGATTCATGATACTTGCATTCATTTGAATAAATCTATGTTGCTCCTCTGCTTATTCCACTTTAATTCTACAATGAGCTCTATTGATGAGAAGCCTTTTCATGGTTCATCAGACTGATTCATGATACTTGCATTCATTTGAATAAATCTATGTTGCTCCTCTGCTTATTCCACTCTAATTCTACAATGAGCTCTATTGATGAGAAGCCTCTTTCATGGTTCATCAGACTGATTCATGATACTTGCATTCATTTGAATAAATCTATGTTGCTCCTCTGCTTATTCCATTCCAATTCTACAATGAATTGATGAGAAGCCCTTCTTCATGGTTCATCAGACTGATTCATGATACTTGCATTCATTTGAATAAATCTATGTTGATTCCAATTTCTAATTCTACAATGAGCTCTATTGATGAGAAGCTTTTCATGGTTCATCAGACTGATTCATGATACTTGCATTCATTTGAATAAATCTATGTTGCTCCTCTGCTTATTCCACTCTAATTCTACAATGAGCTCTATTGATGAGAAGCTCTCTTTCATGGTTCATCAGACTGATTCATGATACTTGCATTCATTTGAATAAATCTATGTTGCTCCTCTGCTTATTCCACTCTAATTCTACAATGAGCTCTATTGATGAGAAGCCTCTTTCATGGTTCATCAGACTGATTCATGATACTTGCATTCATTTGAATAAATCTATGTTGCTCCTCTGCTTATTCCACTCTAATTCTACAATGAGCTCTATTGATGAGAAGCCTCTTCATGGTTCATCAGACTGATTCATGATACTTGCATTCATTTGAATAAATCTATGTTGCTCCTCTGCTTATTCCACTCTAATTCTACAATGAGCTCTATTGATGAGAAGCCTTTTTCTTGGTTCATCAGACTGATTCATGATACTTGCATTCATTTGAATAAATCTATGTTGCTCCTCTGCTTATTCCACTTAATTCTACAATGAGCTCTATTGATGAGAAGCCTCTTTCATGGTTCATCAGACTGATTCATGATACTTGCATTCATTTGAATAAATCTATGTTGCTCCTCTGCTTATTCCACTCTAATTCTACAATGAGCTCTATTGATGAGAAGCTCTTTCATGGTTCATCAGACTGATTCATGATACTTGCATTCATTTGAATAAATCTATGTTGCTCCTCTGCTTATTCCACTCTAATTCTACAATGAGCTCTATTGATGAGAAGCCTCTTTCATGGTTCATCAGACTGATTCATGATACTTGCATTCATTTGAATAAATCTATGTTGCTCCTCTGCTTATTCCACTTTAATTCTACAATGAGCTCTATTGATGAGAAGCCTCTTTCATGGTTCATCAGACTGATTCATGATACTTGCATTCATTTGAATAAATCTATGTTGCTCCTCTGCTTATTCCACTTAATTCTACAATGAGCTCTATTGATGAGAAGCCTCTTTCATGGTTCATCAGACTGATTCATGATACTTGCATTCATTTGAATAAATCTATGTTGCTCCTCTGCTTATTCCACTCTAATTCTACAATGAGCTCTATTGATGAGAAGCCTCTTTTCATGGTTCATCAGACTGATTCATGATACTTGCATTCATTTGAATAAATCTATGTTGCTCCTCTGCTTATTCCACTTTAATTCTACAATGAGCTCTATTGATGAGAAGCCTCTTTCATGGTTCATCAGACTGATTCATGATACTTGCATTCATTTGAATAAATCTATGTTGCTCCTCTGCTTATTCCACTCTAATTCTACAATGAGCTCTATTGATGAGAAGCCTCTTTCATGGTTCATCAGACTGATTCATGATACTTGCATTCATTTGAATAAATCTATGTTGCTCCTCTGCTTATTCCACTCTAATTCTACAATGAGCTCTATTGATGAGAAGCCTCTTTCATGGTTCATCAGACTGATTCATGATACTTGCATTCATTTGAATAAATCTATGTTGCTCCTCTGCTTATTCCACTCTAATTCTACAATGAGCTCTATTGATGAGAAGCCTTTTCATGGTTCATCAGACTGATTCATGATACTTGCATTCATTTGAATAAATCTATGTTGCTCCTCTGCTTATTCCACTCTAATTCTACAATGAGCTCTATTGATGAGAAGCCTCTTTCATGGTTCATCAGACTGATTCATGATACTTGCATTCATTTGAATAAATCTATGTTGCTCCTCTGCTTATTCCACTTAATTCTACAATGAGCTCTATTGATGAGAAGCCTCTTTCATGGTTCATCAATGATTCATGATACTTGCATTCATTTGAATAAATCTATGTTGCTCCTCTGCTTATTCCACTCTAAATGAGCCTATTGATGAGAAGCCTCATGGTTCATCAGACTGATTCATGATACTTGCATTCATTTGAATAAATCTATGTTGCTCCTCTGCTTATTCCACTCTAATTCTACAATGAGCTCTATTGATGAGAAGCCTCTTTCATGGTTCATCAGACTGATTCATGATACTTGCATTCATTTGAATAAATCTATGTTGCTCCTCTGCTTATTCCACTCTAATTCTACAATGAGCTCTATTGATGAGAAGCCTCTTTCATGGTTCATCAGACTGATTCATGATACTTGCATTCATTTGAATAAATCTATGTTGCTCCTCTGCTTATTCCACTCTAATTCTACAATGAGCTCTATTGATGAGAAGCTCTTTCATGGTTCATCAGACTGATTCATGATACTTGCATTCATTTGAATAAATCTATGTTGCTCCTCTGCTTATTCCACTTTAATTCTACAATGAGCTCTATTGATGAGAAGCCTCTTTCATGGTTCATCAGACTGATTCATGATACTTGCATTCATTTGAATAAATCTATGTTGCTCCTCTGCTTATTCCACTCTAATTCTACAATGAGCTCTATTGATGAGAAGCCTCTTTCATGGTTCATCAGACTGATTCATGATACTTGCATTCATTTGAATAAATCTATGTTGCTCCTCTGCTTATTCCACTCTAATTCTACAATGAGCTCTATTGATGAGAAGCCTCTTTCATGGTTCATCAGACTGATTCATGATACTTGCATTCATTTGAATAAATCTATGTTGCTCCTCTGCTTATTCCAATTCTAATTCTACAATGAGCTCTATTGATGAGAAGCCTCTTCATGGTTCATCAGACTGATTCATGATACTTGCATTCATTTGAATAAATCTATGTTGCTCCTCTGCTTATTCCACTTTAATTCTACAATGAGCTCTATTGATGAGAAGCCTCTTTCATGGTTCATCAGACTGATTCATGATACTTGCATTCATTTGAATAAATCTATGTTGCTCTCCTGCTTATTCCACTCTAATTCTACAATGAGCTCTATTGATGAGAAGCCTCTTTCATGGTTCATCAGACTGATTCATGATACTTGCATTCATTTGAATAAATCTATGTTGCTCCTCTGCTTATTCCACTCTAATTCTACAATGAGCTCTATTGATGAGAAGCCTCTTTCATGGTTCATCAGACTGATTCATGATACTTGCATTCATTTGAATAAATCTATGTTGCTCCTCTGCTTATTCCACTTTAATTCTACAATGAGCTCTATTGATGAGAAGCCTCTTTCATGGTTCATCAGACTGATTCATGATACTTGCATTCATTTGAATAAATCTATGTTGCTCCTCTGCTTATTCCACTCTAATTCTACAATGAGCTCTATTGATGAGAAGCCTCTTTCATGGTTCATCAGACTGATTCATGATACTTGCATTCATTTGAATAAATCTATGTTGCTCCTCTGCTTATTCCACTCTAATTCTACAATGAGCTCTATTGATGAGAAGCCTCTTTCATGGTTCATCAGACTGATTCATGATACTTGCATTCATTTGAATAAATCTATGTTGCTCCTCTGCTTATTCCACTCTAATTCTACAATGAGCTCTATTGATGAGAAGCCTCTTTCATGGTTCATCAGACTGATTCATGATACTTGCATTCATTTGAATAAATCTATGTTGCTCCTCTGCTTATTCCACTCTAATTCTACAATGAGCTCTATTGATGAGAAGCCTCTTTCATGGTTCATCAGACTGATTCATGATACTTGCATTCATTTGAATAAATCTATGTTGCTCCTCTGCTTATTCCAATCTAATTCTACAATGAGCTCTATTGATGAGAAGCCTCTTTCATGGTTCATCAGACTGATTCATGATACTTGCATTCATTTGAATAAATCTATGTTGCTCCTCTGCTTATTCCACTCTTAATTCTAAATGAGCTCTATTGATGAGAAGCCTCTTTCATGGTTCATCAGACTGATTCATGATACTTGCATTCATTTGAATAAATCTATGTTGCTCCTCCTTATGCTTATTCCACTCTAATTCTACAATGAGCTCTATTGATGAGAAGCCTCTTTCATGGTTCATCAGACTGATTCATGATACTTGCATTCATTTGAATAAATCTATGTTGCTCCTCTGCTTATTCCACTTAATTCTACAATGAGCTCTATTGATGAGAAGCCTCTTTCATGGTTCATCAGACTGATTCATGATACTTGCATTCATTTGAATAAATCTATGTTGCTCCTCTGCTTATTCCACTTTAATTCTACAATGAGCTCTATTGATGAGAAGCCTCTTTCATGGTTCATCAGACTGATTCATGATACTTGCATTCATTTGAATAAATCTATGTTGCTCCTCTGCTTATTCCACTCTAATTCTACAATGAGCTCTATTGATGAGAAGCCTCTTTCATGGTTCATCAGACTGATTCATGATACTTGCATTCATTTGAATAAATCTATGTTGCTCCTCTGCTTATTCCACTCTAATTCTACAATGAGCTCTATTGATGAGAAGCCTCTTTCATGGTTCATCAGACTGATTCATGATACTTGCATTCATTTGAATAAATCTATGTTGCTCCTCTGCTTATTCCACTCTAATTCTACAATGAGCTCTATTGATGAGAAGCCTCTTTCATGGTTCATCAGACTGATTCATGATACTTGCATTCATTTGAATAAATCTATGTTGCTCCTCTGCTTATTCCACTTTAATTCTACAATGAGCTCTATTGATGAGAAGCTTTTCATGGTTCATCAGACTGATTCATGATACTTGCATTCATTTGAATAAATCTATGTTGCTCCTCTGCTTATTCCACTTTTAATTCTACAATGAGCTCTATTGATGAGAAGCCTTTCATGGTTCATCAGACTGATTCATGATACTTGCATTCATTTGAATAAATCTATGTTGCTCCTCTGCTTATTCCACTCTAATTCTACAATGAGCTCTATTGATGAGAAGCCTCTTTCATGGTTCATCAGACTGATTCATGATACTTGCATTCATTTGAATAAATCTATGTTGCTCCTCTGCTTATTCCACTTTAATTCTACAATGAGCTCTATTGATGAGAAGCCTCTTTCATGGTTCATCAGACTGATTCATGATACTTGCATTCATTTGAATAAATCTATGTTGCTCCTCTGCTTATTCCACTCTAATTCTACAATGAGCTCTATTGATGAGAAGCCTCTTTCATGGTTCATCAGACTGATTCATGATACTTGCATTCATTTGAATAAATCTATGTTGCTCCTCTGCTTATTCCACTTAATTCTACAATGAGCTCTATTGATGAGAAGCCTCTTTCATGGTTCATCAGACTGATTCATGATACTTGCATTCATTTGAATAAATCTATGTTGCTCCTCTGCTTATTCCACTTTAATTCTACAATGAGCTCTATTGATGAGAAGCCTCTTTCATGGTTCATCAGACTGATTCATGATACTTGCATTCATTTGAATAAATCTATGTTGCTCCTCTGCTTATTCCACTCTAATTCTACAATGAGCTCTATTGATGAGAAGCCTCTTTCATGGTTCATCAGACTGATTCATGATACTTGCATTCATTTGAATAAATCTATGTTGCTCCTCTGCTTATTCCACTCTAATTCTACAATGAGCTCTATTGATGAGAAGCCTCTTTCATGGTTCATCAGACTGATTCATGATACTTGCATTCATTTGAATAAATAAAATGAGCTCTATTGATGAGAAGCCTCTTTCATGGTTCATCAGACTGATTCATGATACTTGCATTCATTTGAATAAATCTATGTTGCTCCTCTGCTTATTCCACTCTAATTCTACAATGAGCTCTATTGATGAGAAGCCTCTTTCATGGTTCATCAGACTGATTCATGATACTTGCATTCATTTGAATAAATCTATGTTGCTCCTCTGCTTATTCCACTTTAATTCTACAATGAGCTCTATTGATGAGAAGCCTCTTCATGGTTCATCAGACTGATTCATGATACTTGCATTCATTTGAATAAATCTATGTTGCTCCTCTGCTTATTCCACTTTAATTCTACAATGAGCTCTATTGATGAGAAGCCTCTTTCATGGTTCATCAGACTGATTCATGATACTTGCATTCATTTGAATAAATCTATGTTGCTCCTCTGCTTATTCCACTCTTAATTCTACAATGAGCTCTATTGATGAGAAGCCTCTTTCATGGTTCATCAGACTGATTCATGATACTTGCATTCATTTGAATAAATCTATGTTGCTCCTCTGCTTATTCCACTCTAATTCTACAATGAGCTCTATTGATGAGAAGCCTCTTTCATGGTTCATCAGACTGATTCATGATACTTGCATTCATTTGAATAAATCTATGTTGCTCCTCTGCTTATTCCACTCTAATTCTGCAATGAGCTCTATTGATGAGAAGCCTCCTTCATGGTTCATCAGACTGATTCATGATACTTGCATTCATTTGAATAAATCTATGTTGCTCCTCTGCTTATTCCACTTTCAATTCTACAATGAGCTCTATTGATGAGAAGCCTCTTTCATGGTTCATCAGACTGATTCATGATACTTGCATTCATTTGAATAAATCTATGTTGCTCCTCTGCTTATTCCACTTTAATTCTACAATGAGCTCTATTGATGAGAAGCCTCTTTCATGGTTCATCAGACTGATTCATGATACTTGCATTCATTTGAATAAATCTATGTTGCTCCTCTGCTTATTCCACTCTAATTCTACAATGAGCTCTATTGATGAGAAGCCTCTTTCATGGTTCATCAGACTGATTCATGATACTTGCATTCATTTGAATAAATCTATGTTGCTCCTCTGCTTATTCCACTTTAATTCTACAATGAGCTCTATTGATGAGAAGCCTCTTTCATGGTTCATCAGACTGATTCATGATACTTGCATTCATTTGAATAAATCTATGTTGCTCCTCTGCTTATTCCACTTTAATTCTACAATGAGCTCTATTGATGAGAAGCCTCTTTCATGGTTCATCAGACTGATTCATGATACTTGCATTCATTTGAATAAATCTATGTTGCTCCTCTGCTTATTCCACTCTAATTCTACAATGAGCTCTATTGATGAGAAGCCTCTTTCATGGTTCATCAGACTGATTCATGATACTTGCATTCATTTGAATAAATCTATGTTGCTCCTCTGCTTATTCCACTCTAATTCTACAATGAGCTCTATTGATGAGAAGCCTTTTCATGGTTCATCAGACTGATTCATGATACTTGCATTCATTTGAATAAATCTATGTTGCTCCTCTGCTTATTCCACTTTAATTCTACAATGAGCTCTATTGATGAGAAGCCTCTTTCATGGTTCATCAGACTGATTCATGATACTTGCATTCATTTGAATAAATCTATGTTGCTCCTCTGCTTATTCCACTCTAATTCTACAATGAGCTCTATTGATGAGAAGCCTCTTTCATGGTTCATCAGACTGATTCATGATACTTGCATTCATTTGAATAAATCTATGTTGCTCCTCTGCTTATTCCAATTTAATTCTACAATGAGCTCTATTGATGAGAAGCCTCCTTTCATGGTTCATCAGACTGATTCATGATACTTGCATTCATTTGAATAAATCTATGTTGCTCCTCTGCTTATTCCACTCTTAATTCTACAATGAGCTCTATTGATGAGAAGCCTCTTTCATGGTTCATCAGACTGATTCATGATACTTGCATTCATTTGAATAAATCTATGTTGCTCCTCTGCTTATTCCACTCTAATTCTACAATGAGCTCTATTGATGAGAAGCCTCTTTCATGGTTCATCAGACTGATTCATGATACTTGCATTCATTTGAATAAATCTATGTTGCTCCTCTGCTTATTCCACTCTAATTCTACAATGAGCTCTATTGATGAGAAGCCTCTTTCATGGTTCATCAGACTGATTCATGATACTTGCATTCATTTGAATAAATCTATGTTGCTCCTCTGCTTATTCCACTTTTAATTCTACAATGAGCTCTATTGATGAGAAGCCTCTTTCATGGTTCATCAGACTGATTCATGATACTTGCATTCATTTGAATAAATCTATGTTGCTCCTCTGCTTATTCCACTCTAATTCTACAATGAGCTCTATTGATGAGAAGCCTCTTTCATGGTTCATCAGACTGATTCATGATACTTGCATTCATTTGAATAAATCTATGTTGCTCCTCTGCTTATTCCACTTTTTAATTCTACAATGAGCTCTATTGATGAGAAGCCTCTTTCATGGTTCATCAGACTGATTCATGATACTTGCATTCATTTGAATAAATCTATGTTGCTCCTCTGCTTATTCCACTCTAATTCTACAATGAGCTCTATTGATGAGAAGCCTTTTCATGGTTCATCAGACTGATTCATGATACTTGCATTCATTTGAATAAATCTATGTTGCTCCTCTGCTTATTCCACTCTAATTCTACAATGAGCTCTATTGATGAGAAGCCTCTTTCATGGTTCATCAGACTGATTCATGATACTTGCATTCATTTGAATAAATCTATGTTGCTCCTCTGCTTATTCCACTCTAATTCTACAATGAGCTCTATTGATGAGAAGCCTCTTTCATGGTTCATCAGACTGATTCATGATACTTGCATTCATTTGAATAAATCTTGCCATTCATTTGAATTGATGAGAAGCCTCTTTTCATGGTTCATCAGACTGATTCATGATACTTGCATTCATTTGAATAAATCTATGTTGCTCCTCTGCTTATTCCACTCTTATTCTACAATGAGCTCTATTGATGAGAAGCCTCTTTCATGGTTCATCAGACTGATTCATGATACTTGCATTCATTTGAATAAATCTATGTTGCTCCTCTGCTTATTCCACTCTAATTCTACAATGAGCTCTATTGATGAGAAGCCTCTTCATGGTTCATCAGACTGATTCATGATACTTGCATTCATTTGAATAAATCTATGTTGCTCCTCTGCTTATTCCACTTTCTTATTCTACAATGAGCTCTATTGATGAGAAGCCTTTTCATGGTTCATCAGACTGATTCATGATACTTGCATTCATTTGAATAAATCTATGTTGCTCCTCTGCTTATTCCACTTTAATTCTACAATGAGCTCTATTGATGAGAAGCCTCTTTCATGGTTCATCAGACTGATTCATGATACTTGCATTCATTTGAATAAATCTATGTTGCTCCTCTGCTTATTCCACTTTAATTCTACAATGAGCTCTATTGATGAGAAGCCCTTTCATGGTTCATCAGACTGATTCATGATACTTGCATTCATTTGAATAAATCTATGTTGCTCCTCTGCTTATTCCACTCTAATTCTACAATGAGCTCTATTGATGAGAAGCCTCTTTCATGGTTCATCAGACTGATTCATGATACTTGCATTCATTTGAATAAATCTATGTTGCTCCTCTGCTTATTCCACTTAATTCTACAATGAGCTCTATTGATGAGAAGCCTTCTTTGATGGATTTGCATTCATTTGAATAAATCTGGTTCATGAGACTGATTCATGATTCATGCATTCATTTGAATAAATCTATGTTGCTCCTCTGCTTATTCCAATCTAATTCTACAATGAGCTCTATTGATGAGAAGCCTCTTTCATGGTTCATCAGACTGATTCATGATACTTGCATTCATTTGAATAAATCTATGTTGCTCCTCTGCTTATTCCACTCTAATTCTACAATGAGCTCTATTGATGAGAAGCCTCTTTCATGGTTCATCAGACTGATTCATGATACTTGCATTCATTTGAATAAATCTATGTTGCTCCTCTGCTTATTCCACTCTTATTCTACAATGAGCTCTATTGATGAGAAGCCTCTTTCATGGTTCATCAGACTGATTCATGATACTTGCATTCATTTGAATAAATCTATGTTGCTCCTCTGCTTATTCCAATTTTTAATTCTACAATGAGCTCTATTGATGAGAAGCCTTTTCATGGTTCATCAGACTGATTCATGATACTTGCATTCATTTGAATAAATCTATGTTGCTCCTCTGCTTATTCCACTCTAATTCTACAATGAGCTCTATTGATGAGAAGCCTCTTTCATGGTTCATCAGACTGATTCATGATACTTGCATTCATTTGAATAAATCTATGTTGCTCCTCTGCTTATTCCACTCTAATTCTACAATGAGCTCTATTGATGAGAAGCCTCTTTCATGGTTCATCAGACTGATTCATGATACTTGCATTCATTTGAATAAATCTATGTTGCTCCTCTGCTTATTCCACTCTAATTCTACAATGAGCTCTATTGATGAGAAGCCTCTTTCATGGTTCATCAGACTGATTCATGATACTTGCATTCATTTGAATAAATCTATGTTGCTCCTCTGCTTATTCCACTTTTAATTCTACAATGAGCTCTATTGATGAGAAGCCTCTTTCATGGTTCATCAGACTGATTCATGATACTTGCATTCATTTGAATAAATCTATGTTGCTCCTCTGCTTATTCCACTCTAATTCTACAATGAGCTCTATTGATGAGAAGCCTCTTTCATGGTTCATCAGACTGATTCATGATACTTGCATTCATTTGAATAAATCTATGTTGCTCCTCTGCTTATTCCACTCTAATTCTACAATGAGCTCTATTGATGAGAAGCCTCTTTCATGGTTCATCAGACTGATTCATGATACTTGCATTCATTTGAATAAATCTATGTTGCTCCTCTGCTTATTCCATTTAATTCTACAATGAGCTCTATTGATGAGAAGCCTTTTCATGGTTCATCAGACTGATTCATGATACTTGCATTCATTTGAATAAATCTATGTTGCTGCTCTGCTTATTCCACTTAAATTCTACAATGAGCTCTATTGATGAGAAGCTTTTCATGGTTCATCAGACTGATTCATGATACTTGCATTCATTTGAATAAATCTATGTTGCTCCTCTGCTTATTCCACTTCTAATTCTACAATGAGCTCTATTGATGAGAAGCCTCTTTCATGGTTCATCAGACTGATTCATGATACTTGCATTCATTTGAATAAATCTATGTTGCTCCTCTGCTTATTCCACTCTAATTCTACAATGAGCTCTATTGATGAGAAGCCTCTTTCATGGTTCATCAGACTGATTCATGATACTTGCATTCATTTGAATAAATCTATGTTGCTCCTCTGCTTATTCCACTTCTAATTCTACAATGAGCTCTATTGATGAGAAGCCTCTTTCATGGTTCATCAGACTGATTCATGATACTTGCATTCATTTGAATAAATCTATGTTGCTCCTCTGCTTATTCCAATCTAATTCTACAATGAGCTCTATTGATGAGAAGCCTCTTTCATGGTTCATCAGACTGATTCATGATACTTGCATTCATTTGAATAAATCTATGTTGCTCCTCTGCTTATTCCACTCTAATTCTACAATGAGCTCTATTGATGAGAAGCCTCTTTCATGGTTCATCAGACTGATTCATGATACTTGCATTCATTTGAATAAATCTATGTTGCTCCTCTGCTTATTCCACTCTAATTCTACAATGAGCTCTATTGATGAGAAGCCTCTTTCATGGTTCATCAGACTGATTCATGATACTTGCATTCATTTGAATAAATCTATGTTGCTCCTCTGCTTATTCCACTCTAATTCTACAATGAGCTCTATTGATGAGAAGCCTCTTTCATGGTTCATCAGACTGATTCATGATACTTGCATTCATTTGAATAAATCTATGTTGCTCCTCTGCTTATTCCAATTTTAATTCTACAATGAGCTCTATTGATGAGAAGCCTTTCTTTCATGGTTCATCAGACTGATTCATGATACTTGCATTCATTTGAATAAATCTATGTTGCTCCTCTGCTTATTCCACTCTTAATTCTACAATGAGCTCTATTGATGAGAAGCCTCTTTCATGGTTCATCAGACTGATTCATGATACTTGCATTCATTTGAATAAATCTATGTTGCTCCTCTGCTTATTCCACTTTTAATTCTACAATGAGCTCTATTGATGAGAAGCCTCTTTCATGGTTCATCAGACTGATTCATGATACTTGCATTCATTTGAATAAATCTATGTTGCTCCTCTGCTTATTCCACTTAATTCTACAATGAGCTCTATTGATGAGAAGCCTCTTTCATGGTTCATCAGACTGATTCATGATACTTGCATTCATTTGAATAAATCTATGTTGCTCCTCTGCTTATTCCACTCTTAATTCTACAATGAGCTCTATTGATGAGAAGCCTCTTTCATGGTTCATCAGACTGATTCATGATACTTGCATTCATTTGAATAAATCTATGTTGCTCCTCTGCTTATTCCACTTAATTCTACAATGAGCTCTATTGATGAGAAGCCTCTTTCATGGTTCATCAGACTGATTCATGATACTTGCATTCATTTGAATAAATCTATGTTGCTCCTCTGCTTATTATTCAATGAGCTCTATTGATGAGAAGTTCTTTCATGGTTCATCAGACTGATTCATGATACTTGCATTCATTTGAATAAAATGTTGCCTCTTTATTCCACTCAATTCTTCAATGAGACTGATGAGAAGCTCATGGTTCATCAGACTTTCATTCATTTTCATTTGAATAAATCTATGTTGCTCCTCTGCTTATTCCAATCTAATTCTACAATGAGCTCTATTGATGAGAAGAATAAATCCTTATTCCAATTTTAATTTCATGGTTCATCAGACTGATTCATGATACTTGCATTCATTTGAATAAATCTATGTTGCTCCTCTGCTTATTCCACTCTAATTCTACAATGAGCTCTATTGATGAGAAGCCTCTTTCATGGTTCATCAGACTGATTCATGATACTTGCATTCATTTGAATAAATCTATGTTGCTCCTCTGCTTATTCCAATTTAATTCTACAATGAGCTCTATTGATGAGAAGCTTATTCATGGTTCATCAGACTGATTCATGATACATTTGAATAAATCTATGTTGATGAGAAGCCCAATTCTTTCTACAATGAGCTTATTGATGAGAAGCTGATGGTTCATGATGATTCATGATACTTGCATTCATTTGAATAAATCATTCATTTTCCACTTAAATAAATGAGCTATTGATGAGAAGCTCTCTTTCATGCTTATTCCATGATACTAATTCTTTGAAAATGAGCTTCCACTATTGATGATGAGAAGCCTCTTTCATGGTTCATCAGACTGATTCATGATACTTGCATTCATTTGAATAAATCTATGTTGCTCCTCTGCTTATTCCACTCTAATTCTACAATGAGCTCTATTGATGAGAAGCCTCTTTCATGGTTCATCAGACTGATTCATGATACTTGCATTCATTTGAATAAATCTATGTTGCTCCTCTGCTTATTCCACTCTAATTCTACAATGAGCTCTATTGATGAGAAGCCTCTTTCATGGTTCATCAGACTGATTCATGATACTTGCATTCATTTGAATAAATCTATGTTGCTCCTCTGCTTATTCCACTCTAATTCTACAATGAGCTCTATTGATGAGAAGCCTCTTTCATGGTTCATCAGACTGATTCATGATACTTGCATTCATTTGAATAAATCTATGTTGCTCCTCTGCTTATTCCACTCTAATTCTACAATGAGCTCTATTGATGAGAAGCCTCTTTCATGGTTCATCAGACTGATTCATGATACTTGCATTCATTTGAATAAATCTATGTTGCTCCTCTGCTTATTCCACTCTAATTCTACAATGAGCTCTATTGATGAGAAGCCTCTTTCATGGTTCATCAGACTGATTCATGATACTTGCATTCATTTGAATAAATCTATGTTGCTCCTCTGCTTATTCCACTCTAATTCTACAATGAGCTCTATTGATGAGAAGCCTCTTTCATGGTTCATCAGACTGATTCATGATACTTGCATTCATTTGAATAAATCTATGTTGCTCCTCTGCTTATTCCACTTTAATTCTACAATGAGCTCTATTGATGAGAAGCCTCTTTCATGGTTCATCAGACTGATTCATGATACTTGCATTCATTTGAATAAATCTATGTTGCTCCTCTGCTTATTCCACTCTAATTCTACAATGAGCTCTATTGATGAGAAGCCTCTTTCATGGTTCATCAGACTGATTCATGATACTTGCATTCATTTGAATAAATCTATGTTGCTCCTCTGCTTATTCCACTCTAATTCTACAATGAGCTCTATTGATGAGAAGCCTTTGAATTTCATGGTTCATCAGACTGATTCATGATACTTGCATTCATTTGAATAAATCTATGTTGCTCCTCTGCTTATTCCACTCTAATTCTACAATGAGCTCTATTGATGAGAAGCCTCTTTCATGGTTCATCAGACTGATTCATGATACTTGCATTCATTTGAATAAATCTATGTTGCTCCTCTGCTTATTCCAATTTAATTCTACAATGAGCTCTATTGATGAGAAGCCTCTTTCATGGTTCATCAGACTGATTCATGATACTTGCATTCATTTGAATAAATCTATGTTGCTCCTCTGCTTATTCCACTCTAATTCTACAATGAGCTCTATTGATGAGAAGCCTCTTTCATGGTTCATCAGACTGATTCATGATACTTGCATTCATTTGAATAAATCTATGTTGCTCCTCTGCTTATTCCACTCTAATTCTACAATGAGCTCTATTGATGAGAAGCCTCTTTCATGGTTCATCAGACTGATTCATGATACTTGCATTCATTTGAATAAATCTATGTTGCTCCTCTGCTTATTCCACTCTAATTCTACAATGAGCTCTATTGATGAGAAGCCTCTTTCATGGTTCATCAGACTGATTCATGATACTTGCATTCATTTGAATAAATCTATGTTGCTCCTCTGCTTATTCCACTCTAATTCTACAATGAGCTCTATTGATGAGAAGCCTCTTTCATGGTTCATCAGACTGATTCATGATACTTGCATTCATTTGAATAAATCTATGTTGCTCCTCTGCTTATTCCACTCTAATTCTACAATGAGCTCTATTGATGAGAAGCCTCTTTCATGGTTCATCAGACTGATTCATGATACTTGCATTCATTTGAATAAATCTATGTTGCTCCTCTGCTTATTCCACTCTAATTCTACAATGAGCTCTATTGATGAGAAGCCTCTTTCATGGTTCATCAGACTGATTCATGATACTTGCATTCATTTGAATAAATCTATGTTGCTCCTCTGCTTATTCCACTCTAATTCTACAATGAGCTCTATTGATGAGAAGCCTCTTTCATGGTTCATCAGACTGATTCATGATACTTGCATTCATTTGAATAAATCTATGTTGCTCCTCTGCTTATTCCACTCTAATTCTACAATGAGCTCTATTGATGAGAAGCCTCTTTCATGGTTCATCAGACTGATTCATGATACTTGCATTCATTTGAATAAATCTATGTTGCTCCTCTGCTTATTCCACTCTAATTCTACAATGAGCTCTATTGATGAGAAGCCTCTTTCATGGTTCATCAGACTGATTCATGATACTTGCATTCATTTGAATAAATCTATGTTGCTCCTCTGCTTATTCCACTCTAATTCTACAATGAGCTCTATTGATGAGAAGCCTCTTTCATGGTTCATCAGACTGATTCATGATACTTGCATTCATTTGAATAAATCTATGTTGCTCCTCTGCTTATTCCACTCTAATTCTACAATGAGCTCTATTGATGAGAAGCCTCTTTCATGGTTCATGGATTCATCAGACTGATTCATGAATAAATCTTGCATTCATTTGAATAAATGAGCTATGATGAGAAGCTTCATGGTTCATCAGACTCTGATACTTATTCCAATAAATCTAATTGCTCCTATTCAATGAGCAATGAGCTCTATTGATGAGAAGCCTCTTTCATTTTTCATTAAGCTGATTCATGATACATGCATTCATTTAAATAAATCTATGTTGCTCCTCTGCTTATTCCACTCTAATTCTACAATGAGCTCTATTGATGAGAAGCCTCTTTCATGGTTCATCAGACTGATTCATGATACTTGCATTCATTTGAATAAATCTATGTTGCTCCTCTGCTTATTCCACTCTAATTCTACAATGAGCTCTATTGATGAGAAGCCTCTTTTCATGGTTCATCAGACTGATTCATGATACTTGCATTCATTTGAATAAATCTATGTTGCTCCTCTGCTTATTCCACTCTAATTCTACAATGAGCTCTATTGATGAGAAGCCTCTTTCATGGTTCATCAGACTGATTCATGATACTTGCATTCATTTGAATAAATCTATGTTGCTCCTCTGCTTATTCCACTTTAATTCTACAATGAGCTCTATTGATGAGAAGCCTCTTTCATGGTTCATCAGACTGATTCATGATACTTGCATTCATTTGAATAAATCTATGTTGCTCCTCTGCTTATTCCACTCTAATTCTACAATGAGCTCTATTGATGAGAAGCCTTTCATGGTTCATCAGACTGATTCATGATACTTGCATTCATTTGAATAAATCTATGTTGCTCCTCTGCTTATTCCACTCTAATTCTACAATGAGCTCTATTGATGAGAAGCCTCTTTCATGGTTCATCAGACTGATTCATGATACTTGCATTCATTTGAATAAATCTATGTTGCTCCTCTGCTTATTCCAATTTCTAATTCTACAATGAGCTCTATTGATGAGAAGCCTCTTTCATGGTTCATCAGACTGATTCATGATACTTGCATTCATTTGAATAAATCTATGTTGCTCCTCTGCTTATTCCACTCTAATTCTACAATGAGCTCTATTGATGAGAAGCCTCTTTCATGGTTCATCAGACTGATTCATGATACTTGCATTCATTTGAATAAATCTATGTTGCTCCTCTGCTTATTCCACTCTAATTCTACAATGAGCTCTATTGATGAGAAGCCTCTTTCATGGTTCATCAGACTGATTCATGATACTTGCATTCATTTGAATAAATCTATGTTGCTCTTCTGCTTATTCCACTCTAATTCTACAATGAGCTCTATTGATGAGAAGCCTCTTTCATGGTTCATCAGACTGATTCATGATACTTGCATTCATTTGAATAAATCTATGTTGCTCCTCTGCTTATTCCACTCTAATTCTACAATGAGCTCTATTGATGAGAAGCCTCTTTCATGGTTCATCAGACTGATTCATGATACTTGCATTCATTTGAATAAATCTATGTTGCTCCTCTGCTTATTCCACTCTAATTCTACAATGAGCTCTATTGATGAGAAGCCTCTTTCATGGTTCATCAGACTGATTCATGATACTTGCATTCATTTGAATAAATCTATGTTGCTCCTCTGCTTATTCCACTCTAATTCTACAATGAGCTCTATTGATGAGAAGCCTTTTTTCATGGTTCATCAGACTGATTCATGATACTTGCATTCATTTGAATAAATCTATGTTGCTCCTCTGCTTATTCCACTCTAATTCTACAATGAGCTCTATTGATGAGAAGCTCATGGTTCATCAGACTGATTCATGATACTTGCATTCATTTGAATAAATCTATGTTGCTCCTCTGCTTATTCCACTTTAATTCTATGAGTTCATTGATGAGAAGCTGGTTCATCAGACTGATTCATGATACTTGCATTCATTTGAATAAATCTATGTTGCTCCTCTGCTTATTCCACTCTTTAATTCTACAATGAGCTCTATTGATGAGAAGCCTCTTTCATGGTTCATCAGACTGATTCATGATACTTGCATTCATTTGAATAAATCTATGTTGCTCCTCTGCTTATTCCACTCTAATTCTACAATGAGCTCTATTGATGAGAAGCCTCTTCATGGTTCATCAGACTGATTCATGATACTTGCATTCATTTGAATAAATCTATGTTGCTTCATTCCACTGAGCTCTATTGATGAGAATCTTCCTTTCATGGTTCATCAGACTGATTCATGATACTTGCATTCATTTGAATAAATCTATGTTGCTCCTCTGCTTATTCCAATGAGCTACAATGAGCTGATGAGAAGCCTCTTTCATGGTTCATCAGACTGATTCATGATACTTGCATTCATTTGAATAAATCTATGTTGCTCCTCTGCTTATTCCACTCTAATTCTACAATGAGCTCTATTGATGAGAAGCCTCTTTCATGGTTCATCAGACTGATTCATGATACTTGCATTCATTTGAATAAATCTATGTTGCTCCTCTGCTTATTCCACTCTAATTCTACAATGAGCTCTATTGATGAGAAGCCTTTTCATGGTTCATCAGACTGATTCATGATACTTGCATTCATTTGAATAAATCTATGTTGCTCCTCTGCTTATTCCACTCTAATTCTACAATGAGCTCTATTGATGAGAAGCCTCTTTCATGGTTCATCAGACTGATTCATGATACTTGCATTCATTTGAATAAATCTATGTTGCTCCTCTGCTTATTCCACTCTAATTCTACAATGAGCTCTATTGATGAGAAGCCTCTTTCATGGTTCATCAGACTGATTCATGATACTTGCATTCATTTGAATAAATCTATGTTGCTCCTCTGCTTATTCCACTCTAATTCTACAATGAGCTCTATTGATGAGAAGCCTTTTCATGGTTCATCAGACTGATTCATGATACTTGCATTCATTTGAATAAATCTATGTTGCTCCTCTGCTTATTCCACTTTAATTCTACAATGAGCTCTATTGATGAGAAGCCTCTTTCATGGTTCATCAGACTGATTCATGATACTTGCATTCATTTGAATAAATCTATGTTGCTCCTCTGCTTTATTCCACTTTTAATTCTACAATGAGCTCTATTGATGAGAAGCCTTTTCATGGTTCATCAGACTGATTCATGATACTTGCATTCATTTGAATAAATCTATGTTGCTCCTCTGCTTATTCCACTCTAATTCTACAATGAGCTCTATTGATGAGAAGCCTCTTTCATGGTTCATCAGACTGATTCATGATACTTGCATTCATTTGAATAAATCTATGTTGCTCCTCTGCTTATTCCACTCTAATTCTACAATGAGCTCTATTGATGAGAAGCCTCTTTCATGGTTCATCAGACTGATTCATGATACTTGCATTCATTTGAATAAATCTATGTTGCTCCTCTGCTTATTCCACTCTAATTCTACAATGAGCTCTATTGATGAGAAGCCTCTTTCATGGTTCATCAGACTGATTCATGATACTTGCATTCATTTGAATAAATCTATGTTGCTCCTCTGCTTATTCCACTCTAATTCTACAATGAGCTCTATTGATGAGAAGCCTCTTTCATGGTTCATCAGACTGATTCATGATACTTGCATTCATTTGAATAAATCTATGTTGCTCCTCTGCTTATTCCACTCTAATTCTACAATGAGCTCTATTGATGAGAAGCCTCTTTCATGGTTCATCAGACTGATTCATGATACTTGCATTCATTTGAATAAATCTATGTTGCTCCTCTGCTTATTCCACTTTAATTCTACAATGAGCTCTATTGATGAGAAGCCTCTTTCATGGTTCATCAGACTGATTCATGATACTTGCATTCATTTGAATAAATCTATGTTGCTCCTCTGCTTATTCCACTCTAATTCTACAATGAGCTCTATTGATGAGAAGCCTCTTTCATGGTTCATCAGACTGATTCATGATACTTGCATTCATTTGAATAAATCTATGTTGCTCCTCTGCTTATTCCACTCTAATTCTACAATGAGCTCTATTGATGAGAAGCCTCTTTCATGGTTCATCAGACTGATTCATGATACTTGCATTCATTTGAATAAATCTATGTTGCTCCTCTGCTTATTCCACTCTAATTCTACAATGAGCTCTATTGATGAGAAGCCTTTTTCTTGGTTCATCAGACTGATTCATGATACTTGCATTCATTTGAATAAATCTATGTTGCTCCTCTGCTTATTCCACTCTAATTCTACAATGAGCTCTATTGATGAGAAGCCTCTTTCATGGTTCATCAGACTGATTCATGATACTTGCATTCATTTGAATAAATCTATGTTGCTCCTCTGCTTATTCCACTCTAATTCTACAATGAGCTCTATTGATGAGAAGCCTCTTTCATGGTTCATCAGACTGATTCATGATACTTGCATTCATTTGAATAAATCTATGTTGCTCCTCTGCTTATTCCACTCTAATTTCAATAATTCTATGAGCTCTATTGATGAGAAGCCTCTTTCATGGTTCATCAGACTGATTCATGATACTTGCATTCATTTGAATAAATCTATGTTGCTCCTCTGCTTATTCCACTCTAATTCTACAATGAGCTCTATTGATGAGAAGCCTCTTTCATGGTTCATCAGACTGATTCATGATACTTGCATTCATTTGAATAAATCTATGTTGCTCCTCTGCTTATTCCACTCTAATTCTACAATGAGCTCTATTGATGAGAAGCCTCTTTCATGGTTCATCAGACTGATTCATGATACTTGCATTCATTTGAATAAATCTATGTTGCTCCTCTGCTTATTCCACTCTAATTCTACAATGAGCTCTATTGATGAGAAGCCTCTTTCATGGTTCATCAGACTGATTCATGATACTTGCATTCATTTGAATAAATCTATGTTGCTCCTCTGCTTATTCCACTCTAATTCTACAATGAGCTCTATTGATGAGAAGCCTCTTTCATGGTTCATCAGACTGATTCATGATACTTGCATTCATTTGAATAAATCTATGTTGCTCCTCTGCTTATTCCACTCTAATTCTACAATGAGCTCTATTGATGAGAAGCCTCTTTCATGGTTCATCAGACTGATTCATGATACTTGCATTCATTTGAATAAATCTATGTTGCTCTCTGCTTATTCCACTCTAATTCTACAATGAGCTCTATTGATGAGAAGCCTTTTCATGGTTCATCAGACTGATTCATGATACTTGCATTCATTTGAATAAATCTATGTTGCTCCTCTGCTTATTCCACTCTAATTCTACAATGAGCTCTATTGATGAGAAGCCTCTTTCATGGTTCATCAGACTGATTCATGATACTTGCATTCATTTGAATAAATCTATGTTGCTCCTCTGCTTATTCCACTCTAATTCTACAATGAGCTCTATTGATGAGAAGCCTCTTTCATGGTTCATCAGACTGATTCATGATACTTGCATTCATTTGAATAAATCTATGTTGCTCCTCTGCTTATTCCACTCTAATTCTACAATGAGCCCTATTGATGAGAAGCCTTTTCATGGTTCATCAGACTGATTCATGATACTTGCATTCATTTGAATAAATCTATGTTGCTCCTCTGCTTATTCCACTTCTAATTCTCTAAATGAGCCTCTATTGATGAGAAGCATTCTTTCATGGTTCATCAGACTGATTCATGATACTTGCATTCATTTGAATAAATCTATGTTGCTCCTCTGCTTATTCCACTTCTAATTCTACAATGAGCTCTATTGATGAGAAGCCTCTTTCATGGTTCATCAGACTGATTCATGATACTTGCATTCATTTGAATAAATCTATGTTGCTCCTCTGCTTATTCCACTCTAATTCTACAATGAGCTCTATTGATGAGAAGCCTCTTTCATGGTTCATCAGACTGATTCATGATACTTGCATTCATTTGAATAAATCTATGTTGCTCCTCTGCTTATTCCACTTAATTCTACAATGAGCTCTATTGATGAGAAGCCTCTTTCATGGTTCATCAGACTGATTCATGATACTTGCATTCATTTGAATAAATCTATGTTGCTCCTCTGCTTATTCCACTTAATTCTACAATGAGCTCTATTGATGAGAAGCCTCTTCATGGTTCATCAGACTGATTCATGATACTTGCATTCATTTGAATAAATCTATGTTGCTCCTCTGCTTATTCCACTCTAATTCTACAATGAGCTCTATTGATGAGAAGCCTCTTTCATGGTTCATCAGACTGATTCATGATACTTGCATTCATTTGAATAAATCTATGTTGCTCCTCTGCTTATTCCACTCTAATTCTACAATGAGCTCTATTGATGAGAAGCCTCTTTCATGGTTCATCAGACTGATTCATGATACTTGCATTCATTTGAATAAATCTATGTTGCTCCTCTGCTTATTCCACTCTAATTCTACAATGAGCTCTATTGATGAGAAGCCTCTTTCATGGTTCATCAGACTGATTCATGATACTTGCATTCATTTGAATAAATCTATGTTGCTCCTCTGCTTATTCCACTCTAATTCTACAATGAGCTCTATTGATGAGAAGCCTCTTTCATGGTTCATCAGACTGATTCATGATACTTGCATTCATTTGAATAAATCTATGTTGCTCCTCTGCTTATTCCACTCTAATTCTACAATGAGCTCTATTGATGAGAAGCCTCTTCATGGTTCATCAGACTGATTCATGATACTTGCATTCATTTGAATAAATCTATGTTGCTCCTCTGCTTATTCCACTCTAATTCTACAATGAGCTCTATTGATGAGAAGCCTCTTCATGGTTCATCAGACTGATTCATGATACTTGCATTCATTTGAATAAATCTATGTTGCTCCTCTGCTTATTCCACTCTAATTCTACAATGAGCTCTATTGATGAGAAGCCTTTCATGGTTCATGGACTGATTCATGATACTTGCATTCATTTGAATAAATCTATGTTGCTCATTGCTTATTCCAATAAATTCTACAATGAGCTCTATTGATGAGAAGCCTCTTTCATGGTTCATCAGACTGATTCATGATACTTGCATTCATTTGAATAAATCCCTCTGCTTATTCCACTTAATTCTACAATGAGCTCTATTGATGAGAAGCCTCTTTCATGGTTCATCAGACTGATTCATGATACTTGCATTCATTTGAATAAATCTATGTTGCTCCTCTGCTTATTCCACTTAATTCTACAATGAGCTCTATTGATGAGAAGCCTCTTTCATGGTTCATCAGACTGATTCATGATACTTGCATTCATTTGAATAAATCTATGTTGCTCCTCTGCTTATTCCACTCTAATTTCTACAATGAGCTCTATTGATGAGAAGCCTCTTTCATGGTTCATCAGACTGATTCATGATACTTGCATTCATTTGAATAAATCTATGTTGCTCCTCTGCTTATTCCACTCTAATTCTACAATGAGCTCTATTGATGAGAAGCCTCTTTCATGGTTCATCAGACTGATTCATGATACTTGCATTCATTTGAATAAATCTATGTTGCTCCTCTGCTTATTCCACTCTAATTCTACAATGAGCTCTATTGATGAGAAGCCTCTTTCATGGTTCATCAGACTGATTCATGATACTTGCATTCATTTGAATAAATCTATGTTGCTCCTCTGCTTATTCCACTCTAATTCTACAATGAGCTCTATTGATGAGAAGCCTCTTTCATGGTTCATCAGACTGATTCATGATACTTGCATTCATTTGAATAAATCTATGTTGCTCCTCTGCTTATTCCACTCTAATTCTACAATGAGCTCTATTGATGAGAAGCCTCTTTCATGGTTCATCAGACTGATTCATGATACTTGCATTCATTTGAATAAATCTATGTTGCTCCTCTGCTTATTCCACTCTAATTCTACAATGAGCTCTATTGATGAGAAGCCTCTTTCATGGTTCATCAGACTGATTCATGATACTTGCATTCATTTGAATAAATCTATGTTGCTCCTCTGCTTATTCCAATTTAATTCTACAATGAGCTCTATTGATGAGAAGCCTCTTTCATGGTTCATCAGACTGATTCATGATACTTGCATTCATTTGAATAAATCTATGTTGCTCCTCTGCTTATTCCACTCTAATTCTACAATGAGCTCTATTGATGAGAAGCCTCTTTCATGGTTCATCAGACTGATTCATGATACTTGCATTCATTTGAATAAATCTATGTTGCTCCTCTGCTTATTCCACTCTAATTCTACAATGAGCTCTATTGATGAGAAGCCTCTTTCATGGTTCATCAGACTGATTCATGATACTTGCATTCATTTGAATAAATCTATGTTGCTCCTCTGCTTATTCCACTCTAATTCTACAATGAGCTCTATTGATGAGAAGCCTCTTTCATGGTTCATCAGACTGATTCATGATACTTGCATTCATTTGAATAAATCTATGTTGCTCCTCTGCTTATTCCACTCTAATTCTACAATGAGCTCTATTGATGAGAAGACTGATTTGATACATGGTTCATCAGACTGATTCATCAGACTGATACTTGCATTCATTTGAATAAATCTATGTTGCTCCTCTGCTTATTCCACTCTAATTCTACAATGAGCTCTATTGATGAGAAGCCTCTTCATGGTTCATCAGACTGATTCATGATACTTGCATTCATTTGAATAAATCTATGTTGCTCCTCTGCTTATTCCACTCTAATTCTACAATGAGCTCTATTGATGAGAAGCCTCTTTCATGGTTCATCAGACTGATTCATGATACTTGCATTCATTTGAATAAATCTATGTTGCTCCTCTGCTTATTCCACTTTCTAATTCTACAATGAGCTCTATTGATGAGAAGCCTCTTTCATGGTTCATCAGACTGATTCATGATACTTGCATTCATTTGAATAAATCTATGTTGCTCCTCTGCTTATTCCACTCTAATTCTACAATGAGCTCTATTGATGAGAAGCCTCTTTCATGGTTCATCAGACTGATTCATGATACTTGCATTCATTTGAATAAATCTATGTTGCTCCTCTGCTTATTCCACTCTAATTCTACAATGAGCTCTATTGATGAGAAGCCTCTTTCATGGTTCATCAGACTGATTCATGATACTTGCATTCATTTGAATAAATCTATGTTGCCCCTCTGCTTATTCCACTCTAATTCTACAATGAGCTCTATTGATGAGAAGCCTCTTTCATGGTTCATCAGACTGATTCATGATACTTGCATTCATTTGAATAAATCTATGTTGCTCCTCTGCTTATTCCACTCTAATTCTACAATGAGCTCTATTGATGAGAAGCCTCTTTCATGGTTCATCAGACTGATTCATGATACTTGCATTCATTTGAATAAATCTATGTTGCTCTCTGCTTATTCCACTTTAATTCTACAATGAGCTCTATTGATGAGAAGCCTTTTCATGGTTCATCAGACTGATTCATGATACTTGCATTCATTTGAATAAATCTATGTTGCTCCTCTGCTTATTCCACTTTAATTCTACAATGAGCTCTATTGATGAGAAGCCTCTTTCATGGTTCATCAGACTGATTCATGATACTTGCATTCATTTGAATAAATCTATGTTGCTCTCTGCTTATTCCACTCTAATTCTACAATGAGCTCTATTGATGAGAAGCCTCTTTCATGGTTCATCAGACTGATTCATGATACTTGCATTCATTTGAATAAATCTATGTTGCTCCTCTGCTTATTCCACTCTAATTCTACAATGAGCTCTATTGATGAGAAGCCTCTTTCATGGTTCATCAGACTGATTCATGATACTTGCATTCATTTGAATAAATCTATGTTGCTCCTCTGCTTATTCCACTCTAATTCTACAATGAGCTCTATTGATGAGAAGCCTCTTTCATGGTTCATCAGACTGATTCATGATACTTGCATTCATTTGAATAAATCTATGTTGCTCCTCTGCTTATTCCACTCTAATTCTACAATGAGCTCTATTGATGAGAAGCCTCTTTCATGGTTCATCAGACTGATTCATGATACTTGCATTCATTTGAATAAATCTATGTTGCTCCTCTGCTTATTCCACTCTAATTCTACAATGAGCTCTATTGATGAGAAGCCTCTTTCATGGTTCATCAGACTGATTCATGATACTTGCATTCATTTGAATAAATCTATGTTGCTCCTCTGCTTATTCCACTCTAATTCTACAATGAGCTCTATTGATGAGAAGCCTCTTTCATGGTTCATCAGACTGATTCATGATACTTGCATTCATTTGAATAAATCTATGTTGCTCCTCTGCTTATTCCACTCTTAATTCTACAATGAGCTCTATTGATGAGAAGCCTCTTTCATGGTTCATCAGACTGATTCATGATACTTGCATTCATTTGAATAAATCTATGTTGCTCCTCTGCTTATTCCACTCTAATTCTACAATGAGCTCTATTGATGAGAAGCCTCTTTCATGGTTCATCAGACTGATTCATGATACTTGCATTCATTTGAATAAATCTATGTTGCTCCTCTGCTTATTCCACTCTAATTCTACAATGAGCTCTATTGATGAGAAGCCTCTTTCATGGTTCATCAGACTGATTCATGATACTTGCATTCATTTGAATAAATCTATGTTGCTCCTCTGCTTATTCCACTCTAATTCTACAATGAGCTCTATTGATGAGAAGCCTCTTTCATGGTGGTTCATCAGACTGATTCATGATACTTGCATTCATTTGAATAAATCTATGTTGCTCCTCTGCTTATTCCACTCTAATTCTACAATGAGCTCTATTGATGAGAAGCCTCTTTCATGGTTCATCAGACTGATTCATGATACTTGCATTCATTTGAATAAATCTATGTTGCTCCTCTGCTTATTCCACTCTAATTCTACAATGAGCTCTATTGATGAGAAGCCTCTTTCATGGTTCATCAGACTGATTCATGATACTTGCATTCATTTGAATAAATCTATGTTGCTCCTCTGCTTATTCCACTCTAATTCTACAATGAGCTCTATTGATGAGAAGCCTCTTTCATGGTTCATCAGACTGATTCATGATACTTGCATTCATTTGAATAAATCTATGTTGCTCCTCTGCTTATTCCACTCTAATTCTACAATGAGCTCTATTGATGAGAAGCCTCTTTCATGGTTCATCAGACTGATTCATGATACTTGCATTCATTTGAATAAATCTATGTTGCTCCTCTGCTTATTCCACTCTAATTCTACAATGAGCTCTATTGATGAGAAGCCTTTCATGGTTCATCAGACTGATTCATGATACTTGCATTCATTTGAATAAATCTATGTTGCTCCTCTGCTTATTCCACTCTAATTCTACAATGAGCTCTATTGATGAGAAGCCTCTTTCATGGTTCATCAGACTGATTCATGATACTTGCATTCATTTGAATAAATCTATGTTGCTCCTCTGCTTATTCCACTCTAATTCTACAATGAGCTCTATTGATGAGAAGCCTCTTTCATGGTTCATCAGACTGATTCATGATACTTGCATTCATTTGAATAAATCTATGTTGCTCCTCTGCTTATTCCACTCTAATTCTACAATGAGCTCTATTGATGAGAAGCCTCTTTCATGGTTCATCAGACTGATTCATGATACTTGCATTCATTTGAATAAATCTATGTTGCTCCTCTGCTTATTCCACTCTAATTCTACAATGAGCTCTATTGATGAGAAGCCTCTTTCATGGTTCATCAGACTGATTCATGATACTTGCATTCATTTGAATAAATCTATGTTGCTCCTCTGCTTATTCCACTCTAATTCTACAATGAGCTCTATTGATGAGAAGCCTCTTTCATGGTTCATCAGACTGATTCATGATACTTGCATTCATTTGAATAAATCTATGTTGCTCCTCTGCTTATTCCACTCTAATTCTACAATGAACCCTATTGATGAGAAGCCTCTTTCATGGTTCATCAGACTGATTCATGATACTTGCATTCATTTGAATAAATCTATGTTGCTCCTCTGCTTATTCCACTTTAATTCTACAATGAGCTCTATTGATGAGAAGCCTTTTCATGGTTCATCAGACTGATTCATGATACTTGCATTCATTTGAATAAATCTATGTTGCTCCTCTGCTTATTCCACTCTAATTCTACAATGAGCTCTATTGATGAGAAGCCTCTTTCATGGTTCATCAGACTGATTCATGATACTTGCATTCATTTGAATAAATCTATGTTGCTCCTCTGCTTATTCCACTTTAATTCTACAATGAGCTCTATTGATGAGAAGCCTCTTTCATGGTTCATCAGACTGATTCATGATACTTGCATTCATTTGAATAAATCTATGTTGCTCCTCTGCTTATTCCACTTTTAATTCTACAATGAGCTCTATTGATGAGAAGCCTCTTTCATGGTTCATCAGACTGATTCATGATACTTGCATTCATTTGAATAAATCTATGTTGCTCCTCTGCTTATTCCACTCTAATTCTACAATGAGCTCTATTGATGAGAAGCCTCTTTCATGGTTCATCAGACTGATTCATGATACTTGCATTCATTTGAATAAATCTATGTTGCTCCTCTGCTTATTCCACTCTAATTCTACAATGAGCTCTATTGATGAGAAGCCTCTTTCATGGTTCATCAGACTGATTCATGATACTTGCATTCATTTGAATAAATCTATGTTGCTCCTCTGCTTATTCCACTCTAATTCTACAATGAGCTCTATTGATGAGAAGCCTCTTTCATGGTTCATCAGACTGATTCATGATACTTGCATTCATTTGAATAAATCTATGTTGCTCCTCTGCTTATTCCACTCTAATTCTACAATGAGCTCTATTGATGAGAAGCCTTTTCATGGTTCATCAGACTGATTCATGATACTTGCATTCATTTGAATAAATCTATGTTGCTCCTCTGCTTATTCCACTCTAATTCTACAATGAGCTCTATTGATGAGAAGCCTCTTTCATGGTTCATCAGACTGATTCATGATACTTGCATTCATTTGAATAAATCTATGTTGCTCCTCTGCTTATTCCACTCTAATTCTACAATGAACTCTATTGATGAGAAGCCTCTTTCATGGTTCATCAGACTGATTCATGATACTTGCATTCATTTGAATAAATCTATGTTGCTCCTCTGCTTATTCCACTTTAATTCTACAATGAGCTCTATTGATGAGAAGCCTCTTTCATGGTTCATCAGACTGATTCATGATACTTGCATTCATTTGAATAAATCTATGTTGCTCCTCTGCTTATTCCACTCTAATTCTACAATGAGCTCTATTGATGAGAAGCCTCTTTCATGGTTCATCAGACTGATTCATGATACTTGCATTCATTTGAATAAATCTATGTTGCTCCTCTGCTTATTCCACTCTAATTCTACAATGAGCTCTATTGATGAGAAGCCTTTTCATGGTTCATCAGACTGATTCATGATACTTGCATTCATTTGAATAAATCTATGTTGCTCCTCTGCTTATTCCACTTTAATTCTACAATGAGCTCTATTGATGAGAAGCCTCTTTCATGGTTCATCAGACTGATTCATGATACTTGCATTCATTTGAATAAATCTATGTTGCTCCTCTGCTTATTCCACTCTAATTCTACAATGAGCTCTATTGATGAGAAGCCTCTTTCATGGTTCATCAGACTGATTCATGATACTTGCATTCATTTGAATAAATCTATGTTGCTCCTCTGCTTATTCCAATTTAATTCTACAATGAACTCTATTGATGAGAAGCCTCTTTCATGGTTCATCAGACTGATTCATGATACTTGCATTCATTTGAATAAATCTATGTTGCTCCTCTGCTTATTCCACTCTAATTCTACAATGAGCTCTATTGATGAGAAGCCTCTTTCATGGTTCATCAGACTGATTCATGATACTTGCATTCATTTGAATAAATCTATGTTGCTCCTCTGCTTATTCCACTCTGAATATTGATGAGAAGCCTCTTTCATGGTTCATCAACTGATTCATGATACTTGCATTTTGATGAATCTATGTTGCTCCTCTGCTTATTCCACTCTTCATGGTTCATGGTTCATCAGACTGATTCATGATACTTGCATTCATTTGAATAAATCTATGTTGCTCCTCTGCTTATTCCACTCTAATTCTACAATGAGCTCTATTGATGAGAAGCCTCTTTTCATGGTTCATCAGACTGATTCATGATACTTGCATTCATTTGAATAAATCTATGTTGCTCCTCTGCTTATTCCAATTTCAATTCTACAATGAGCTCTATTGATGAGAAATGAGCCTATTGATTTCATGGTTCATCAGACTGATTCATGATACTTGCATTCATTTGAATAAATCTATGTTGCTCCTCTGCTTATTCCACTCTAATTCTACAATGAGCTCTATTGATGAGAAGCCTCTTTCATGGTTCATCAGACTGATTCATGATACTTGCATTCATTTGAATAAATCTATGTTGCTCCTCTGCTTATTCCACTCTAATTCTACAATGAGCTCTATTGATGAGAAGCCTCTTTCATGGTTCATCAGACTGATTCATGATACTTGCATTCATTTGAATAAATCTATGTTGCTCCTCTGCTTATTCCACTCTAATTCTACAATGAGCTCTATTGATGAGAAGCCTTTTCATGGTTCATCAGACTGATTCATGATACTTGCATTCATTTGAATAAATCTATGTTGCTCCTCTGCTTATTCCAATTTCTAATTCTACAATGAGCTCTATTGATGAGAAGCCTCTTTCATGGTTCATCAGACTGATTCATGATACTTGCATTCATTTGAATAAATCTATGTTGCTCCTCTGCTTATTCCACTCTAATTCTACAATGAGCTCTATTGATGAGAAGCCTCTTTCATGGTTCATCAGACTGATTCATGATACTTGCATTCATTTGAATAAATCTATGTTGCTCCTCTGCTTATTCCACTCTAATTCTACAATGAGCTCTATTGATGAGAAGCCTCTTTCATGGTTCATCAGACTGATTCATGATACTTGCATTCATTTGAATAAATCTATGTTGCTCCCTCTGCTTATTCCACTCTAATTCTACAATGAGCTCTATTGATGAGAAGCCTCTTTCATGGTTCATCAGACTGATTCATGATACTTGCATTCATTTGAATAAATCTATGTTGCTCCTCTGCTTATTCCACTCTAATTCTACAATGAGCTCTATTGATGAGAAGCCTCTTTTCATGGTTCATCAGACTGATTCATGATACTTGCATTCATTTGAATAAATCTATGTTGCTCCTCTGCTTATTCCAATCTAATTCTACAATGAGCTCTATTGATGAGAAGCCTTTTCATGGTTCATCAGACTGATTCATGATACTTGCATTCATTTGAATAAATCTATGTTGCTCCTCTGCTTATTCCACTTTAATTCTACAATGAGCTCTATTGATGAGAAGCCTCTTTCATGGTTCATCAGACTGATTCATGATACTTGCATTCATTTGAATAAATCTATGTTGCTCCTCTGCTTATTCCAATTTAATTCTACAATGAGCTCTATTGATGAGAAGCCCTTTCATGGTTCATCAGACTGATTCATGATACTTGCATTCATTTGAATAAATCTATGTTGCTCCTCTGCTTATTCCAATTTAATTCTACAATGAGCTCTATTGATGAGAAGCCTCTTTCATGGTTCATCAGACTGATTCATGATACTTGCATTCATTTGAATAAATCTATGTTGCTCCTCTGCTTATTCCACTCTAATTCTACAATGAGCTCTATTGATGAGAAGCCTCTTTCATGGTTCATCAGACTGATTCATGATACTTGCATTCATTTGAATAAATCTATGTTGCTCCTCTGCTTATTCCACTCTAATTCTACAATGAGCTCTATTGATGAGAAGCCCTTTCATGGTTCATCAGACTGATTCATGATACTTGCATTCATTTGAATAAATCTATGTTGCTCCTCTGCTTATTCCAATTTAATTCTGACAATGAGCTCTATTGATGAGAAGCCTCTTTTCATGGTTCATCAGACTGATTCATGATACTTGCATTCATTTGAATAAATCTATGTTGCTCCTCTGCTTATTCCACTCTAATTCTACAATGAGCTCTATTGATGAGAAGCCTCTTTCATGGTTCATCAGACTGATTCATGATACTTGCATTCATTTGAATAAATCTATGTTGAAGCATCTTTCATGGTTCTCCTCTGCTTATTCCATTCATTTAATTCTACAATGAGCTTATATTGATGAGAAGCCTTCCATGGTTCATCAGACTGATTCATGATACTTGCATTCATTTGAATAAATCTATGTTGCTCCTGCTTATTCCACTCTAATTTCTACAATGAGCTCTATTGATGAGAAGCCTCTTTCATGGTTCATCAGACTGATTCATGATACTTGCATTCATTTGAATAAATCTATGTTGCTCCTCTGCTTATTCCACTCTAATTCTACAATGAGCTCTATTGATGAGAAGCCCTTTCATGGTTCATCAGACTGATTCATGATACTTGCATTCATTTGAATAAATCTATGTTGCTCCTCTGCTTATTCCACTCTAATTCTACAATGAGCTCTATTGATGAGAAGCCTCTTTCATGGTTCATCAGACTGATTCATGATACTTGCATTCATTTGAATAAATCTATGTTGCTCCTCTCTGCTTATTCCACTCTAATTCTACAATGAGCTCTATTGATGAGAAGCCTCTTTCATGGTTCATCAGACTGATTCATGATACTTGCATTCATTTGAATAAATCTATGTTGCTCCTCTGCTTATTCCACTCTAATTCTACAATGAGCTCTATTGATGAGAAGCCTTTCATGGTTCATCAGACTGATTCATGATACTTGCATTCATTTGAATAAATCTATGTTGCCCTCTGCTTATTCCACTCTAATTCTACAATGAGCTCTATTGATGAGAAGCCTCTTTCATGGTTCATCAGACTGATTCATGATACTTGCATTCATTTGAATAAATCTATGTTGCTCTCTGCTTATTCCAATCTAATTCTACAATGAGCTCTATTGATGAGAAGCCTCTTTCATGGTTCATCAGACTGATTCATGATACTTGCATTCATTTGAATAAATCTATGTTGCTCCTCTGCTTATTCCACTCTAATTCTACAATGAGCTCTATTGATGAGAAGCCTCTTTCATGGTTCATCAGACTGATTCATGATACTTGCATTCATTTGAATAAATCTATGTTGCTCCTCTGCTTATTCCAATTTTATTCTACAATGAGCTCTATTGATGAGAAGCCTCTTTCATGGTTCATCAGACTGATTCATGATACTTGCATTCATTTGAATAAATCTATGTTGCCCTCTGCTTATTCCACTCTAATTCTACAATGAGCTCTATTGATGAGAAGCCTTTTCATGGTTCATCAGACTGATTCATGATACTTGCATTCATTTGAATAAATCTATGTTGCTCCTCTGCTTATTCCACTCTAATTCTACAATGAGCTCTATTGATGAGAAGCCTCTTTTCATGGTTCCTCTTTCATGGTTCATCAGACTGATTCATGATACTTGCATTCATTTGAATAAATCTATGTTGCTCCTCTGCTTATTCCACTCTAATTCTACAATGAGCTTTATTGATGAGAAGCCTCTTCTTGGTTCATCAGACTGATTCATGATACTTGCATTCATTTGAATAAATCTATGTTGCTCCTCTGCTTATTCCACTCTAATTCTACAATGAGCTCTATTGATGAGAAGCCTCTTTTCATGGTTCATCAGACTGATTCATGATACTTGCATTCATTTGAATAAATCTATGTTGCTCCTCTGCTTATTCCACTCTAATTCTACAATGAGCTCTATTGATGAGAAGCCTCTTTCATGGTTCATCAGACTGATTCATGATACTTGCATTCATTTGAATAAATCTATGTTGCCCTCTGCTTATTCCACTTAAATTCTACAATGAGCTCTATTGATGAGAAGCCTCTTTCATGGTTCATCAGACTGATTCATGATACTTGCATTCATTTGAATAAATCTATGTTGCTCCTCTGCTTATTCCACTCTAATTCTACAATGAGCTCTATTGATGAGAAGCCTCTTTCATGGTTCATCAGACTGATTCATGATACTTGCATTCATTTGAATAAATCTATGTTGCTCCTCTGCTTATTCCATTCTAATTCTACAATGAGCTCTATTGATGAGAAGCCTCTTTCATGGTTCATCAGACTGATTCATGATACTTGCATTCATTTGAATAAATCTATGTTGCTCCTCTGCTTATTCCACTCTAATTCTACAATGAGCTCTATTGATGAGAAGCCCTTTTCATGGTTCATCAGACTGATTCATGATACTTGCATTCATTTGAATAAATCTATATGTTGCTCTCTGCTTATTCCACTTAATTCTATCTCAATGAGCTCTATTGATGAGAAGCCTCTTTCATGGTTCATCAGACTGATTCATGATACTTGCATTCATTTGAATAAATCTATGTTGCCCTCTGCTTATTCCACTCTAATTCTACAATGAGCTCTATTGATGAGAAGCCTCTTCATGGTTCATCAGACTGATTCATGATACTTGCATTCATTTGAATAAATCTATGTTGCTCCTCTGCTTATTCCACTCTAATTCTACAATGAGCTCTATTGATGAGAAGCCTCTTTCATGGTTCATCAGACTGATTCATGATACTTGCATTCATTTGAATAAATCTATGTTGCTCCTCTGCTTATTCCACTCTAATTCTACAATGAGCTCTATTGATGAGAAGCCTCTTCATGGTTCATCAGACTGATTCATGATACTTGCATTCATTTGAATAAATCTATGTTGCTCCTCTGCTTATTCCACTTAATTCTACAATGAGCTCTATTGATGAGAAGCCTCTTCATGGTTCATCAGACTGATTCATGATACTTGCATTCATTTGAATAAATCTATGTTGCTCCTCTGCTTATTCCACTTTAATTCTACAATGAGCTCTATTGATGAGAAGCCTCTTTCATGGTTCATCAGACTGATTCATGATACTTGCATTCATTTGAATAAATCTATGTTGCTCCTCTGCTTATTCCACTCTAATTCTACAATGAGCTCTATTGATGAGAAGCCTCTTCATGGTTCATCAGACTGATTCATGATACTTGCATTCATTTGAATAAATCTATGTTGCTCCTCTGCTTATTCCACTCTAATTCTGCAATGAGCTCTATTGATGAGAAGTTCTTTTCATGGTTCATCAGACTGATTCATGATACTTGCATTCATTTGAATAAATCTATGTTGCTCTCTGCTTATTCCACTCTAATTCTACAATGAGCTTCATTGATGAGAAGCCTCTTCATGGTTCATCAGACTGATTCATGATACTTGCATTCATTTGAATAAATCTATGTTGCTCTCTGCTTATTCCACTTAATTCTGCAATGAGCTCTATTGATGAGAAGCGTCTTTCATGGTTCATCAGACTGATTCATGATACTTGCATTCATTTGAATAAATCTATGTTGCTCCTCTGCTTATTCCAATTTAATTCTACAATGAGCTCTATTGATGAGAAGCCTCTTTTTCATGGTTCATCAGACTGATTCATGATACTTGCATTCATTTGAATAAATCTATGTTGCTCCCTCTGCTTATTCCACTTTAATTCTACAATGAGCTCTATTGATGAGAAGCCTCTTTCATGGTTCATCAGACTGATTCATGATACTTGCATTCATTTGAATAAATCTATGTTGCTCCTCTGCTTATTCCATTCATAATTCTTTACAAATGAGCCTATTGATGAGAAGCCTTTCATGGTTCATCAGACTGATTCATGATACTTGCATTCATTTGAATAAATCTATGTTGCTCCTCTGCTTATTCCACTCTAATTCTACAATGAGCTCTATTGATGAGAAGCCTCTTTCATGGTTCATCAGACTGATTCATGATACTTGCATTCATTTGAATAAATCCATGTTGCTCCTCTGCTTATTCCACTCTAATTCTACAATGAGCTCTATTGATGAGAAGCCTTTTCATGGTTCATCAGACTGATTCATGATACTTGCATTCATTTGAATAAATCTATGTTGCTCCTCTGCTTATTCCACTCTAATTCTACAATGAGCTCTATTGATGAGAAGCCTCTTTCATGGTTCATCAGACTGATTCATGATACTTGCATTCATTTGAATAAATCTATGTTGCTCCTCTGCTTATTCCACTCTAATTCTACAATGAGCTCTATTGATGAGAAGCCTCTTTCATGGTTCATCAGACTGATTCATGATACTTGCATTCATTTGAATAAATCTATGTTGCTCCTCTGCTTATTCCACTCTAATTCTACAATGAGCTCTATTGATGAGAAGCCTCTTTCATGGTTCATCAGACTGATTCATGATACTTGCATTCATTTGAATAAATCTATGTTGCTCCTCTGCTTATTCCACTCTAATTCTACAATGAGCTCTATTGATGAGAAGCCTCTTTCATGGTTCATCAGACTGATTCATGATACTTGCATTCATTTGAATAAATCTATGTTGCTCCTCTGCTTATTCCACTCTAATTCTACAATGAGCTCTATTGATGAGAAGCCTTTTCATGGTTCATCAGACTGATTCATGATACTTGCATTCATTTGAATAAATCTATGTTGCTCCTCTGCTTATTCCACTCTAATTCTACAATGAGCTCTATTGATGAGAAGCCTTTTCATGGTTCATCAGACTGATTCATGATACTTGCATTCATTTGAATAAATCTATGTTGCTCCTCTGCTTATTCCACTTTAATTCTACAATGAGCTCTATTGATGAGAAGCCTCTTTCATGGTTCATCAGACTGATTCATGATACTTGCATTCATTTGAATAAATCTATGTTGCTCCTCTGCTTATTCCACTCTAATTCTACAATGAGCTCTATTGATGAGAAGCCTCTTTCATGGTTCATCAGACTGATTCATGATACTTGCATTCATTTGAATAAATCTATGTTGCTCCTCTGCTTATTCCACTTAATTCTACAATGAGCTCTATTGATGAGAAGCCCCTTCATGGTTCATCAGACTGATTCATGATACTTGCATTCATTTGAATAAATCTATGTTGCTCCTCTGCTTATTCCACTTTTCTATGGTTCATTGATGAGAAGCCTCTTTCATGGTTCATCAGACTGATTCATGATACTTGCATTCATTTGAATAAATCTATGTTGCTCCTCTGCTTATTCCACTCTAATTCTACAATGAGCTCTATTGATGAGAAGCTCTTCATGGTTCATCAGACTGATTCATGATACTTGCATTCATTTGAATAAATCTATGTTGCTCCTCTGCTTATTCCAATTTCTAATTCTACAATGAGCTCTATTGATGAGAAGCCTCTTTCATGGTTCATCAGACTGATTCATGATACTTGCATTCATTTGAATAAATCTATGTTGCTCCTCTGCTTATTCCACTCTAATTCTACAATGAGCTCTATTGATGAGAAGCCTCTTCATGGTTCATCAGACTGATTCATGATACTTGCATTCATTTGAATAAATCTATGTTGCTCCTCTGCTTATTCCACTTTAATTCTACAATGAGCCTATTGATGAGAAGCCTCTTTCATGGTTCATCAGACTGATTCATGATACTTGCATTCATTTGAATAAATCTATGTTGCCTCTGCTTATTCCAATTTAATTCTACAATGAGCTTATTGATGAGAAGCCTCTTTCATGGTTCATCAGACTGATTCATGATACTTGCATTCATTTGAATAAATCTATGTTGCTCCTCTGTTTATTCCACTTCTAATTCTACAATGAGCTCTATTGATGAGAAGCCTCTTTCATGGTTCATCAGACTGATTCATGATACTTGCATTCATTTGAATAAATCTATGTTGCTCCTCTGCTTATTCCACTCTAATTCTACAATGAGCTCTATTGATGAGAAGCCTCTTTCATGGTTCATCAGACTGATTCATGATACTTGCATTCATTTGAATAAATCTATGTTGCTCCTCTGCTTATTCCACTTTAATTCTACAATGAGCTCTATTGATGAGAAGCCTCTTTCATGGTTCATCAGACTGATTCATGATACTTGCATTCATTTGAATAAATCTATGTTGCTCCTCTGCTTATTCCACTCTAATTCTACAATGAGCTCTATTGATGAGAAGCCTCTTTCATGGTTCATCAGACTGATTCATGATACTTGCATTCATTTGAATAAATCTATGTTGCTCCTCTGCTTATTCCACTTTAATTCTACAATGAGCTCTATTGATGAGAAGCCTCTTTCATGGTTCATCAGACTGATTCATGATACTTGCATTCATTTGAATAAATCTATGTTGCTCCTCTGCTTATTCCACTCTAATTCTACAATGAGCTCTCTATTGATGAGAAGCCTCTTTCATGGTTCATCAGACTGATTCATGATACTTGCATTCATTTGAATAAATCTATGTTGCTCCTCTGCTTATTCCACTCTAATTCTACAATGAGCTCTATTGATGAGAAGCCTCTTTCATGGTTCATCAGACTGATTCATGATACTTGCATTCATTTGAATAAATCTATGTTGCTCCTCTGCTTATTCCACTCTAATTCTACAATGAGCTCTATTGATGAGAAGCCTCTTTCATGGTTCATCAGACTGATTCATGATACTTGCATTCATTTGAATAAATCTATGTTGCTCCTCTGCTTATTCCACTCTAATTCTACAATGAGCTCTATTGATGAGAAGCCTCTTTCATGGTTCATCAGACTGATTCATGATACTTGCATTCATTTGAATAAATCTATGTTGCTCCTCTGCTTATTCCACTCTAATTCTACAATGAGCTCTATTGATGAGAAGCCTCTTTCATGGTTCATCAGACTGATTCATGATACTTGCATTCATTTGAATAAATCTATGTTGATCCTCTGCTTATTCCACTCTAATTCTACAATGAGCTCTATTGATGAGAAGCCTCTTTCATGGTTCATCAGACTGATTCATGATACTTGCATTCATTTGAATAAATCTATGTTGCTCCTCTGCTTATTCCACTCTAATTCTACAATGAGCTCTATTGATGAGAAGCCTCTTTCATGGTTCATCAGACTGATTCATGATACTTGCATTCATTTGAATAAATCTATGTTGCTCCTCTGCTTATTCCACTCTAATTCTACAATGAGCTCTATTGATGAGAAGCCTTGTTTCATGGTTCATCAGACTGATTCATGATACTTGCATTCATTTGAATAAATCTATGTTGCTCCTCTGCTTATTCCACTCTAATTCTACAATGAGCTCTATTGATGAGAAGCCTCTTTCATGGTTCATCAGACTGATTCATGATACTTTGCATTCATTTGAATAAATCTATGTTGCCCTCTGCTTATTCCACTCTAATTCTGCAATGAGCTCTATTGATGAGAAGCCTTTTCATGGTTCATCAGACTGATTCATGATACTTGCATTCATTTGAATAAATCTATGTTGCTCCTCTGCTTATTCCACTCTAATTCTACAATGAGCTCTATTGATGAGAAGCCTCTTTCATGGTTCATCAGACTGATTCATGATACTTGCATTCATTTGAATAAATCTATGTTGCTCCTCTGCTTATTCCACTCTAATTCTACAATGAACGCTATTGATGAGAAGCCTCTTCCATGGTTCATCAGACTGATTCATGATACTTGCATTCATTTGAATAAATCTATGTTGCTCCTCTGCTTATTCCAATTAATTCTACAATGAGCTCTATTGATGAGAAGCCTCTTTTCATGGTTCATCAGACTGATTCATGATACTTGCATTCATTTGAATAAATCTATGTTGCTCCTCTGCTTATTCCACTCTAATTCTACAATGAGCTCTATTGATGAGAAGCCTCTTTCATGGTTCATCAGACTGATTCATGATACTTGCATTCATTTGAATAAATCTATGTTGCTCCTCTGCTTATTCCACTCTAATTCTACAATGAGCTCTATTGATGAGAAGCCTCTTTCATGGTTCATCAGACTGATTCATGATACTTGCATTCATTTGAATAAATCTATGTTGCTCCTCTGCTTATTCCAATTTCTAATTCTACAATGAGCTCTATTGATGAGAAGCCCTTTCATGGTTCATCAGACTGATTCATGATACTTGCATTCATTTGAATAAATCTATGTTGCTCCTCTGCTTATTCCACTCTAATTCTACAATGAGCTCTATTGATGAGAAGCCTCTTTCATGGTTCATCAGACTGATTCATGATACTTGCATTCATTTGAATAAATCTATGTTGCATGATCTGCTTATTCCACTTAATTCTGGTCTGAGCTCTATTGATGAGAAGCCTCTTTCATGGTTTCATCAGACTGATTCATGATACTTGCATTCATTTGAATAAATCTATGTTGCTCCTCTGCTTATTCCACTCTAATTCTACAATGAGCTCTATTGATGAGAAGCCTCTTTCATGGTTCATCAGACTGATTCATGATACTTGCATTCATTTGAATAAATCCATGTTCCTCCTCTGCTTATTCCACTCTAATGCTACAATGAGCTCTGTTGATGAGAAGCCTCTTTCATGGTTCATCAGACTGATTCATGATACTTGCATTCATTTGAATAAATCTATGTTGCTCCTCTGCTTATTCCACTCTAATTCTACAATGAGCTCTATTGATGAGAAGCTTTTCATGGTTCATCAGACTGATTCATGATACTTGCATTCATTTGAATAAATCTATGTTGCTCCTCTGCTTATTCCACTCTAATTCTACAATGAGCTCTATTGATGAGAAGCCTCTTTCATGGTTCATCAGACTGATTCATGATACTTGCATTCATTTGAACAAATCCATATTGGTCCCTTGCCTATTCCCTTCTAATTCTGCCATGAGCTCTATTGGCGAGAAGCCGTTTTCATGGTTCATCAAACTGATTCATGATACTTGCATTCTTTAGAATAAATCTATGTTGCTTCGTTGCTTATTCCACTCTAAACCACCAATGAGCTCTACTCATGAGATGATACCTTTATGGTTCATCAGATCAATTTATGAAACTTGCATTCATTTGTATAAATCTGTTTGTAAACCCTGGGTGTGTCCTGGTCATGTCAGATCAAATATGTAACCTCTAGTTCTGTCTTGGTATACAGCAACCAAAACGTAATCTCACCCTTGCCTGTTTGCTATATAAGCGATCTTTGTGGCTGGCCATTGAATTTGTCACTTTGATCCAAGTCTTGCTCTGACCCACGTTGTGTTTGATTTTATCACAGAGATGGCTAGGATCAAATCATTGACAGGAATTGCTGCATTGGTTTGGTCCAGGTTGAGTGAAGTTACAATGAAAAAAAAAATTAAGATAAAAATATTTGTGCAGGTATTAGAGAGAAGACTGGAATGTTTCTGGGTCTATATGTTTATATGTCATTCTTTGTACAGAGTTTAGTTACTTTGTAGCATTAAAATTATCAGTCCTTCATGAGAAACATTGATTCTTCCTGCTTCATATGTTAACGTGACACTTTGCTCAATCTAGCTAAATCTGGTAAAAGGCTTAAGTTGGAGGTTTTCTTTGGGCATAATGAAGTGGTCATCTCTCTCTCTCTCTCTCTCTCTCTCTCTTGGTGTCTGGAACAACTTCTATTTTGTCACTTCAATCTCCTGTTTATATGAACTTTCACCCAAAACTGGCATGGGCTTCCGGTCATTCCCTTAATTGCCAACAAGAGCTCATTGTTGTTTGGTGCCCTGAAATTAATTACATGGCCAAATTGAGGAGACTCCATCTTCCATGAGTAGTGGTCACAGCATATTGATCTGCCCTAACTCCTTCCTTCTCATATTGGTATCTCACACAAGTAGCATAGGCAATTCCTCCATCCTCCATGGTGTTTCACCTAGGCCCTTCCCTGCCATTGTCATTTTGATATATTTGATTTTTAAACCATAAAGGCAAAAAGTCATGTCTTAACTTATAATCATTAATTATAATTATTGCTTAATTTTTCAAACTTAGGGTCCTGTTTTCATAATCAAAAATTTACCAGCTGTTTCCTTGACCGCTACTTAGCAAGTATTCGCTCGTGTATTTTGTTCACTTGGTTGTACTTATGATACTTGGGTTTGGTTTTTATCTAAAGAAATCCTATTTCTTCAGCAATTTGCACTTTCCCCTTTTTGACAGGTTAATTAATTTTGCTTTTGTTTTCAAAATTCCAAATTTTTATATCTCAACTGACCCCTGATGAAATCAGGAGACAGGTTTTGTAACCCACTCTTTAGCAAATTAATTATTACCTTGTTTAGCAAAAATTTTCAGCCAACCTCAAATGTTCTTGCATCATCTCTTCCCACCTTGTGGGTTAAAATTATCAAATGGCTTTTTTCAGTTATACTCTTCAGAACAATAAAGTTGTTTTACTTCAAGTCACCCCTACTTCCTTTCTTCAGTTATATTCAAGGAAGAAAACACTCTAAATTTAAAATAATCTGGCTTTGTCTCTTGGTATATCTATCGGGATATACCATAACCCTTTCAGCATTTTATAGTACCACATTTTGCCTATCTGCTTATTCCACTAATTCTGCAATGAGTTCTATTGATAAGAAGCCTCTTTCATAGTTCATCAAACTGATTCATGATGCTTACATTCATTTAAATAAATCTATGTTGCTCCTCTGCTTATTCCACTCTAAACCAGCAATGAGCTCTATTGATGAGTAGCTTCTTTCATGATCCATCACAAGATTCTACTCTTTTGTTTCTTTATGATTGTTTTTCGTTTTTAGACTTTATACACCAAGGCAAAGACAATGTTTCATTTATTTAATTTCTTTGATCTTTTCATATATACAATTTATATTTGTTTTTTACTTTGAAAAAATCAAGAGAATTGTCATCTATCCTTTTTATTTACTCATAACTTAAGGAGGTGTTGGAGAATGTTATGAAGCCTTGGATAGAGAGCATGAGCAAAGTACGACATTTCACCTACCAACACAAAGACACTGTGTTGCTCTCTCATAAGCCCCAGTACAACCCAAAAACTTATGAGTTACATCCTCCATGATCATGTCACCCATATATGGCATTGTGGTTCTTCAGACCTGAATCCATTTGACTATAACATATGGGGTGTGGTCATGAGGGATCAATCAATATAAAAACAATATAAAATAGCTGTAGTCTACCATTGGACTATAAAATATGGGGTGTGGTCATGGGGATCAATCAATATAAAACAATATAAAATAACTGTAGTCTACCATAAGAACTTAGAATATAAATTGAATGAGAATGAAATATTCAATTTAAGCAAAAACATAAATTATTGTTCAGTAGAATCATTGGTTTTTTTTTAGTTTCTTTTAACTAAGTGAAACTAAAAAAACATAAATTTATTGAGGTATGACCCTGACTAAAATAAATACATAAATTAAAAATATTTAGTGAAATAGGAATTTACAAAATAAAACTTACTTTAAATTTTGAAGGGATGATTGGCAAAAGCCTGCTGAGACAAACACAATAAAACATGGAAGTGAAATGAAAGAATTGCACACAGCCAGTGAAGTTTAAATGAAGGCTTTTTTTTCCATAAGGGAGAGAACAACCCCTTAAAACATGTGACCTTTGAATTCTAATGTCATATATGAACTACCATATTTACAAAAATCAGAACATTTATACACACAAAAAAAGTATTTTTAAAAACTTGGTGCATGACTATTTGTATTAAACTTTTCAATTTTTGATTAGTAAATATAGTCTTCACTTAATAACAATAACAGCTAATGCAATCTGACTTTTGCAGAATTTTTAAAAGATTTGAAAATTATTATAATTAAAAAATGAAAACATTTCTTATAAAAATTCATTATTCATCGAAACAAATTTTCTTAAGATGATAATGTCTTTAATTATATTATTTATAAAAGCAATTATGTATGATTTACATTCTCCAATGAGTCTTGCTTTTAATTTAATAAAACAAATTTTATGATCAAAATTTAATTTTTCAAAATTTTATAAAATTAAGTGGGAGTAGCCAATGTAAAAATTTTTTATCAAGATTTTCTAGAAATAATAATTTAAAAAAATAATTTCATTCATTTGTGAATAAGTCCTGAAAGTTTCAGTAAAATCTGACAATTCTCTGATTTTGGAAGAATTTCCAGATTAATGTTATTTTACTGGAAAAAAAGGTGCTAAAATTCCCATAATCCTTAGTCCACCACTGATGAAAAAAAAAAAAAACTCAGAAAAACAATAAAACCTTGTTTCAATTAAGTTTGGGTGGAGGTTTTCAGCAAATTAGTGGAGTGCCTACATAAATAGAACAATGTCCTAAATTTATAAAGATCTGGCAAGTTAACATTTTCAGACTATCTATTGAAAAATAGTCAGTGATGCTAACTGCAGAATCATTAAGCATTTGCATCAAAGTGTCTCAAGATTATTTATAACAATCTTTTCTTTAAAAACAATCTTTTTTTTTAGTAAATACATACAAATATCTGCAAAGGTTCCCTATATATTACAGAAATGAATCAAGAATGCAAAGACATCTTGGCAGATGAGGACATATCTGAGCAAGGAAACCAGTCTAAAAGCCTCTTCTTCCAAAATTCTACTTTTAAAGATGAACATTATTAAAGCTGTATAAACAAGATTCCTTCATATTTCATAATTTTCCAATTGCAAGCCAATTGCTTCTTTTTTCATAGTAATACTCAAATGAGACAAAAATAATCTAGAGTGAAAGTAAAGTAAATGAATAAAGCATAGCATAACATATTGCGTCTGTATAATCTAACTCCCTATTCCACAAAGAACGTGCAGCTATACAATTCGGGCCCTATCTCTCGTAGATATTGTCACCTTAGCTGTGGGTCAAATTGGTTATACAGTTTTTAAACTGGCCAAGGAGTTGGTGCCAATTAGGTCGTTATTCATCTAGAGTTGCTGGTAAGTGTTGTGTTTCTTACTGACAAGAAAAGGAGGGTTGCCCATTGTGTTGATTCAGTAAGTCGTGGTATTTTCTTTGACGGCTGGACTGAAGAAAAGAAAGTCGTGCTCTTGTCAAAGAAGGTGAAGGCCTGATTTTGGTTAAAATGATAATTTTAATAACAGTAAATAAAGATAAAATATTTACAAAACTTTGATAAAGCTTAACAACTACGGATGAGGTAGCGACTTGGAACCACAGTGTGTATTCTCAAACTTTTATCAGAGAACCGAACATCAAATTAAATTTCAACAGGTGTCAATTGCATGTGTGTTGATCAGCCAATTTTTAATGTCTCTCTTCTCAATTCTCCCGGCTATCTTCCTCTGCTGTTCGCCAAAATACTGTATATATAAGGATCCATCTTCCCATGTTTTCTCAATATCCTTTCATCACAAGAGGGGTAAAAAAGGATCATTTCCTCTGGTTTGTTTTTAGATTACCCACATTTAAATATCTCCAACCTTCAAGGTCATCTGCATTCAAAATAACAACTGTATATATTCATCTGATAAGCTTTTAGGCAAACAGAGACAAAAAATTGTCACCTGTAAAAATCTGCAGTCCTTTGAACAAAAGATGTTTTCACAATCAAATTTCCTGGGAAAATTTGATTTCACTAAAAGATTCAAACTTATAAATTTTTCTGTTCCACTTGCTACCACCAAAAACCAGAAATATAAAGTACACTTCCTTGTTGCATCTGTAGAATATGCTTCTTTTTGGCAAAAATCAAAGAATACCTAAGTGTGAAATATATTTTACAAAATAAAAAAATCTTTCTTGAATCTTTAATTATAATTTTAATTGCAAGTTAATAGATTAAATATGTGGAGTAAATGTCCAGGGCTTAGTGTAATTGGCAAAATGTTCCAGAAATGGAATTGATAAAGTTCTCAATAGACAATAAAAGAAGAAAAAGAACAGAAAAAATAATACTAAGCAAACAATATATATTTGCAAGTTAAAACTATGAAAATCAAGAGTATTGAAGCAAAAATTTCACTATGTAAGAATTGTGTTCACACACAAAAGTAAAATCTATAAATTTATCCATACAAACAGATCTGTTGACACAAAATAATTCTCTTTATTAAAATTTGATGTGTTGAGGATTTATTAACAGATTGATGTTGGGTAAATTCAAATCAATTTGGACATAATTGAAAAATTTCAGTAATCTTATCCCTACATGCAAGCCGCTAGTGGCTCTGCTGGTGTTGCCATTGATAGCATGCCAGTGGTCCTCTGGTGGCAACCTGTAAAATATTGCCAAAAAAACATGCTGGTGGTCTAATAAAAAGACAGCATGCCACCAGCAGTAAACAGTAAATTTTAGTGGCATGCCACCTAGTAATGCAGATTGGTGGCTTATGTGTAGTGGTTGAAAATGCCTGTGAAGAAAACGTTAAAAAATTTCAAACAAAATTTAAGTCTTATTCTTTTCTACTTTTACTGTAAAATCTATAAATTCATCCAAATGGACAGACCTGTTGACACAAATAATTTTCTTTATTAAAAAATCTTCAAAAATAAAATATACTTTTCAAATGTTATTTTAGAAATCGGTAGAGATTTGAACATGATGAAGTACATTTGACTTTTTTTACAAATTGAAATCTAGAAAATATGCATATATGGTTTCTATTCTGTGTACATCTGAATATGTCAGTACAAAGATGACTTCAATGGAAATACAAATCCACAAAGTTTAGAAGAATATGATTTCTTTCAAGTGTGTATTTACATATAACACTTCAACTATGACATAAATGAAAATACATCTGTACAAACTTCACTTGTATGTGGTTTCACACCAGTGCATGTTTGCATATGGTGCTTCAAATATGGCTTTTGTGAAAATGCAGATTCACAGACTCTGCAAGATTATGGTTACTCTTCAGTGTGCACTCACACATGGAGCTTCACACATGATGAGCATGAAAATATAGATGCATAAACAGAACACAAATATGGTTTCTTTTCAGTTTGTGTTTCCAAATGGGAATTTAAATGTGACGGCTCTGAAAATGCAAATGCCCAAAGCTCACAAGAATAGGGTTTCTAACCAGTGTGTATTCACACATGGTATGTCAAAGATAACTTTGCTGTAAATGCAGATCCACAAACTTCTCGAGAATGAGGTTTCTCTCCAGTGTGTGTTTGCATATGGCGTTTCAAATGTGACCTCTGTGAAAATGCAGATGCACAAACTTTGCAAGAATACTTTTTCTCTCCAATGTGTTTTTGCATATGATATGCTGAAAACGTCTTCTTTGAAAATGCTGATCGACAAACTTGAAAAGAATTAATATGGTTTACCTTGAGTGTCTTCGCATATGGCACTTTAAATTAAATTTTTCCAAAAACACAGATGCACAAATTTCACAACAACAGGTTTTCTCTCCAGTGTGTGTTTGCAGAACTGATGTCACAGGAAGGTCATTAATGAAAAATAAAACAGAGCAGGACCTAGGATAGAGTCCTGGGGGACACCTGTGTTAGTACGAAAGGATCTAGACAAGTAACTGTCCAGGATAATGTTCATATCATGTTTTGATAGGAAAGACCGGATCAGTTAAAAAGTGTCTGGAGACATTGTAACTTTTCAGCTTGTGGAGAAGACCTGAATGCCAGACCCTGTCAGTAGCTTTCGAGATGTCCAATGCTACAGTTTGGGCTTTACTGTTTTCATCTAGTGCATGATATTCTTTCCACAATTATCATCATCAGTTGATCTGGAGAAACAAAAGCCATACTGCTTGTCTGAGAAATGGACCTGTGATGAAAGGTAGCATGATATTTATTATTCAGTTTAGTGAGAACAGGAGCCAGTTGAGGAGCACACTCCTTAATGACTATTACATCAGGTGCATATACTTTGTGGGGATCTAGGATAGAGAGGACAGCAGAAAATGTGGAAGTGGTTATATGCAATATCACACAACAGAGACTCAGTTGTAGGAGGGAAGTTAGGCAGGGATATTTCTAGATGAGTCAGGAGTAAAGTTTGAGGAGGACTGATGATTTAAATTCTCCAAGGAGTTCTGCTGTTAACTAACACAAATATGAAGAGGCTGAAATTTTCATAAAATTAAATGAGAGTAAGAGGTGTAAAAAAAATAAAAAATAAAAATTTTTTTTTAGCAAGGTTTTCTATAAAAGACACATGGCACAGTGGATAAATGCATTGGTTAGATCCAGTGACAGGACCAAAGAGTTGGAAGTTCAATACCTGGTTAAGGTATTGAAGAACTTGGAGAGGTGAATTAACAGGAAATAACTGACATCCATTAGACTTAGCACATGGAACTAGAACAGTCTACCCCAATGAGCAAAATAAAGGGTTCAGTTCAATATTCCAACCACCTGAAGAATGGCCAAAACGTTGTCATAAATATGGCAACAAAGATGAGGACAATAGTCCGAATAATGTAAATAGTGTACATAATACATCACAGAAATATAGACAGATAAAAAAAAATCTTTTTAAATTTCATTCATTCGTGGATAAATCCTTAAAATTTAATTAAAATCAAAGAATTATTTGATTTTTGCAAAAATTTCCAGATCAATGTGTTTATAACACCAGAAACGACTCTAAAATCTTCAACACTAATCTTCAGTCTACACATGGATGCAAGAAAAACAAGATTTTTAACCAAAAGTTTGAACGTGCTAGAAAGAATTAAAAAAATTTAATAAAAATAATTAAAAAAAAAAATACATTGGTCATAATAATTTAATTATTAAGAGGGAAGACCAAAGTATTTTTTTGATAAAATAATAAAAATTTTGATGATAAAGCTTTGTTTTTATCAAGTTTGGGGATTTTTTCATCATGATCTTTTTTCATTATGGCTATTCTTTTCAAATATCAAAATTTGAACTTCGAATTATAATTAGATACTTAAAATACGATTCACATTTTTCTTTTCAGAAATTTCATGGTGGTACCTAAAAATAACTTAATGTCAATGAGTGAATTGTAACTTTAACAAACATTTGGTTTGAATCTTGTATTGATGGAGGAAATTAAAACTGATTATTTTATCAGCCATTGTTTTTTCTTGCAAAGTGATGAATAAGTTCTGTTATCCAATACTTCCTAAGCAAACTTTTCGACAAGGCACTGAAATGAATCAAGAGGAAATGATGGCCATACAAATTTTTTTTTTTATCTAAAATTAAAAATTTGTGATATTCTTTCTAACAAAAATTGATAGTTTTAATTGACTGCAATGATTCAATCATTGTTATTTTTTATGAAATTTTTGAATTGGCTGCTTATTTTATGAAGTAAAAATTATTGTTTTATTATCTATATTTAAAAATAACTAACATTTCATAGATAATCTTTTTTTTTTATTTGTTAACTTTTTCTCTACTGAGTGAGAAAAAGGTATTTTTTTCCATTTAAAAATATTCCAGTCAAATTGATCTAAATCCAACAAACAAAAAAAAATATCATTTGTATTCCATAAACTTTCAAGAAGAGTAACATTGAAATTTTTAAATTAAAAAAGATCATAAAAGAAAAACAAAGTCAAATAATTGTAGTTATTTTATATCGACATGTCCAAATCCATTTTTATGCAACTCAACTGTGACTGAGGCAGAAAAACAAAAAAAAAAAAAAAAAATATTAAAAAAGCGAAATAACAAAATAATTTAGTTTAGTATGGTTTACTTTTTTTAAACTTTAAAAATATTTTTTCTGGGTATCTTCATGAAATCACTAAAAAAAAAAGAGCATAGCATGAAAAAACGGCCTTATACTTGATTAAACTTTTTTCTATTGTCTAAATGCTTATGTTATCATTAAGAGGAAAAACTAAAGTATTTTTTGATTATTTTTAAAAAATTTTTTAATCCTTCTTAGCACATCCGAAATCTTATTTAATTTTTTTTTTTTTGAGTGAGCGAAATTACTAAAAAAAATCGATGCCATTTTTTAGGATTTTTTGTGTAAACATAAGTCAAATTCTCCGTTTAAAAATCTTGCAAAAATCAATTATGCCTTTTTCAAGATTTATTTGAAGTTTATATAATATAATTTTGAAAGAAAGATTACTTACTTTCTCCGCAAAAAGAAATGTAGTTTAAAATAAGAGAAAATACGTCTTAACAATGATGACGATTGACAAGTGACCAGTGATGGTTTCATCACGTACTGACATGTACGGAGGGAGAGAAGTGACGTAATTTTTTCTAGTTTTAAATGAACCAGCTTATTTACCTCGTAATTTTTAAAGAAAGCAGTCTAATATTTTTTTTATTTTTTAACTACTTTAGCCTTTACCTTACGTTTGATACTTTCTGGAGAAATTAAAAATACTATAAAAAAAAAATTAAAATAATAACTGCTGAGTGAGATAAAATTTCATAAGAAAAGTATATAAAAATTTTATGTATCTTGACTTGCTCAATAAATTAAAATTAATTTATGTACATTTATAAAATTTTAGGGTATTATTTTTTATCTCAGTTATTTTAAAATCATTTAAGAGGAAGGATTTTTTTTTCAAAGTATTTTTTGATTATTTTTTTAAAGCTTTTTACTCCTTTTTAGAATATTCAAAATGTTGATTAAAAAAACTTATTTTTCTTGCGTCGACGGTTGTTAAGTGTAGAAAATTTTCGCCTTTTTTTGTGGTGATAGACACATTAATTTGGTAATTCCTGCAAAAATCGAATTCTGAGCTTAATGAAAATTTCAGGACTTATTTACGAATGAAATTATTTTTGCAATTTCTTTTTTTACATGTGTTTCTACCACTTAATTTTATTTTTATGTATGAATTTTTTTTTACTAGATTTTTTTACAATTTAAAATTGAATAATTTTTTATTTGCATCTTTTAAAGTTCAAGTTCGATAATTTTTACGGAATATTGTTATTAAAACAATATTTACTAATAACTAATCATATATATTTTATATATTTTAAGCTTATTACAATCTGAAGACCCCTAATTTTTATTTTTTCGCCGTCAATAAATCGATTTAATCCGAAAAACCACGTCATATTTTCACACTTCTTGAGGCCATTCGTACTGTTGCGGACCCGGTAGGGTGCAGTGCTGGATTATACTGAGTGGCCTTGTGCCAGACACCACACTAAACTACCGAGTCTACAAGCAAAGTAAAAAAAAAAAAAATAAAATGCGTGAATGAACAAATGAGAGGAAAGGGGTCAATCAACAAGTATAAATAAATGGTATTAGATAGCCGAAATAAAAATGCCAAAGACATCTGTTTATAAAAACATGAGTAAACTTTAATCAAACAGTAACACGTAACTCATCCCAAGGTCGGGATCAATGAAAAATTTCCGCATAAAATAGAAATACAAGATGGCCAAAGGCGGGAAAGAAAGTTTTATACAGTTCCGGAAAAAAGAAGGTGCGCACAGATAGAAAAGAGTACTCACTGTGGATATTTTTAAGTTGTAAGTGATTATGCATATTTTAATGTACAGGTTCAAAGTTATAAAGAATGTTCGGTAAAATATTGAATTGACCGCTGGTAAATGTTCTGGACTGCTGTGGGCATCTAGCCGGGGAGACAGAAGGCATGGTCTTGTAGAATGGTTTACGGCGAGCCCAAAGAGAAAAGACGAAAAATGTTTTCGTTCAAAGGTAATATTGAATTGGCCGCTGGTAAATGTTCTGGACTGCTGTGGGCATCTAGCCGAGGAGACAGAAGCATGGTCTTGTAGAATGGTTTACGGCGAGCCCAAAGAGAAAAGACAAAAAAATTTTTGTTCAAAGGTAATACTTATCCCTGCCTGTATTATTTGGTTCGAAGAAGCCAGAGGTAAGTTTGAGTCACCTGTTGAACACGAAGTTTCTGCCGACGACAGTGTCGTGTGTCTCTAAAAACGTCTTCTGGTAGGATTAGCAAAGTAGGACATCCCTGACCTGTGATTAAAATGCAATTTGTTCGTTCAGTGGGACATCCTGCCTATGCTTAAAAGGAGAAAAGTTAGGCCTGACGAGGGATAAAAAATATTCGCCCGCCATGGATTAATGGGCGCCAATTGAGTTGCCCATCCAGTCCGGTTGAAAGCTAAGAGGCAAACTTTTGCTCTTTGAAACGTGTTCAAAAAGTCTAATTTGAAGAAGTAGCAGTTCGTCTTGACTAAAACGTCTTCTGACCATTAGACAGAAAGAAGAAGTCAAAACGAAAACGAGAAAAAAAAAGGGAGGAACTTCAAGGTCCGACCCATAGGCAGCTTTTTTAATGACAAAGAACAATTTTAAATTATTTTTGTACAACTGGTCGTTTGAAGGCTGTAAACTAAAGCGATAAAACCATTGCCTACAAATTTTTAGGCTAAAATAAACAGCTTTTTTAAGGGGTGCAAAATTGTCGATATAAGAAATAACAATAATTGTAAAAAAAATTTTTTCAAATTCCGGCCACTGAATTTCTAAAGTTCATAAAATTAGTTATGGGGTGAGGGTAACAGATGCAAAAAAATTATTTTTAGCATGACTTTCAAAATAAAAAAAAACATTTTTTTTAGTTGCCCATAATGAATTTTAAAAGTCCTGACCGTATTTTTTTTTTTTTTTTTTTTTTACAAGATTTTAAATTTATTGCTAAGAAAAGAAAAGGACAAAATATGCAATGTTATTTTGTAATGACACCTTCGCAAAGAGAAATATGATTTTTTTTTTTTTTTTTTTTAAATCAAAAATTAGAATGTTTTAAAAAGGATGCAATTTTTTTTAAAAATAATAAAATTACCGTTTTTATTTTTAATGATAAAATTTTTTTTTTGTTTACCGTTTATCATGCTGCCTTTTTTTTGTTTACCAAAATTTTTCTTTTTGAAAAAAGGTTTTCTTTTGGTAACATTAACAAAGAAAAAATTGGTGTGTCGACTCATTAAATAACGATTTCTATTTTATTAAAATTATTTCGGTTTTTCCACTTACCTTTCAGACGAGAAAAACAAAACGAGTGGATTTCTTTGTGTTCAAATGATTGTGTTCGGATTTTTCTGTCATCCTAACCAATTTTTGCATTGTTCGTTCAGTTCGTGTAATAATGTTGAAATTGAAACGAATGACGCAAAGAATTAAGTAAAATTTGAAAAACAAACAAGAAATTACTTTTGAGAAAATATTTTGAATGATTATGGACATTAAAAAAAAAGTTAAACGGCGTTAATCAAGATTTTCTTCCTTGTATGTGACGTGAAAAATCACGAGATTTTCTTTTTTGGCGTTTGGAGGAGTTGTTCACAAAATTTGATGCAAGACATTTCTTCAGAGTCACTGACACCGACGGCGCTCACTACACCCGAAATATTTTGCCCTCACAACATGTCATGTTTATAAATTTTATATTATATAAATGAAAATTTTACTGAAACCAAATGTTGTACAATCGTCACTGTTTAAAAAAAAATCACCAAAAATCAGGGAATTATTCGATTTTATGTTTTTTTTTTTTTCAGCATTTATTCATTAATGGCTTGTATACTGAAAGTGAAAGAAGTTATTTTCTTAAAAAACATTTTTAGAATGTTGTAGAAATGTAAAGTATTATCATTTTATATGCCAGATATTTCCCAAACAACTAATATAAATCCTCTTTTCTTCACTGTCATTTCCAATTATTCCCATATTGTTTCAGTGTCATTTTTTTTCTCATTAATACCCACGATACTGTTAAATGCTGCTTGTGTACTATGTTGAAGAAATTAATGTGGCTGCGTGTTGAAGAGAATTTAACATTTATACATTATTGAATCAAGGAAAAACAATGAAAAAACGATTTTTGTTTCAACGATAAAATATATATTAAAATCAACAAATACAAAACAATTTTGTAATGCGTGAATATTAAGGAAAAGAAAGTATTTTCCCTTTCTGTTAGCTTGAATAAGATAGAAATGTAATTAAGAACGTTTCTTGAATAGAATGTTCAAAGTTCTTTGTTGAAATAGAATGTTGCATTCAGAAAAACACAGTTAATTCAGTTGTGTGTTATTTGTATAACTAACAGAGCGTTGGTTTGTAACTTGGCTTGTTCACAGAAAACGAATGGTGAAATGTAATTCAAGTTCTCTGTCTGTGTGTGCGCGCAGTGAGTAGAATGAATAGTCTGTGTAGATGCGTGTGAGTTGCTGAATTCTACTGTCTATTTTTGGAACAAAACACTGCTTTTATAACTATTGCTAGGCTCCAGGAATAAAGGTGGGAAAATTGAACGAACACAGAAAATATATGATTGGGTGAAAAATCAACCAATCGGTGATTTTCTAACAAAAGCGTGTTTGTGAAATTCACGGCAGAAAAAATTTTGTGTGGTGACTGCGATTAGTAAATTGTCCTGTGGTAAACAGTATTTATTATTTAACCAATCACAGTTGAGAAAACTGTAGGCGTGGTAAACATAGTAGTAGTCACTACAATACCTTCCACTTCAGTGACAGTCGAACATTTTTCTCAACAAACTGAAATCTTCATTTCAAAAAATTTACTGTATGACAACTTGTGAGATAACTGAATAAGGTATTGTATCTGTAGAGTAATAGATAGCGGCTCAGATTGAGGAATCGGAAAGCTGTGTTTGAATTCCAGTCCAATCCATTACATTCACTTACGAGCTAATACCCTTGGGAAAGGTATGACTCCGCCCAGTTATGGGTAAATAGCAAGACGGACCAGGTTCCATAGCCTTGGATAGCAACTGGTCTGCCACAGAAATAAATGGCAACCTAGTGTGGGAAAAAAAAATCTGCCTCGTCCGCCATGTATCGAAAGATACATGATCGCCTAAGTGTGTATCATGCATGGCACATAACTGACTGAATACTCACTCAGATAATGCAAAGAGATTTTTTCTCAACGAATTTATTACAATATAGGATGCAACTGCATCAGTGACCCACTCACATTATAACATTATCCTCTCCAAGTTTCTAATATGATCTACCTCGGACACTGCTGACTGTTGTAGCGTAAATCGTGACCTTCCTTAGTTTAATTGTACCCCAACAGAAAACTCTATTGTATCCTAAGGACACAAAGTTACCTCCCCTTCTAGTTAAAAAACCATCATATTCATTCAAATGTAACATGTGTATTTGTTTGCTGTTAAAACCTATACAAATGGTTGTCAAGTCCTATTATCTCCATCTTACCATCACAACAATTTTAATAGGAAACAAATAGTCGAAATGGACAGATTACTGCATACAGAAAGATTCAATATTGATCCTACAACTGCTAATTCACTATAATCGACACTGGAAACTTACATTTACCAATTATGTATACACTTTTAACAGGAACAACAAAGTTGAAAATAACCAGAACTTTTTTGCTTTAATCAATAGTATATTAGTGGTGATATTTGAAAGAATAAATAATACTAATCATAATGTCTAACTCTGCCACGAAAGCCCTCGATGTTGCATATATGAAACCCATAAATATTGTAAGCAGTTGACACGGGCTTATTACACTTAAAACAGCAACAAGCCCAAACAACAGACAATTTTATGCAACAATTCAAAATCCTGGTGAAAACACGCACCTTCAAAACTGTAACAACTGAGGAAAACAAAATATGTGAGATGAGTTTATCAGTAGCATCACTTCCCCACCAATTCGACAATACCTGCTCAAAAAATTTTCACTAACACTTCAAGAAGTGTATGAGATGGCTAGATCACTGGAGGAAGCACAAAAAAAAACCAAAACAATCTGCATGCTATGAGCAAGGTAATATAATTACCGCTCCCATAATTTCTTCAGAGGAAAATGCCAATCTAGCTAGATTATGAAAAACACTAGGCCTAAAGAAATTTGTTTCTTCTGTGGAAACTTACATCATCAATGTCTGGCCCATAATTCCAACTGCAAAAAATGTTTAAAAAAGAAAAAAAAAAAGGACATTTGGTCAAGGTATGTATCAGGTCATCCCATAAGTTCTGTTTTAATTTTGAATAAAGAAAACAAGTGACCAAATGTTACATTTAATTACAGATTCAATCAACAATGTATTTTCCCTGATTATCTATGACTTCCTTCCATCTATTAACAAACTTACTAATTCCATTACTGTAAAATTCTTTTGGCTTTGATTTGAAGAACTCACAAATGTCAGTTTTAACCTCTTCCTGTGTTACAAAAGCTGTTTCTTCCAAATGATTCTGTAAGCTACAAAACAAATGGTAGTCTGAAGGAGCAAGATCGGGAGAATAAGGTGGATGAGGAATTTTCTCCCAACCAAGTTCTTCGATCTTTTCTGACATGATTCTTGCTGCGTGGGGTGGCGCATTGTCCTGATGAAACATCACCCCTTTTCGAATCACTTGAGCAGGTCTTTTTTTCCTCAAAGCTTGGTTCAAACCCTCTAATTGCTGACAGTATATTTGAGCATTAATTGTTGCATTAGGTGGTAAGAATTCAAAGTGGATTATTCCTTGGAGATCCCACCAGATTGAAAGAAGAACCTTTTGCCCATGAAGTTCCCTTCTCGGCTGTGGCTGGGGTCCTTCCCCTTTACCAAGCCACTGTCTACAACGGTTAACATTTCAATAAAAGATCCATTTTTCATTGTCAGTCACAAGTCTATCCAAAAAGGTGAAACAAGTTGGCGAGAATGGAGAGAAGAGCAGATGTCAACGGGATTTGAGGTTGTTTTCAAACAATTCATGAGGCACCCATTTTCCAAGTTTAGGAACTTTTCCAAGGGTGAAATCTTCACCTCTGAATTTTGCAAACCATCTTCTGCAAGTTCTTTCATTCACACATTCCTCTCCATAAACTGAGTGAATGTTTCTAGCGGCTTCAGCTGCTGAGTTTCCTTTCTTGAACTCCTAAAGCATTATGTGCCTCAAATGATTCTTGGGTATTTCCATATTAGCAGGGTTTTAATCAAACAAAATTTAATTTTATTGTTCTCTGAAATAAAATTTGATCAGTTTAAATGCATCTAAACATAAACATACTGTTCAGCTCCATTAGACATTATAAAATACTCTTAAAATTTCGTTCATTTTAACAAAAAGTTAAAATTCGGACAGAACATATGGGATGACCTGATAGATCCTATGTAACTCCTGCATTATATGATACTGATCCTTCCAGTCTTGCTTATCTAGGGACAAAAACAAGACATTACCATCACCAAGTGCAAAATAAATGAGGGTGAAGATACCATTGAATCAATGCGAAAATCTTCCAGAATACGAAAAATTCCCAACAAATATAGACTTTGTAATTTGATGGAGGACTAATAAATTCCATCCTCTCTGTCATATTTCTTCAAGGAGAAAATGTTGTAGTGTAAATTGTGACCCTCCCTTAGATTATTTATACACCAGCAGATACTACACAGTATCCTAAGGACACAAGTTTATCTTCCCTTCCTGTTAAGAAACTGCCATATTCATTCAAATGTGTGTATTTATTTGCTATTAAAACCTATACAAATGACTATTGAATTTTGTTATCTCCTTCTATCACATCTTCCTCTCCCAATCCTGACACTAAGATATCATCAATATATAATGCTGTTATAATGATTCAGCCTCTATTCTGAAATTCTGCCATAACATTGTACATGCTATTTTTACCAAGTGGGTAGCTGCAGCTTGTTGTTATTACGAGCATTTGGTTGCAAAGGAAAGGAACAAAAATGGTTGATGGTAAATTTATTATAAAATACTGTACCATCTGTTTTCACAAATGGAACAATTTCAGCCTGCTTGTCTGCAAACTTCCTGGAAGTGATGTTCCCATGTTCTAGTCTGCAAAGTACTTTCTCCATTTTGATTCTCAAACTCTAGAAAACTGGACATAGTCAAAAACATCTAGTCATGGATTTCTCTTGCAAAAGTATTGTTGTTTCCAGGATTTCTGTAGCAATCAGTTCTTCTTGGAATACTTTGGGGAAAGAAATAAGGTATCATGTTGTTAATCTTTCCCCAGTTAAACTGCAACTTAGCTAACCAATATTGTCCAGTGAGACTTGAACTTTTGTCAAGCAAAAGAATTGATGAGAAGACTTTTTCATGGTTCATCAACTTGATTCATGATACTTGTATTCATTTGCACAATATTTTGACAATGATATGAAAACTGATCACTTTAAACTGCTCTTTATTTTGCATATAATCTCTTCAATGTTTATATTTTTTTCTCTGATGAATGCTACAGTTGCAACACATTTAGATCACAACTCATAAGATCAACATCTTTAGGACAATCTTAATCTGTCCTGCTATTATTTTATGCTTTGGCTTGGCTTAATCTCTTTCCCAATTCAAATTGAAGAGTCAAACCCTCTACTTTCAAATTGTGTGCAATACCACGGTTCCAAAATCGACCTGTCCTGGAGAAGTTTTAAATGTGTTAATTTCACTGGTGCAGTACATTTTTTTTATTCCATTATAATTGTATTTCTCTTCACGCTTTATACATCCAGACACTGTTTTCATGTATAACATCTCTTTGCTCTTTGACATACAATTTACATCCGTTTTTTACTAGAAGAAAACTGTTAGGATTTTTTGAGCAACGAGGGAAATGCCTCTTCATTTCTTTAATCGGTGCTTAAAGTGTTGTAGAAGGTTGTGATGCCTTGGATGCAGTGCATGAGTGAAGAAATATTGTACATTTACACTTGCTGTATCATCTTATAAGACCATGATGACCAAAGAATGAAGGAGTTGCATCTTCCAAGATCTTGTCCCTGCCTCCAACAGACATATGGCCTTGTAACTCTCCAGACTTGAATCCATTGGACTATTGCGTATGAGGGGGAGTTGAGAGGGAATCATTCAATACTTCCATAACACTATAAAATATCTTAAGTCCACCATAACTAGCACAATGTCCTCAATACATGAGGATCACCTGATTAGGGCAGGTCAACCTTTTAGAACTTGTAGTGAAGCAGCCATTGCTGCTGACTGCAGATTCATTAAGTACATACACCAGGAAGAATTTCAACATTATCTGTACAAATTTTTCTCAAAGAGCTCTTCTTTCATAACATTTTAAAAAATTCATGCAAATATCTACAAATGTTGCATATATCTACAGAAATGAACCAAAAATGTGAACCCATCAGGCAACTTTCTATACATAGTAAGACTAAAAACCATTCTTCCAAAATTCTGCTTTATCAAGAGGACCTTCACTAAAGGAGTAAAACAATAGTTCTTCATGTTTCATAATTTTTTGATTTCTTCTTGTTTAATAGTAGCACTCAAATGAGAAAAAGTAATCTAAAGTGAAAATCAAGGAAATGAATAAAGCATAGATTAACATATTGCTTCTGCAGATTATGCTTCTATTTGACAAAAATCTTGCTAAATCTTTTAACAAATAGCAAAAAAAGAAGTTAATCTTGAATTGTATAGGAACTATAAATAATATAAAAAGTTAATATCTTTTCTCAAAAGTGTTTAAATGTCAAACAGCTGTAAAATGCTCAAGTAAAACAAAATTCTTTAAAGAATGTTCATACTCAAAGTTAGCATTAAAAATTTCCCTATATGTTTCTTTGAAAGCATTTCCTTTTATATCAAGTTTTTCAACATCACACAAGATCTGAAAGAGATCAAAAATTGTTCTGTGAAAGAAATACACAAAGAAATATAGGTACTGGTGTGAGATCATTGGAAAATGAGCATAGCATGATAATAATTGACAAAAACAAAATTTTATCATCAAAATGTTTATTTTACTATTAAGAGGAAAGAACAAAGTAATTTTTAATTATTTAAGAAAAAATTTCTATCTTTATTAGAACATTCTAACTTTTGATTGAAAAACCTTGTTTCTCTTCATCAGCAGAACTACTAGTAAATAACAGCAGTTTTTGTGCATTAAGATGACAATTAAATGACAGACATTAATTTTGAAAATCTTGCGAAAATAAAAATAATTGTCAAATTTTAATGAAACTTTCAGAAACTATTCACAAATGATGGGAATTATTATATGTTTATTTTTTTTTTTAAAGTCATGGTAATTTTTTTTTATATTTATTACCTCACTCTCCAACTAATTTTATGAAAACTCTTGAAATTCCAAAGTGTACATTTTTAGTGATTAATTAATTAAAAGTGCAAGGCTTTGAGGAAAATAAATCATTTTTTTTTTTTTAGGTTGACTCCCCACCAGCTGTTTTGTAACATACAAAAACTCACTAAAACAAAGATATTAATTTCAAAAGATTTTAGTTCCTTTTACTTGTTTTTATGAATATGGATAATATTGTCTGAAAGCAAAAAACGTTTTTCATGAAAAATCGATTTTTACAATTATTTATTTCTTAAATTTTTTTTTTTACATTACAGTTGTTAAATATTCTGAAATTAATAAAAATGGTATACAGTTCAGACGATGGTTTTATTAAGTTGATATATATATCATTATCATTTATAAATTGTAATGATGATTACAATCAGCAAACCCCAAATCGATAAAAATCTAATATACCATGTTTTTTTTGTGTCCATAAAAATGCAATTCAAATATATGAAAGACCAGAAGCATCATTAAAAGAGAAAAAAAAATTGTATAATATTTCAAATGATAAGGGTACCTACAAAGTGTCATGAAATTTATTTAGGGTACCTACAAAGTGTCTTATGAAATTTATGTGGTCTTATTTTTATATTATCTCAGTTATGACATTTTTCCATAAATGAAATATCAAAATTAATGAAATGAGTGGAAATACAAATAATACTGCAAAATGTAATAAATGTATATTAAATTATATTTTATGTACACTTAACCTTTCATAAGAAAGGTACATAAAATGAATTAGGTACCTTTCTTATGAAATTTTATCTCAGTCTCAACAGTCTTAGTTTAAAAATTTTCCTCAAAAATAAAGAGGTAAATAAGTTGGTTGTTGTGGAGTTATTTTACAGTGGAGGCTTGTATTTGTACTAAATCAGTCCTAAATAGTTCGACATACAAGACGTTAGGAACTTGATATAATAGGTATTATGCAGAGTAATCTTGTTGTGATCGCTGACTACTTTCGTATTCAACTGTCGACTACTGTCGTCTGACATTGAGTGATCTTCGTTTCTCTTACTACTCCTACTTATATTAGGTGGGAGAGTCTATTAACTATAGAATAGGAGTGTTTTACCATAACATTGGTTCAATAAAAACTAAATTAGGTCACTTCTATCCTTCTATATGATAGGAATTATTATATGTTTATTTTTTTAAATAAACATATAATAGCTTTTCCTTGCCTAAGCTGTCAATACATGCTGAGGCATCAATCATCAAAGTCACACTTTGCTGCTGTTAAAACCTACGGTCTCTTGTCTTAATTTATTTTTTGCATATCAAGTAAGTTATGTTTGTTTTAAAATATATTAAATAAACTTTAAAATTTCTAATTTTGTTAAAATGAATTTAAAAACTCTATAATTGATTTTTGACAGAATTTTAAATGGAAAAATTAACTTTTGTTTACAAAATTGAAAAAAAATGCTTGATGATCGATTGTGTCAATTTTCCAGAATAATAAAAAAAAAAAAACATGATTTTAAACAACAATTTTGGATGTGCTAGGAATGATTAAAAAAAAAATGTAAGAAAATATAATCAAAAAAATATTTTGATCTTTCCTCTTTATAAGAACAAACATTTAGACAATAAAAAGTTATTTTCGTTAAGTTTAAGGCCATTTTTATCATGCTATGCTCATTTTTCCAGCAATCTCATGCCAGTTCCTAAATATATAAGTTTTATTATTTTCTTGTAGCAAACAAAAGCCGGACAGTTCATTCTATTGAAACTGGATATCATCAATAAACATTGGGTAGGTACACCACCTTACAAAAAAAAAAAAAAAAAAAAAGGAAAAATTTAAAATAAAAAGGATGCCCAAGATTAAAAATAAATTTTATAAAATAAAAAATCTTTCTTTAAGTTTTATTTTAATAATTACAGTTTTAGTTAAGAGATTAAATCTGTGGAGTAACTGGGTATGGTTAAGTGTAATTGGCAAAATGATCAAGACACTGAACTGACAAAGCAAGAAAAAGAACAGGGCAAAAGAATACTACACAAATAATAGATTGTAACAGAGAAAGGTATACACATACACACACACCCATGAACGCACACATGCAAATATAACTTTTATTGACTGGAAATGGAAACAGTGTTTATATATCAAAGTACAATTTGGGTTAAGATGTGTGTTTACCGATAAGAAACACGATCTCAGGGCAGGAGGCAATGTTTTAAACTTGGGTCACTAGTAAACAATGGGGATGGGCGAGATACTTGGTTTTGTTTAACCGTATTTGTTTTGATTAAAAGGTTGAATCAATGTTTAGATATCCCAAAGTATAATTTTGGTGAAGCGAGAAGAACTCGTGATTGAGATAAGGTAAATAATTGGAGAATAGGTTTACATGTCAAGGGATAGTTTTTGGCACTCATGGTAGCTGCATGCTGGGCTGAGGGTCAATTGTGATCAGCTGATCCTTTTTCTATATTAACACAAGATTTTGCTAATAAAGCAGAGTCAAGAAAGAGACTGTAGTCGAGAGAGTCATGAGACTATCGTCACAGTGAGTCGAGAGTTTTGCGGGAGAATTTTGGAAGAGAGAGAAGACTAACCCCTGTTCTGAGAAGTCTGTATGAGATGGGACTATTAGTCATAAACCTACCTGAGGTAATTCAATACGTGTTTATCACACACAAAACCTCTCTATGTTGGGAATTCACTGGATGCATTTTGTCTTTTTCTTTTCTCATTTATGTTAAATGTTTTTTTATTCTGTAACCTGTCCTGATGCAGTTATTATTTCTTGTTTTATTTTGCCACATTCTAAACTTCCTAGCACCAACTCTCACAGCCGTGTCCACATCCCCAGTCGACCGTAAACGTATGGACAACACCCCGCTTAGTGGATCTAAAAACTAATACAGCGTGGGCAGCAAGCAGGACTTGACCAGTTGACCAGTCGAAATAACCTATGGGTACTCAGGGAGCATACGGCCAGTTACCCCTAAGTTCGGTTTGGGCTGAGGGGACACCTCAACCCAAAGAGGAAGACGCTGGAGGTTGAGGGGCTGGGGACGAAGTGGTAGAAGATAAGCATGTCAAGACTAGGCAAAGCAACAGTAATAAAGAAAAAAAAAAATCAACTTAGAATTGTTTACAGGCAAAAGAAATAAAGTAAAGTGATTGCTGTGTTCTGACTTCAAGACAAGAAGGCATATGGCAGAGGTGACTGAGAAGTGGTCCATTATTGTTGTTTAGGAACAAATCCCAACATGCATTTGTAGAATTTGTCTATAAATTTGAGGAGGGGATATTTTTAGCAGTCATTTGTACAGCAATTAGAACCAACACCCAAACCACTCAATCAAATGAATGAGTACATTCATTACCCTCCCTACATACCTCCTCTCTGAGGTTAATAAATATAAACAACATCCAATATTTACAACTGTTTTTGCATGTTTGTTCTCTTTATTTCAATTTTTAAAAACTTTATTCATAGCACAAACTAAAAAAAATTCAGCTAAGACATTATTAATTAGAAAAGCTTTTAAATGTTTTTATATATGAAATATATTAAGGACATTATTGTCTTAACAAGTTTTTTATGAATAATGTATTTTCCCAAGAATTTTTAAAAATTTTAATCAGAATAATTTCAGATAATAATTTAAGCTTTAAAATTCTGCATTAATTTCACTCTTTTAGATTATATTATTAAGTAAAAACTATATTTATTAATTAGAATTGGACAGAGGTTAGTACAAATCCTCAAAAACAAATTTTTTTAAAAGTATTTTAAAATTTTTTGTTGTGTATAAATATGCGTTTTTTTATAGACGTGGATACACGTACACAACAATATCAAAAGATAACACTACAGTAAATAAAAAACAAAATTTCTAAAATTCATTTAAATTTCAGATTACAGAGAATATTTTCTTAAGATTAATGAGTACTCAAAAGTAATATGTAAAAGGCACTCACATTAAACTCAATATTTTTTTCAGTGAAAGCCCATATAGAACAACATTAGATAAATATCGATGTGTCATCAAGCTGTCAAACATGTCACCAGCTTAAATAAACAGCTACTGCTGTGTTAAAAGAATGCATCTCTGCAATATTTTACACTTAAAGTAATACTCCTTTTGTGGATATGAATTTGTAAATTTAAAGCCAAAATATATAAAAGGGTTTACATTAAATTCAACTTTTTTACAGCTAAATCCCCTGTAGTAGGATTAGGTAGTAATAACACCATATGAAAATATACACTTTTCTCTATACTAAGTGAGTGACAAAGAAAATTCTTTCTTCCTCTCTTCGATATATTTCCTTACTTTTCTTTCCTTCTATTATTCCTATCCTCGGTAACAGGCATGAACCTAGACATAGTTTACTGGGAAAATGATGATTTTTACATTTGATATTTGACATGAACATTTGCTGACCACTGCTTTAAATTTATTGATTGAATCGAGAAAAAAAAAGAAAGAAAAGACTTTTGTCCTGTCCATTTAAAAACTTAAATAATTCTCAAAAAAAATATAGTTTCTTCCTTGAACTGCGATTAAGTGTAAATACTGTTTTTGTTTTGAATTTATTAATAAAAAAAAAAAAAAAAAAAAAAAAAAAAAAAAAAAAAAGAAGAAAAAAGTTGTCCTGTCAATTGATTCGGCATGAAGGAAATTTTTTGGGAGACTGTAAAAAAAAGAACAAACTATGAATGTGATCAAGAAGTAGTCAATTTTTATTGGTTAGGAATAAATCCCAGGATGCATCTGTACAATTTGTCTATAGATTTGGAGATGATGTTTTCAGTCATTCTGACAGTAATTGGAAATAAAAAAATTTAACATTCTCAATAAGGAACATACTTTGGTACATTTCAGTCAAAATTTAAATTGACTGGAATCTTATTCCTTATTGAACATGATGTATTACATTTGACTTTTCTACAAATTGAAATCAAAAAGTATGCATAGATGTTTTCTATCCTGTGTGGGTTTGAATATAGCAGTCCAAAGACGATTTCAATGGAAATACAAATCCACAAAATTCAGAAGTATATGATTTCTCTCAAGTGTGCATTCACATATAGCACTTCAAACATGACAAACTACATCTGCACAAACTTCAAATATACGGTTTCCGACAAAGATGTGTCTGAATATGGTGCTTCAAATGTGGCTTCTGCGAAAATGCAGATTCACAAACTTCACAAGAATATGGTTACTCTCCAGTGTGCACTTACATACGGAGCTTCAAACTTGACTGACATGAAAATGCAGATGCATAAACTATAACAGCATGTGGTTTCTCTCTAGTGTGTGTTTGCAAATGCTGCTTCAAATGTGTCTTTGCTGAAAATGCAGATCACAACATTTTCAAGAATGTAGTTTCTTGCCAGTGTGTTTTGGCATATGGTACTTCAACTGTGACCTCTGTGAAAATGTAGATACACAAATTTCACAAGAATATGGTTTTTCTCCAGTGTGAGTTCGAACATGACATTCCAGTGATGACATATCTGAAAATGCAGATCCACAAACTTCACAAGAATATGGTTTCTCACCAGTGTGAGTTCGCATATGGCGCTTTAAATTTGTCTTCCGGGAAAATGCAGATCCACAAACTTCACAAGAATGTGGTTTCTCGCCAGTGTGGGTTTGCATGTGGGACTTCAAATGTGACCACTCTGAAAATGCAGATCCACAAACTTCACAAGAATATGGTTTCTCTCCAGTGTGTGTTCGCATATGGCGCATCAAAACTGTGTTTTTTGGAAATGCAGAACCACAAACTTCACATGAATAGGGTTTCTCTCCAGTGTGTGTTTGCATATGATCCTTCAAAGTTGATTTCAAGGAAAAAGCAGATCCACAAACTTCACAAGAATATGGTTTCTCACCAGTGTGTGTTCGCATATGGCGTTTCAAAATTGTGTGTTTTGCAAATGCAGAACCACAAACTTCACATGAATATGGTTTCTCTCCAGTGTGTGTTCGCATATGACTCTTCAGATTTGATTTTAGGGAAAATGCAAATCCACAAACTTCACATGAATATGGTCTCTCTCCAGTGTGTCTTCGCATATGGCGCTTCAATAAAGTCTTTACTGAAAATGCAGATCCACAAATTTTGCATGAATATGGTTTCTCACCAGTGTGTTTTGGTATATGATACTGCAAGTGTGACATCTGTGAAAAAGCAGATCCACAAATTTCACAAGAATATGGTTTCTCTCCAGTGTGAGTTCGCATATGACATTGCAGAGAAGACATACCTGAAAATGCAGATCTACAAACTTCACAAGAATATGGTTTCTCTCCAGTGTGTTTTCGCATATGGTGCTTCAAATTCGATTTCCCAGAAAATGCAGATCCACAAACTTCACATGAATATGGTTTCTCTCCAGTGTGTGTTCGCATATGGTATGTCAAACTTGATTTCTCAGAAAATGCAGATCCACAAACTTCACAAGAGTACGGTTTCTCTCCAGTGTGTGTTCGCATATGGCACTTCATCCGTGTCTTTGTTGAAAATGCAGATCCACAAACTTCACAAGAATGTGGTTTCTTTCCAGTCTGAGTTCGCATATTGAACTTCAAATGTGAATTTACCAAAGAAAAAAAAAGGCTGCCACACAAATTTTACATTTCTATGGTTTCTCCCTAGAGTGTGTTCACATATGGCTCTTCAAAAATGTAGATCCACATTCATAAGAATATTGTTTGTAGTGTATTTTTCCATATGCTATACTAAATCTAAATCATGACAAGGGTTGGCAAAATTCACAAAAACGTAACTTCTCTAATTCTTACTTATATGCAACACTAAGAAGATTCTCAAAAAAAAGATACGCCAAACATTTCAAAGTACGTGATTTTTTTGCCAGTGTAGGTGATGCTTTTGAAAATATAGATATGCAGCGTTACATGATTATGGCAGGATGTATATCTTTGTTCTTGATGGAAAGTTAAAATTCTTGTTTTCTTTCAACAGTTCTTATGAATATCATGACTTTCTGTTTGGCCAAAACATCTGTGAAGGAATAATAATGAAACATATTTAACAAAGGCAATGAATATCAAATCAGTTCATATTTTAACAGATACATTTACCTATATATTAAGAATAGTTGAAACGAGAAAAAAGGACACAATAATGCAATAGGTGGGAAAGATCAATAGAAAAATCAATAAGTTCATCTTAAATAATTTTCTTTTGAGTTGAAACAAAATATGCAATTATAATGGCGTTTTTCTGAAAGATTTTAAAATGTCAAAAATATTATTTTTTAGAGATTCTTTTTTCCATTTGCAAACTCACTTTTCATAAAAGACAAACATTAGAACAATTAAGATATAAACCAGGTGAATAACAATAAGAAAAAAACATTAACTTAGGCAAGAATCTTGAAATGAGGTAAAATCTTTAAATATTAGTGTAATGATCAAGTAAAGCTTTGTTCTACTTCAAAGAACAGAGAATGAGAAATCAATTTCAAATATCAAGTAATAAATTATTTTTGTTTCTTTACAAGTTGTATAAATCAAAATGTGGATTTCAACCTGGCAGTTAGTAGTTTGTTGATAGGAATCAAAAATTAAACAAGTTGATGATTTTAATTCTTCAAGGAGTCCTGGTGTATTGAAAATGCTAAAATTTCTTTCTCTTTGCCGTGTGCCGATAGCTTAGGGGTAGGATCTCTGACAGATGCCAAATTGGTTGAGATTCAAACCTGGTTTAAAGCAATTGGACGTCTAGCCACACTGAAGAGTTGTGATACAGCAAAACAGTTTGTCTGTGGATGACATTATAATATATAAGGGTAGGTCAATTTTGAAACTATAACAAGCATTACCCCAAGAAAGTGGCAAACTAATGTAAAGAATTAGCACACAAAATATTTTCCTTCAAAACTTAGCTGTTTTTTGAGGAAAGGTACTTAAAGACAAAATTAATCATGAGCTCTGTTATTATATCGGTGTTACCGGAAACAAGCATAGGTCAAATTAAAAGCGGGTCTTAAAGAAAACAGAAGAAAATCCTTTTAATAATACTATTTTTAATTGTAATATCCATACTGTTATTGATAAATTGAATAAAAAGTTAATAAAAATATAAAACACAGTAAAATATTTAATTTAAAATACTACTACTCATGAATACAGTCTTATTTTTATCTGATTATTTGTCTTCACTTGTTCAGATTATCTCCCTTTATATTTTTTTGTTTATGTGGTTTGTTTTTCTCATACACTTCATTTACTAATACAAAAATAATTATATCTATTGTATTTTATATTGAAATAGACATAACTATTTAAAAAAGGACTTCAGAGTTACATAAAACAGTGCCCCCAATTTTTCAACAAGTTATTCAATACAGTTATTTTCTAATAAATACTTATCCACACTTAACAAGTTTTTCTATTTCTGAATTAATAGGTATTTGGAAGGTAGGTAACCCTTGTTTACCTCTGTTAAACTAAAAGTATTATTAATAAGGTGAACATTATATGCTTCCAGGAGGCAAAACAAACAAGATGAAATGATGAGTATTTGGCACCAGTTAGTCATCCCAAATGACCCTACAGTATACTATTGAATTAATCAGGGGTGATGTTTCTTCTAGTCTTTGGACTTACAGTTGAATTAATGTGGCAAAAAACCCCCAAAAAAACAGCATATTGAAGGCGCCTGTGATGGCGGGGGGTCATTTTAAATTTGAATCCTAGTTATATTTTCGTTTCATTTTGATAAAATAAAATGACAATATTCTTTGCTTTAAATACTGGGAGTGTTAAATTTTCTGATCAATTTTTAGACCAAATACGGATTTTTCAGTGCACTTTTTCATACGATCTTTAATGTTATTTTTGTAATGTCAACAAATACTCATTGCCATTTTCGTAATGCTCATTGTAGTAGAGATTTTGTAATTGCAGATACAATTAATGCCCTTGAACAATACTGGTGTCAGATGCTTTGAATAACACTCTCAGTAATAGTCTTTGCTTGATAATACTCGCTCAAAAAATAACCATTGTATAGTGATATGAATAGTAATCAGTATAGTGATCACTTAGACGCCATGTTAGTTCACATATATGCATTTCCTTTACCATCACATGATCTATGTATTCAAAATGGGATTGCCTGTGTTTGCTCTCTGGTGATCTGTGTTCAAATTCCAGTGTTGGCAGTGACACATTATTCCTATATAACAGTTATTGCTTCAAATAATGATGCAAGTGAGAGATTTAGTTTTTGGTATCAGTACTTATTATATCAATACACAACTTTCTATACCTCGTGCAATATTTTGAAAAAAGTGAAAAATCAACCTACTGATATATCTATATATCTATACATATATATATCTATATATGTATTATCAAGATTGTCAAAAAGAAATAAAATTATTTTAAGTTTCATTCATTTCTAAGTAAGTCTTGAGAATTTATCAAAAATCTGACAAGTATTTGATTTTTGCAAAAATTTCCAAAATAACGTTTTTTTTTTATGAAAAAGATGCTAAAATTTCCAGTACCAATCTTTGGTCTACATGCTGACACATCTAAAACGATTTTTAAATTCAACCAAAATTTCAAACATGCTAGTCAGGATTAAGAAATTTAATAAAATAATCAAAACATACTTTGGTCTTTCCTCTTAAAAATTTAACAAAGATTTAAGATCAAAGTATTTTTTAATAGAATAAATATTTTGATGACAAAATTTTTTTTTTTTAAAATCAATTAAATCATGCTCTTTTTTGGAAGGGACCTACAGGCTATTCCTTTCAAGTAATATCAAAATTCAACTTCAAATTATAATTAGATACTTTAAAATAAGTTTCACGTTTTTTTTTTTTTTTTTTTTTTGAAACTTCATGGTGGTACCTAAAAATATTCAGTGTCAAGAAGTGAATTGTAATTTAAACAGACATTTGGTTTGTATCTCATATTTATGCAAGAAGATAAAATTGACTTTTCAGATGTTCAGTTTTTCCTTGCAAAGTGACAAATAAGTTTTGTCATCTGAGACATCCTAAACAAACTTTTCAAAAAGCACTGAAACAAATCAAGTGGAAATAACCTCCAGACAAATGAACAGAAATTTCATATCTAAAATTAAAAATGATTTGGGATTTTCTTTCTAACAAAAACTGATAGTTTTTGAATTGACTACAATGATTCAAAGTTATTTATGAAATATTAATTTTTTTATTATTCTACTAAAATGAATAATTTTGGAATTGGCTTCTTATTCTGTGAAGTAAATCATTTTTATTTATACTTAAAATTAGACACATCCACTGAATTTTCAATACCTAAGGTTAAAATCAATTTTTAAAAATGAAAAAGCATTCTTGAAGATTTCATTTTAGCTTTAATTGAAAGCTAAATCATTAAATTTACTATTTTCAGTAAGTAAAATACTCTGGTGTATTTCAAATATAAATTATATTGACTGGAATGTCAATTTTTTGCTCACTTTCACAAAATCGCTTACAAGTGGCCATTTTCTCACATTTTAACACACTGGTAAACAAAATTTAATTATCAGTTTTAAAAATCTTCCAAAAACAAAATATATATTTGTGACATGCCATTTAAGGAAAATTAGCAAATTTAAAGTTAAATCTGACTTGAACCAAATATTACTTATAGCATACAAAACATAGTATACAAGCATTTCTTAACCACAGGTCTGGCTTTTCTGATGTGCTGATTGATGTAATTGATGGGCTAAGGTGCTGACAGCTAAGTATGGATGACCAGAATTGATATAAATTCATGAAATCTAAGTGAACCCATTTTTTTGGTTTTTAGTTACCTAGTAATTTTGACAAATTAACATATTTTATAGACTTTTACTTACTATAGTGTTATAGCCTTACATTTGAAGATGCTTTCTGAAAAAATAAAATTTAAAATACTATAAAAAGAATAATTTGAAAAAAGTAAAAAATACTAATCATAAAACATTTAAGGTTGTTTCTTCTTAAAAGAACTTTTTAAAAACTACTCAGTTGAAGTATGACAATCGCTAAAATAAATACATAAAATAAAAATATTTAGTGAAAAAGAAATTAAAAAAGTAAAATCTATATTAAAGTTTTAAAATTTTGCAACACCTATTGAGAGGTAAAAACAAAATGAATGAATTGCAGTCAAGTAAATTTCTCAATAAAGGGAAGACAACTCTTATGACATATGACCTTTTAATAATGTCATGTACAGAATACCATACATTCAAAAATGGAAATGTTTAACATAAAAAAAGTTTTTTTTAAATATTGGGGGTAAATGACTTTTATTAAGCCTTTCAATTTTTGATTTGTATACATAGTTTCCACTTAATTACAATATCACCTAAAAGAAAGAAAGGCAGAATCTTAAATTATTATAAATTATGATACTTTAAAAAAAATGAGAACAATTTTTGTAAAAATCTATTTTAAGACAATAGTGTCCTTGATATATCTTATTTATAAAGCAATTAAAAGCTTTTCTAATTAAATGTTACAGTTTTATTGCATTTTTTAGCTTAAGATTCCGAGCAGATTTTTTTTAAATAAGAAGTAGTTTAAAAAAAATTGTTAATTTGAATTCTCCATGGATGTCTACTTTTAACTAAAAAAATCTTTAGAAAGAAAATTTAATTTCTTGAAATTTCATGAAATTAAGTTGGGGTGGGAGTATAACATATGTAAAAAAAAAAAAAAAATAAATAAATAAAAAAAAATTTTTTTTACCAAGATTTAAAAAAAAAAATTCACTCATTTGTGAATAAGTCATGAAACTTTCATTAAAATCTGACAATTATTTCATTTTTGCAAGAATTTCCAAATCAATGTATTTTTCACCAGAAAAAGAGCGCAAAAACACTTATCATAAATATTACGTCGACTGCTAACACAAAAACAAAATTTTTAATTAGGTATCTCCACTAATTTGCTGCAAAAACAGCATAGCATGTTGAAGAAAGCTCCAAACTTAAAAAAGAAGTTTTGTCATCAAAATACTTATGTTAGTACTAAGAGAAAAGACCAAAGTATTTTTTTTATTATTTTAATAAATTTTACATTCTTTTTAGCACATTCAAAATTTTGGTTAAAAATCTTTTTTTTTTTACATAACATAATATTTACCATTAGTGTTTTAGCACCCACCTTTTTCAGGTAAAAAAAAAAACACATTGATTTGGAAATTCTTGCAAAAATCAAATAATTGTTGGATTTTAATGAAACTTCCAGAACTCATTCACAAATGAATGAAATTATTTTAGACATGCTTTCTTTTTAGAAAGTCATCATGAAAACTGTTTTTTTTTTTTTTTTTGTTACCCTCTCCTACTTAATTTTTATAAAAACTTGAGAAATTCAATGATGTGCCTTTTAGTGATTATATTAGTTAAAAGCAGAAGACTTTGAAGAATATAAATAGATTTTTTTTGTATAATCAACAGCTACTCAAAATTCAGCTCTGAATTGTAAAATATGAAACCCAATAAAACTAAGACATTATTTAATTAGAAAAGCTTTTAATGGCTTTTATGAATAATATCTATTAAGGACATTGCCTGAAGCCAAAATATTTTTCTGATGAAAAATGCATTTTTACAAGAATTGTTTCCTTGTTTTCAATACAAAAATATTATAAAATTGTTAAATATTTTAAAATTAAGGGAATGCTGTTATTAAGTAGATTTATTTTTTTTACAGATCATAAATTTGAAAGCTTATTACAATCTGTGACACACATATTTTAAAAAGAATTTTACACGGTTTTTGAGTCTGCATAAAAACGTTTTTTCCAAATATATGGATGATCATAAGTGAACTCAATGTCATGTGCTTCAAGAGTTGTTTCTCCTGACAACAATAAGCTGACCTCAGAAAATGTTAGATACTTTTCATACCGTGAACGAGTGCTGAATTCTCTGAGTGACTTTGACCATTATCATTGCATTTTCAAAAGTTTTATTTTTTACGTCCTATTTGAATAAATATTTTAACTTAATCTTTTAGACATAAATTTATTGTTTTTCAGTGAGAGATATACAGCAATTATTAATTATTTTCTTTTTAGTTTCAATTCTATAGATGGAAACAAAGTGATATCAAAAATAAGGAAAATAAAGAATTAACACATTAAAAAAATAACATTTCATAAAAATGAGAGAGGTACCTATATTAGGTATCAATCTTATTTATGAAATTTAATGGTATTATTTTTAATTATTAATTTCTGTTATCTCAGTTATGAAAAAAATTTCATAAGTGAGTAAACTTATAACTTTTAAAAAGATATAATTGATTTTTACAAGATTTTTAAATGGAGAATTTCACTTTTGTTTACAAAGTTTTCAAAAATGGTAAAAATACTTGATTTTATAGGAATTTTGCTAATTCAAAAAAAAAAAAAAAACCCAAAAAACAAGATTTTTAACTAAAATTTTGGATGTGCTAGGAAGGATTAAAAAATGCATATATAAAAATACTTCAGTCTTTCCTCTTTATGATAAACATTTAGACAATAAAAAATTGTTTTCATCAAGTATGGAGCCTTTTTTCATCAGGGCATATTTTTTTTTTAGTGAATCAGTGGAGATACTGAGTTAAAGTTAAGACATGCTTCACTTATTTTTAACTAATTTTTTTCTGCAAGAAAAATAAGTAATGTTTATTTCCAATTACATTAAGTGAACTTTAAATTTTCTAATTTTCCTCACATAACTTTTGAAAAAGGTATAATTGATTTTTACAAGCTTTTTAAACAGAGAATTTAACTTTTGTTTACAAATTTCTAAAAAAATGGCGGACATCAATTTTATGGCAATTTCGCCGACTCAAAAAAGAAAAAAAAAAGAAAAAGAAAAAACAAACAAGATTTTAAACTAAGATTTTGGACGTGCTAGGATGGATTAAAAAATGTAAAAAAAATATAATCAAAAAATACTTTGCTCTTTCCTCTTAATAATAACAAACATTTAGAGACAATAAAAAATCGTTTTCAAGTTTTTTTTTCATCAGGGTATGCTCTTTTTTAGCGGATTAGTAGAGATACCTCTTTTTAACTAAATTTCGGACGTACTAGAAAGGATTAAAAAAAATTAATAAAAATAGTAAAAAAAAAAAAAATACAAACTTTCCTCTTAATAAATAACAATAATTTTGATGATAAATGAAATCTATGTTTTTGTAATTGAGTTTGGGGCCTTTTTCATCATGCTGATTTTCAGTAAAAAAGTGGAGATACCGAAAAAAATAAAAACGAATATTTCATAGGTAATTTTTATGTATTGTATTATTATTAACTTTTTTCTACCAAGTGAGGAAAAAAAAGGTCTTTTTTATTTCGCTTTTAAAACATTCCAGTCAAATCGACCTAAAATCCAACTAACAAAAAAAAAAAAAATTATTTGTATAGATTAAATTTTCAAGACTAACATGGAAATTTTTAAACTAAAAAGGTTATGAAAATAAAACGAAGTTAAATAAAGATTTTATTTTTGCAACAAATTATTTTTATCATACATTATGTTTTTCCTTGCGAAGTGACTAAATTTCTGCCATCTATGACTTCCAAAGGAAACTTTTCAAAATATAACTAAAAAACGAATCAAGTGGCAATAACGACCATCGAAACGAACAAAAATTTTATATTTAAAAACGATGTGAGTTTATCTTTCTATCGAAAACGGGTCATTTTTCAGTCGAGTGCAAAAATTCAACGTTATTTTTTTTTTTTTTTTAATTTAAAAATTTTTTTAAAATACTGAAAAGCAAAATTTTGCAATCGGCTGCATATTTTGTGAAGAACATTATTTTTTTATTTATATTTTTAAAAATAAACTCTTTGTGAATTATTTTTTATTTATTAACTTTTTTTTTTGCCGAGCGAGAAAAATTTTTTTTTTCGTTTTAAAAATATTCCAGTCAAATCGCCCTAAATCCAACAAACCAAAAAATACCATTTGTATTCCATAACCTTTCCAATTTATCATAATGGGAATTTTTAATTTAGTTAGAATTTTAAAAATTAAAATGTAAGGAAAGGTCATAAAAAAAATAAAAAACGAAGCCAAAAGAGATGTTTCTTTTTATGTCCAAACTTACTTTTTTTAGTTTTCTACTCAAGTTCTCAACTGTGATTGAAGAAGAAAAATAACTTTTCAAACGAAATAACAAAATCCAACTAATTCTAATTTCCTTTACGGTTAACTTTTTTTTTTAAACTTTAAAAAGTATTATTTCATAAAAAAAAAATGATATGATGAAAGAAAGATAAAAATTTAATTTATTTTTTCATTTTGCTAATATTAATAAAGAACAAAAACAATTACAAGAAATGGTGAGGCAAGTCAATGTATAACGATTTCTTTTTTTATCAAAATTATTTCGATTCTTCCACTTACCTTTCAGACCAGAAAATGCAACGAGTCTGTAAAAACAAAAGATGGATTTTTCTTTGTGTTCAAATGAGTTTGTTGGGATTTTATTTTTCTCTGTCAACCTACGCAATTTTTGTATTGTTCTTTCAGTTCATTAAAGTCAAATTTGAAATAAATGACGCAAAGAATTAAATAAAATGGGGGGAAAAAAACACGATACAAACAAGAAATTACTTTTGAGAAAACATTTTGAATGATTATGTAAGCCGGAAAAATAGATTAAACGGTGTTAATCAAGATTTTGTTCCTCATGTTTAAAATCGTGTGATTTCTTTTGGCATTTGGAGGAATGATTCGAAAATCGACGCATTTTTCACTTTTCCTCCGGACTGTGGCTGGTATTCTGTACTTGTTGCCTCCCCTCTAAACACTTGTAATGTGACACTGTGCTCTTACTCTCTGCAACATATTAATTTTTTATCAATTTTATATTGGATGCAAATTTTATTCAAAGCAAATATAACATACAATAACCGTCGTAATCATGAATAATCTTTACTGACATAATTAAAATTAAAAATAAACAGGAACAAAGTCACAAAATAAAAAGAATGACATTACTCATTGTTAAGTATGCTTTTTTTTTAGGTTCCAACAAAACAGGATATTTTTCAAAATTAACACATTGCTCGATTCTGTTTTAAAAAAACTTTACCAAAAATCAGGGAGTTATTCGATTATAATAATTTTTTCATCACTTATTCATTAATGAATTGTATACTGAATAGATTACATTCTGAGAAAACATTTACAATGTTGCAAAGATGGAAAGTATTACAATATTTCCGAACACACTTAAGTTAAATCTGCTTTTTCTTCACTATCCAGTATAGGAGAGTTCCAATCATTCACAGATGGTTTCAATGGCATGGACCAATTCATGTTTTTCTCACTAATACCAACAATGTCTTCTTCTTCAACATCTTTCTCCACCAAACTCAAATCTTCCTTTCAAAAAACTTTCTGTATGAGGTCTAGTCAGATAACTGAATATGTAACATCCTCTAAGATACCACGAATGGATTTGGTTCTCATCAACTTTATTGTAATATACAATGCGACTGTGTCGGAGTTAGCTCCTCCTTTAGTTCCTTAACCCTTCACCAGGAGTCTCTCTCCCCTGGCTATAAATAGTGGCTGACCCTTCGCCTCGACCTCTTTTTTCCTCAGGCCTTGGGCCTTATACCACCTCGCAGATGTGAGCTCTCACACATACAGCGTTTCCCAAATTCTGGGAACACACTAAGAACAATACACGTACGTACGAACACTCACCACAACACACACACACATTATATTCACCACACGCACTCTGTCCATGTAACTGGCCATGTGCTTGTAACCTGTAACTTGTTATTAATACATATATTTGTTTACATATACTTATCGGTCTTGTTTGTTTTTCTTTGTTTTCTTTGGACTTAAAGTCCAACATTCTCATGTGGTTGGACCGGCTAGCAGGAAATTTTAACTCACGTGTGTTTTACATACTCATCACCACCACGATCCACTACAACTGTGTCAGAATCTAGTGTTCTATTCACTCACGTTATAATATCCTCTCCAAGTTTCTGATATGATCTTCCTTGGACTGACACTAACACATCATCAATATATGTTAGTCCATTCAGAATTCCTTGAATCAGATTGTCCATAATACTCTGAAATATAATAGACGCAAAAAAAAAAAAAAATTCGAAGAGGGAGTATATTAAGTTTAAACATTTTCATCTTACTATTGATGTAACTGCTTAAAAGACATATTTTAGCATATCACAAACTTGGAAGTTGCAGTATTTTTTATCTGATGACATTTCAGAAATCACGTCTTCAACTTCAACAAACGTAGACACTTCCTCTATTCAGATCATAACTTATTACACATTGAAAGTTTTCGTTCCTGCAACTTCCAACTGGGGGAAGTATTTTAGCATCCTGCTACCACTTTTCTATCAATGTCAAATTTTGTGCAAATCTGTGCAAAAAGTGGATCACAGAGCCTTGATATTTTTCTTACCTCTCATTGGTTAGGTAACATTAAAATCAGGTTCTCGCCTACGTCCGTACAACGCCTACGCGTTATTCAAAACCATTTTTCCGCTAAAAATAAGAAACGTTCTTCGGAGCCGATCACGTGATTACGTTGATTATAAATATCAGACACGAGTTCGTTCTTCCTCTCTTTTTGATTTCTATCGCTTACTAAAATGTAGCTGTTTAAGAAATCGCGTTCCGACTCTTTACGGGCGGACGCTATGAAAACACATTCACACATGCATACATACACGTACGTACGGAAACTTAATTACAAACATTAAGGAAAATTCACTCTTTCAACTCTTCTGAAGCCAAAAGTTTATCAACATATTTTCAGCTATACAGAATTCTTTCAACTCTCTCACAGTGAACATTTTGAGCGGCAAGTTCATTCAACTTCCTATGAGCTCAGATAAAAATATTTCTTTAGTAGAGACTTTAATTCCAGTCAAAGGGAAGTAACTCCTATTAATTATGTTTGTATATAATTACATACATAAATATAAAATGAAGATTGTTTTTGTTAAAAGAAAAAAAGTTTTGTGTTTCTTCTTTTCTTATTATTTCTTGGTATTTTGCGTTAAATATAAATTCGAGAGGCAAGTAACCTCTACCAGCCACTGGTCATGATACTACAAAACCCACTGACGAATGACCCCGCCTAAGACTACAACGGATGATGATAAAACTACAGCGGTGCCGGATACACAGAGTATATACCAGGAAAAGAAATGACTTTAGCTGATACACTAAGTCATCTTCCTAGTACTGAAAACACAAATACGATTGACTTAGATGTTAGAATCGATCTTGTGAAATTCAGCAGCGATCGCCCGAATGACATAAAAAACGAATCTAAAAGAGAACCCAATTCTTGACCATTTACGTGAGGTTGTAACAATAGGATGGTCAGAGTCAATCAAGGAGTTACCACCTGTAATACACTCATATTGGTCATTAAGAGATGGACTATCTGTAAATGATGGTATCCTCCTAAAAGGATCAAGAATTGTTGTTCCAGAAAGCCAACAATCTTAGTCCCGATTTTGACTGTCGTGTTCAACAACTGATTCCGGCAGGGGTCCCTACCCGACCGGTTCGCCAAGGGTGTGATCACACTGTTGAAAAAGGGCAACTGTTCCGGTTGTAGGAAAGGTCCGTCGGGTCCGGAGCAGACTTGTTTTGTGCGAAGGGCCGAACAATTCAGGGGCAACCTGCATCTAACCGCGACATGTCGTCCGGATCAATTTAGATCAGTCCAAGGTTAGGGTGCTTGAAAGAGGGCGATCTTTATCGCTCCCCAGTGCTGTTGTACGGGTGAACGATTGCGCTTTTTGCGCGGTCGCCCTTACTTTGGCGCATTGGCGGTCCTGGGGTGCAGCCGGCCCTACGTGGAATCGCCGTTCCTGGAAGAGCTCGATCCAGGGGCGCGCGTCGATGGCGTATTCGCTTTCGTTTTGTCCCGCAGAGACAAAAGGTGGTCTGAAGGCGCTTGACGGTGGGAAAAAGCACAGGGGCCAAGATTAACCGCGACATGTCGTCCGGCTTGCGGTTAGGTGCTTGAAAGAGGGACGATCTTCCGGGTCGATTCGCTTGGACGGATGGTCCTGTCCGCATTCTTGGGGTGTGGCTTGGACCCGACCTCCAGCTGGAGAAAAATTGGTCTGAAGTACGAGCAAAAGTCGACGCGGCTGGTCAGACTTGGCGTCGGTGGAGGTTGTCCTTGAAGGGCAGGGCAGAGGTGTGTGCCACTTACGTTTTCCCGACTGTCCTTTATCGATTGTCCGTACTTCTTCTCTGTGACGACCATAGGAAGCCGCTCGAGCACTCGCTAACCTCCATTTTATGGAGGAGACGCGGCAATCGGGTCGACAGACGGGTCTGTGCACAACGTCCGTGTCATGGTTGGTGGGGGGGGTCTGAGAATGCCACACTTGGCGAGCCACAAACCCGCCCCGAGGCTGGCTTTCTTACGCCGCGCATTGACAGGAGATTCGATTATGGCGGGGATTGTTAGGGACACCGTTCACTTTCTTTACTATCAGTCCCCCCATCTCATGGGTTGAGTGTCATCGTAAACCCCGGGATCAACCGGATTTCCTTCGCGAGTGTCGTCACGCCTTGACGATCATTCCTCGGTCCAGTGACCTTTCACGGTCTAGGAAGGTCTTTTATCGTTATTTTGTGGAGAAGGCCGCGGAGGATCCTCTACGTGACCGGCTCGACTTGTCGTGGGAGGAGTTTCGCTCTTTCTGGTCTTGGGCGCTAGCGGTGGATTATCTCAGTAACCCTGAGTTTTCGCTTACCTGGCGATTGGCTCAGAATCGGCTGCCTCTTAATGAAAAGGCCTTCATATAGGGCTTGGCGGATTTGCCAGGCCGTGAACGGTGTGACCTTGGTTTGGAAGAAACGGCTTCGTACGCCTTCTACCATTGTCCCCGGGTTCGCCCCTTATGGGACCATGTCGGCGAGCTGACGGCTCGTCTCGCTCCCGAAAACTCGTGCTCATGGATCGCGCATACGCATGTGACAATGTGTCCCCCACCTCGTATTTTGGGGTGAAACGAATAGTGTTTCTGACTCTGCTGGCCACGGTCCAAATGGTGATTTGGACGACGCGAATGGAGGAAGTCTTGCGAGGCAACAATCTTTCTCATCAGGATCTGATCGGATTCTTTGAGCATCAGTTCAAGATGAAGATTAGAAGTGATACAAAACGATTGCATTCAACAGTCTTCAGCGAAAGGTGGGTGACTGAGGCTAGCTTGCTTCGTTTAAACGGGGCTAGCCTTGATTTTCTCTTTTAGGTCAACCTACGTCACATCGAGGGTGGGGGATGTTCCTGTGGACCCCCCCCCGGGTAGGTTATACAAGCTTTTGTGTACCTATATAATGTGAGTAAGTGTTGTTCCTGGCCTGTTCCCGGCTGCATCTTTGATTATGATCCAAGTTGAGATTCACAACCTCCCCAGTTTGTTTTGGCCTCTTTTTATCTCGACTGGGTCAGCCTTTTCTTTCCCATGTCCGTATATATTTTCTCCTTTTCCCACACCCTTAGTGAGAAAGCTTCTTGATTTTGTCCAATGGGCAGAATACAGCGGACTCCCTTTTTTGAGGGTTGGACGGGCCCTACTAACATCAGTTATGTTTAGTTCACTTTGTGTTCATGTTTAGTTTGTTATTGGGTTCAACTTCCTTCCTTCTCAATGTTTAATCTTTAGAATTGTATATATAATTTATTATCATTAAATTTTTATGGCTTGGCGCGTTTCGTAGGTTCCCCTTGATAGGATGTGGTATTATGGTGTATGTAGAATTAATTGGTGACGGACGAGTTTTTATGGTGAATGGGCGAATTGTAATGAATGAATGGGTCGTGAATCGGATTAGCTAGGTATAAGATAGTGAAGACCAGCCTCAACCCCTTTTTCCTTTTTCGGCCTTGTGCCATAATTGTATTTTTCTATGCAATAAATAAACGGTACCCAAACGACTGAACCGTCCGTACGCAGGCTACTGGCCTTTGTGGCCAGGACGCCGACCCGGGCTGCGTATTAAATTAAGTTATGCTCCCATTTTTTTTGTCTGCCAACTGGACGCGAGTTGGAACTATCTTTCTTTCTCTCTTTACTTCGCCTTCTTACTTCTGGCTCCTTGCCCATGTTCGATTCTCGACATTCTGTCCCTACTGGCTGCCTGCACATCGTCCATAACCTTTCCCGTACACTACGGGAGGTTTCGATATCAGACTCGACCAGCAGACACGCAACATCAGCACTCATTTTTGTAGCAGACCCCCTGGAGGGGGGCGCGATATGAAACCACAATTATAAATGGCCCCTGATCATATATCCCTCGACAGATAAGACGAATCTCTTCACATCTCTCTTTGCTTCTAACTTAACGTTAGACGGCGTAGTAGTAGTCTTCTTCTTCTTCTTCTTGTTCTTCTTCTTATCATCATCATCATTATCATTATTATTATTATTATTATTATTATTAACGAACAATCGGGCCTCTTTCCCTCGCAAACTCTCAGCTTTTATGCCGGTGAGGCATACGCTTATGCGAATGAATACGGGCCGCGCTCCCAGTCTGGTCGCGCATGCGCACTGCCATTTTTGTGTCCGCCGCCATGACGTTTGCTTCATTAAACGTTCACTCATTCATTTGTTACAAATAGATGTTTAGAAAATATCTGGCATAAAATCATAATACTTTTTACATTCCCACAACGTTCTAAATGTTTTCTAAAGAAATAAACCTCTTCCGATTTCTTTCAGCATTTATTCATTATGCGCTGAAAAAATCATTAAAATCGAATACTCTCCTGATTTTTGGTGAAGTTTTTTTTAAGACAGTGATAAGCGATATTCTTTTGTTATTTTGAAAAAAAAAAAAACAAAATAAAACATGTTGCATTTTGGTTGAACCTAAAGAAATAGGTGTCTCCACAACCCGAAATTTTGGTTTACCCTCGCTAGTGTACACAGCATGTCGTTATTATATAAATTTTAAAAATGAAAATTTTATTGGGACCAAATGATGTACAATAAACATAAATATCGAGAATTATTTCTGACATAAATAAAATAAAAATAATGGCGCAGAATAAAAAAAGAAAGACCTTTAGTGTCAGTGGCCGTGAAGAAATGTCATGCATCAAATGTTGAATAACTCCTCCAAATGATAAAAAAAAAAGTCTCGTGTTTTTAAACACAAGGAACAAAATATTTATTAACACCGTCTTATTTATTTATTTTTTTTGGCTGACAGAACCATTGAAAATATTTTCTCGAAAGAAATTTCTTCTTTGTATCGTGTTTTTTTCCATTTTAGTAATTCTTTCCGTCATTTATTCCAACTTGAAATACAAATATTGGGTAGGCTGACAGAGAAAGATTCCAACGAAATCATTTTTGAACACTAAGAAATCCATCATATCACTTTTTTTTGTTGTTGTTTTTTCGTTGCATTTTTTGGTCTGAAAGGTAAGTGAATCAAAATAATTTTGATAAAGAAAGAAATCGTTATTTATTGACTTGCCTCACCATTTTTTTTTTTTCATTTTTTGTTACTTTTAGCAAAATAAAAAAAATGAAAACAAATTCAGCTGTGATTTTAACAAGTCATATTTTGAAGAAATATTTCAAATTTTATTTAAAGTTTAAAAAAGTTAAAAAAAATTGTACTAAAAGAATTTTTTTATTTGTTTCACTTTTTAAAAAGTTTTTATTTTATCTTTCTGTTTCAATTATAGTTGAGTAGCATAAAGTGAATTTGGACATGTCACAGATAAGAAAATAAAAATATGTCTTATTTTCTTTTCGTTTTAAATCTTACGACCTTAGATTTTAAAATCGTAAAATAAAAACTGCAATATAACTATCTAATTTTAAAAATTTTTTCCTAGCACATTCGAAATTTTAGTTAAAAACCTTTGTTTTTTTGAGTCAGCCAAATTTACATAAAATCAAGCATGTCAGTCATTTTTGACAAAAGGGAAATTCTCTGTTTAAAAATCTTGTAAAATTCAATTATACTTTTTTTAAAGTTATTTTACAAAACTTTGAAAATTTAAAGTTTACTTAATAATGTAATTGGAAACGAACATTACTTAATTTTTTAGCAGAAAAAAATTTAGTTGAAAATAGGAGAAGCAAATCTAACTGGTTTTTGAGATGTGAATTGATGTTTACATCAATGTATCGACAACTAACATCAGGACAATTTATTGGATGGCAGGACATAAGTGAGATTATTTTCAAATTTTAAGTGAACCAGCTTATTTATCTATAAAGTAATTCTTAAAAATTAAATACTTTCAAAAGTCTAATATTTTATTGATTTTTTTAACTACTTTTTTTTTAACAAAGATATGTCAAAAACCTGCACTGTTTCTGTCTCTAAAATTGAATTTAAAAAAGAATCTAAAAAAAAAAACTGAATCTAAAAAAGAAAAAATTAATACTTGCAGTATGTCTTTCACTGAAAAAGAAAAAATAATTATATTTAAAAAATGAAAAGAAAATATTTAGTGAAATATGTAAAAAAAAAAGAAAATTAAAAATTTTGAAAATGCAACAATGGTGGTTGGTCAGTCAGAGAATTTGACAAAATCAACGCAGTTTATGAGGCTGGATCCTCACTATCAAGAGAAACAACACTTAAAACACGTGTCATTATTTATAAATTGTGCCTCCATAGTTTTGCTGGAAATGTTTTCAATAGAGTTTTTGGCATATTAAAAAATCATTTTAAAAATAGAAATTCTTTACAGATTGTAATAAGCTTTCAAATTTAAGATCTGTAAAAATATATCTTTCTAATAACAGGATTTCCAAAAATACATAGATTCAAACTTAATTTTAAAATATTCAAGAACTTTATCACATTTTGTATTTAAAATTGAAAAAAAGAAAACAATTCTTATAAAAATTCATTTTTCGTTGGAAAAATATTTTGTTTTCAAACAATAATGTCCTTAATATATATTATTCATAAAAGTCATTAAAAGCTTTTCTAATTAAACAATGTCGTAGTTTTATTGGGTTTTGTATTTTACAATTCAGAGCTAAATTGTCAGTAGAAATAATCTTTGATTTACCAAAAAAAATCTATGATTTATATTCTTCAACGTCTTCTGCATCTAATTAAAAATTTACAAAAATACACATATTTGAGTTTTCAAGTTTTCATAAAATTAAAAAAAAAAACAATCATTTCTAAAAATTTTCTTTCATTTTTGAATAAGTACTGAAAGTTTCACTAAAATCTGACAATTATTTAATTTTTGCAAGAATTTCCAAATTAATGTGTTTTACAATTGAAAAAGTGCTAAAAAAAACTAATGCTAAATATTACGCGACTGCTGATGTAAAAAAACAAAAAACAAACGATATTTAATCAAAATTTCAAACGTGCTAGAAAGGATTAAAAAACTTTAAAAAATAATTAAAAAATACTTTGGTCTTTCTTCTTAATAATAACTTAAATATTTTGGCCATAAAACTTTGTTTTTATTAAGTTTGGGGCCTTATTTCATCATGATACACTGTTTTTTAGGGGAATTATTGAATATACCAATATAATACTGTTTGAAGTATTGGATTATGCTTAAATAAAATAAATGTACAATTACCTGAGTATTAATAAAATTTAAGTACTTTAAAAATTTAATAAATAAAATAACTTTAACATTTCATAACCATCAGGTTATAACAATTAATAATAAAGAATAAAATAAAAAAAATAAGATCTAAAAAAAATATAAGTTAATAGGAAATACCATAAAAATTCAAATTATGGAATTACCTCTATCATTGCATTTTATTATATTATCACAGTTATTGAATTAAAAAGTTAATGACTGATATAATAAACTATTATATTATCACAGTTATTGAATTAAAAAGTTAATGACTGATGTAATATTATAAACTATTATATTATCACAGTTATTGAATTAAAAAGTTAATGACTGACAAATAAACTATTATTTATCAATTATTGAATTAAAAAGTTAATGACTGATGTAATATTATAAACTATTATATTATCACAGTTATTGAATTAAAAAGTTAATGACTGACAAATAAACTATTATATTATCACAGTTATTGAATTAAAAAGTTAATGACTGACATAATATTATAAACTATTATGTTATCTCAGTTATTGAATTAAAAAGTTAATGACTGACATAATATTATAAACTATTATGTTATCTCCGTTACTGAATTAAAAATGTAATACCTATGATAATATAATAATTAATAAATTTATTATTATCTCAGTAATATTTGTTCCAGAACAGATTAATTTAACTTTAAATTTGCTCATTTTTTACAAATAATATTTCAGGAATATATGTTTTATTTTTGCAAGAGTTTTAAAACTGAGAATTAACTTTTACTTACAACTTTGTCAATATGGCTGTTTCAATTGGTTTTTCTGAAAAAAAATTAATTGCCTAAAAATTATTCTAATTTCTATTTGAAATACAGCACAATATTTGTCTTCTGGAATTAGAAAATTTAATCTTTTCGCATTCAATTAAAACTTCAGGAAAGATTTTTCATTTATGAAAATTCATTTAAACCATAGGTATATCAAATTATTGGAGATACCTATATTAAGACAATACCATCTGAAGAAAAATATTTTTTGATGAAAAATGAATTTTTACAAGATTTGTTTTCAGTTTTTTACAATATTATATTGTATAATTTATAAAGTTTTTAAATCTTTTAAAATTCAGTTTCAGTTGTGTAACTTTTAGAAGTTATTGAGTAAAATGTCTCTAATAATTATAAAGCTCATTACAATCTGACACCTCTGAATATTTGTAAAAAGAAATTTTTTTTTTGTGTTTAAACGTCTCAATTTTTCTATGTATGTGAGTTTGTAAATGACTTTATCACTAATGGGGAAAAACTCTCATATAAAATTTATCATCTGCTAGCAATTCTGAAATGAATGAAATTATTTTGGAATATTTTTGTCTTTTGAAAATCTTGATATACAGTGTAACCCAGATATAAGAGAGTTGTCGGGACCGGAGAAGAAGTCTCTTATATCCAGGCTCTAATTTGGGACCAGAGAAAGTCTCTCTTATATCCGGGTCCCTGTGTATATATATATATATATATATATATATATATATATATATATATATATATATAAGCAAATATGTGGATATATGTCCGACAGTATGAAGAAAAAATATGGAAAAACAAAAATCCGAATATGCAAGAATGCTGTTTTAATGTTGCTTCAATGTCGACATCAGACGTTTCGGTGTAGTAGACCTTCTTCAGGGCATAGTTATTAAAACATAATTAAGATTAGACGATATTCAAGTCAACATGAAAAGACGATAGACATAAGACTAATCAAAACATCTGACGTCGACATTGAAATAACATTAAAACAGCATACTTGCATATTCAAATTTTTGTTTTTCCATATTTTTCTTCATATATATATATATATATATATATATAAAAGTGAACATAGAAGTCAACACTTAGAGGCGAAAGTCTGTTTCATGCTATATGCAATCATCAGGCCATGTGTGCTTTATATTTCTTTATATATATATATCTGACATTTGTTATGCCCATTTAATTAATTTTATGAAATTTTGAGAAATTAAAATTTAGGTTCTTCATATTTATATTAGTTAAATGCAGAAGTTCTTGGAGAATTTAAATCATTTGTATTTGTCAATTAGAAAAAACATTTACCAAAAATCTACTAGGAATTATAAAATAAAAAATGCAATAAGACTATGATATTATTTAATTAGAAAAGCTTCAATTGCTTTTATAAAAGAGCTATATTAAGGACACTATTTTCTTAAAAACCTGTTCAATGAATTGTATTCATTTTTTTTAAAAATTTAACTAGAACGATTGATATAATATTTTAAAATTCTGTGTTAATATCGGTGGTTTTGATATTACATGAAAACTATATTTACTGAATGGAAAATCTTAATGCAAATATTCAAACACCAGTAATCTTAAAATAGATTTGATTTCTTTTTTTATTAGTGTATAAACTTGCCCATTTTTGTAACTACAGGCAACCATACATGACATTATCAGATAATAACTGGAGTAAATTTAGAGACTACATTTCTAAAATTCAATAAAACATCGGATTACAGAGAATGTTTTCCTAAATTTATAAGATTACTGAATACTTAAAAATTATATAAAAAAGCTGGTCACATCATTTTCTTGAATTATTTTTTACAGATAAAATCTTGGTACAACAGTAGATCTGTCATCAAGCTGTCAACACACCAAGAAAATGTATTTTTGTGATATTTTAAAGTAAATAATGTTTGTTTCAAATCAGATTAATTATACTTTAAATCAGTTATTATTCCTCAAAGTTTCTGAAAAGTATACAGTGTAACCCGGATATAAGAGAGTTGTTGGGACCAGAGAAGAAGTCTCTTATATCCGGGTTTCTCTTATATCCGGGTTTGGTCTATTTTGTTTAGGTAAGTATGCTCTAATTTAGAACCAGAGAAAATCTCTCTTATATCCGGGTTTGGTCTATTTTGTTTAGGTAAGTATGCTCTAATTTAGAACCAGAGAAAATCTCTCTTATATCCGGGTTTGGTCTATTTTGTTTAGGTAAGTATGCTCTAATTTGGAACCAGAGAAAATCTCTCTTATATCCGGGTATCTTATATCCGGGTTACACTGTATTTTATTTTTGGAAGATTTTTTAATAAAGACAATTATATTGCGATGAAAGACAACTAAAAAGAAAGGTCACTAATCAGTTGATTTAGCAAAAAAAAAAAAAAACAAATTTCAGTGAATTAAAATTAGTTTTTGAAATTCAACAAAGTATTTGATTATTAGAAATATTGAATTTAATCTATAATTAGCTTGAAATTAGAAATAAAATGAAAGCTTCCAGAAAGATTTTTCATTTTTAAAAATTAATTTTAAATCTTAGGTATCGTGTTTTTGTGCCAGTCCCTAGTATTAATTGAAAGAAAAATTAATTTCAGTGTGTGTGGTTATGAAAATGTTTAGGCATTGGTAAGTAGACTAGTGTTATATCTCGTGCAAGATATAATAAACAAAGTAACCTGAGTGTTGGTTTTCAATAATAGGTTTATAATCGGATGTAGGTGTGTCAAGTACAGAGTCAGGAGTATGCTAACCTCAATAGGTGTTAACAAACGAAGACTTGACGACTGTCCGCTGTGGTCGTACTTAATCGGCAACCAGTCCGTCCATTATCGTGAATGGGGAATTTGGGTTATATCATCACAACAACTAGTCACTCAGCAAACCACCTTGTTGAGTGTAATGAAATATTTTCACATCAGCACTGAACAAATTTGTCAAATAATAATTTTAATGTGTTAAAGAATCAGTGAACTGCTTCTTCATTTTTTCCCCATTTTTTTCATATTTATTCAGTGTAAGAAATTCAAAATTGTTTTTAATAATTTTCATAACATTGAAATATTCATAGGCTTTGTTTTTTACTTCCTCTATAGAAACAAGTTTGTTGATTGGCTTAGGTTTGGTGTGATGTATTTGATTGGTTTTACAGGGTTTAAATTTTCAAAGTAAGAGAAGAGTTATAAGACAAGTACTGTTTGACATTTGAACATGTTGACAAGTAAGAAAATAGGAACTAACTTGATTAGCAGAAGGCAAATGCATGCCTTTTCCAAGGGTATTAGTGCAAAGTAAACAAAGCAGACTTGGTTAGAATTTGGACTTTTCGTGCCTATTTAACTTTCTGCATTGAAATATAGTGCCACATTTAGATAACAGCTGTAGGTAACTTCCGCCTGTGAGTCATCTCTCAAGATCTATGATAGTGTCAAAAATATATACACCATAAGTCTATCATAAATTTTGGAAATGGTAGGCTTCAGCTGACCAAACCAAGAGTATATCCAGAACTGCTATATGTACAGTCATACTTGACATGATGTATCTTTTTATTTTTAAAACACTTATGATGAGATCATTTTGCAAAAATATTAACAATGAAGAAACAAAAATAATTTATTAGTTAATATTTGAATTTGATTCCTCATTATTTCTTCCTTAAAGAAGAAAGAACAAATTTTCTCTTGGTTATTATGCTTTTTATGCCTAAATTAATGTTATTATTATTATTATTATTATTATTATTATGATAATTGTTCTGTTGTTGTCCGTTTGCCTATAAGTGGAAAGGAGAATCTCTAAAGAGTAATATTTTAGGCATTTTAAAATTTTTCAGAAAAATACCATTGTACTTGCATATTGTGTTTCAACTCAAAAGGAAATTATTTAAGATAAACTTACAGATTTTTCTATTGATCTTTCCTGGCTGCTCCATTACTGTGTCCCTGTGCTGATCTCAAGTAACATTAATATATAGCTAAATGTATCTATTGAAATATGAACTGATTTCGTATATTATTCATTGCTGCTGTTAAATATTTCTCATTAATTTTTCTTTACAGATGTTTTGGCTGAACAGAAAATCATGATATTCTTAAAAATTATTAATGAGAACTTAATTGAAAGAAAACAAAGATCTTGACTTTCCATCTCGAACCATGACATATATGCTGCCATATTACTGTAAAGCTGAATATCTATGTTTTCTCAAAGCATCGCATTAACTGGCAAAAACCCATATATGTCAAAATGTTTGGTCTATCTTTTTGGAGATTGTTAGTGTTATACATGAGCAAAAATTATAGAGAATTTCTGTTTTTGTTAATTTTGCAAACCCTTCTCATGATTTAGATTTAGTGTAGCATATGGAAGACACACTACAAACAAACAATATTCTTGTGAAGTTTGTGGATCTGCATTTTCATACTAGTCACATTTGAAGATCATATACAAGCACACTTCAGAGAAATCATATCTTTTTGAAGTTTGTGGCTCCATCCTTTCACTTTTGTCATATTTGAAGAGCCATATGTGACACAGTGTGAAAGAACTATATTCTTCTGAGATTTGAGCATCTCCCTTTTTAGAGAAGTCACATTTGCAGTCCATTATGCAAACAGACACTGGAAAGAAACCACATTCTTGTGATGTCTGTGGATCTGCATTTTCTACAAAGACACTTTTGAAGCGCCATATGCGAACACACACTGGAGAGAAACCATATTCTTGTGAAGTTTGTGGATCTGCATTTTCTGAGAATTCAAATTTTATCATGAGAAGAGAAACCATATTCTTGAAGTTTGTGGATCTGCATTTTCGGGGAAACAAATTTGAAGCACCATATTCTTGTGAGAAACCATTTTCTTGTGAAGTTTGTGGATCTGCATTTTCCTTGAAATCAGCTTTGAATCACCATATACAAACACATACTGGTGAGAAACCATATTCTTGTAAAACTTGTGGATCTGCATTTTCACTGAAAGCTAATTTAAAGCGTCATATGCGAAGACACAGTGGAGAGAGACCTTTTTCTTGTGAAGTTTGCGGATCTGCATTTTCAAGAAAGACACTCTTGAAATGCCATATGCGAACACACACCGGAGACAAACCATATTCTTGTGAAGTTTGTGGATTTGCATTTTCCTTGAAATCAAATTTGAAGTACCATATGCGAAGACACACTGAAGAGAAACCATATTCTTGTAATGTTTGTGGATCTGCATTTTCACTAAAAGCTAATTTAAAGCGCCATATGTGGAGACACTCTGGAGAGAAACCATATTCTTGTGAAGTTTGTGGATCTGCATTTACAGCAAAGACAATTTTGAAACGGCATATGCAAACACACACTGGAGAGAAACCATATTCTTGTGAAGTTTGTGGATCTGCATTTTCAGTCAAATCAAATTTGAAGTACCATATGCGGACTCACACTGGAGAGAAACCATATTCTTGTGAAGTTTGTGGATCTGCATTTTCAAAAAACACTGTTTTACGGCACCATATGCAAATACACACTGGAGAGAAACGTCATTCTTGCAAAGTTTGTGGATCTGTATTTTCAACAAAAACAATTTTGAAGAATCATATGCGAATACATACTGGGGAGAAACCATATTCCTGTGAAATTTGTGGATCTGCATTTTCAGGTAAGTCATCTCTAAAATGCCATATGCGAACTCACACTGGAGAGAAACCGTATTCCTGTGAAGTTTGTGGGTCTGCATTTTCCTTGAAATCAACTTTGAATGACCATATGCAAACACACACTGGGGAGAGACCCTATTCATGTGAAGTTTGTGGTTCTGCATTTCCAAAAAACACATTTTTGATACGCCATATGCGAACACACACTGGAGAGAAACCATATTCTTGTGACAGCTGTGGGTCTGCATTTTCAATGCTGTCACGTTTGAAAGGCCATATGAAAACACACACAGGAGAGAAACCATATTCTTGTGAAGTTTGTGGATCTACATTTTCCACAAAATCAACTTTGAAGGCCCATATGCGAACACACACTGGAGAGAAACCATATTTCTGTGAAGTTTGTGAATCTGCATTTTCACAGAAATCTAATTTAAAGAGACATATGAGAACACACACAAGATTCGCAGAGAAAACATCTTTGTCATGCCGTTTGCAAAAGCACATTGGAGAGTAACCTTATTCTTGCAAAGTTTGTGTATTTGCATCTTCAGAGGTCACATTTGAAATCTCATATGTGAGCATACACTAGAGAAAACCTTATTCTTGTGAAGTTTGTGGATTTGCATTTTCAGCAGCATCATCTTTGGCATACCATATGCGAACAAACACTGGGTAGAAACTGTGGTCAAAAGAGATTAACCTCTCTGTTTTTGAGACACACCACTTTCTGGGTGGGTGTTTCTCCCCTCTACACCAATCTCTTGGTCTTTTCTTCATTCTCTTCCATGTATCCACTTTGTCATTCATTTGTTTGTTCCACTCCTGCCTGTCACAACTGTATGTATGGCACGACTAACTCCAAGAGAGTGATCTCTCATCATGATGGTCTATTTATGATGGGGTATCACCAATGATCTGCCTGGATGATAGATATACCGGCACCCCAGAATGGAGTACTAACACTCCCAGATGTACCTCCTTGTGATTTCATTCAACCATACACTCCTTCCTGATCTCTATAGTCACTTGTCCAACCAGGAAGATGTCTTCGCACAGTCTCAGCTTGATGGTCCTCCCTCTGATCACAGTCACTGGCTTGATGGTCTTCACTCTGCTCATCATCGTTGGCTTCATCTTTGATAACCTGACACACATCCAGAATATGCCATGGAATACTGTCAACATTCGTTGTTCTGCAAATGAATGTCAGTCACATTCCCCAGTGGTTGGTGCAGCAAGCATCAGGTGGTTTAAACCTGTTGTATATGGCGAACAAATTTTTCTTTGTTTTCTCCGTATGAGTATGAATTTTTTTTTTCTCCGTATGAGTTCGAATCATCGTCGTCAAGTGTTGAAGAGTAGTTTCATAGTGGAGGCTTGTACTTGTACTAAGTCGGTCCTAAAATAGGTTCGACGTACAAAACATTAGGAAATTGATATAATAGGTAATAGCCTTGAAATATCTAGTCATTTTTTTTTTTTTTTTTTATAGGAAATATGAAGAAAAAAAGAAAAAACAAAAAAAAAATGAAAATAAATAAAGAAAACTTTTTAATCCTACGGAGTAAAGTTTTAGGGGGAGATGTTATACTGGAACACACCTATTCTATAGTTAATAGACTCTCCCACCTATAATAAGTAGTAGTAGTAGTAGTAATAGTAACGAGTCGCTCAGTGAGTTGGTCAGTCAGTCGATGTCGGACGACTGTTAGCCGGATATTAAAGTATCAGTGACCACGACTAGATTTCTCTGTGTCATTAACTATTATATCAAGTTCCTAACGTTTTGTAGGTCGAACCTTTTTAGGACCGACTTAGTGAAATACAAGCCTCTACTGTGAAACTACTCTACAACAAAACCAGACTTCCTCTCCAATTCTTACATTAGTCGGTTTCTCTCCGGTGGCTCCTGACCTTGCTCTTGGATGCTGCTACATATATTTGAAGCCTGCATCCTGGCCCATTTTGGGTGACATATTATACCAAAAGACAGCTTCTTGTGGCAAAATTTGGTTCTTATAGGCTGGCGATTTCTATTAACAACACCATTCCCACACTTGTAAGCTTCTTGAAAGTAATGCCTCACGTCCCACTTGTCTGACATTTCCTTCAAAGCTGCTGATTGGAAGGCGGTGCTATTGTCCATCAGCACCTCAGTTACCTGCCACTCTCCAAAAACACCTCAAGGTCCCTTGCTATCTCGATTCCATTTTCTGCTCTGATTTCCTTCCATATGGCCACCCAACCTTTTTTCAATTAATGAATTCAAAACAAAAAGCCGTTTTTTACAGTTAATTGCTGTTCAATGAAGAAACTATATTTTCTGGAGAATTAAAACAGGACAAAGTCTTCAAATTGACAGAACAAAAGTTTTCTTTTTTTCTCAATTGCGTCAGTAAATTTAAAATAAATATTTAAAGCAATGATCTGCAAATTTCCTTGTCAATACAAAAAAGTAAAAATCATTATTTCCCAGCAAATAATTACCCCTCAAAAAAAATATAATTCCAATTTAACTATTAAAAATATTTTTCAGAAAATGAATATTCATTCCTATTTTCATTTGAACTAAACACCATTTCTAATAAAAATGGTTTACTTTGTGATTGTGGAGGCATAACACACATTTATGACTTTAATTGAAAACATCATATTTATTTACATTATTTGGACTATTTCATCTTTGTCGCCATATTTATCCATTGTATGCTCCGGCCTTCTTCAGGTGGTTGGAATGTCAAACTGAACCCTTTATTTCGATCACTGGGGTAGACTGTTCTATTTCCACGTGCCATGTTTGATGGATGTCAGTTATCAATTATCTCCTGCTAATTTTCCCTCTGAAAGTTCTCCACTGCCGGGTATTGAACTCACACTCTTTGGGTCTTGTCACTGGATCTAACCAATGCCTTTTATCCACTGTGCCATGTGTCCTTGAGGACATCTAGGTATGAATTTCTGGGTATTATAAACCTAATGTCTTCAGCAACCATTTTTACCAGTGCTCATATTGCAATTTTGCTGTTATCATTTCATGTTTTTACCAGAGCTCATATTGCAACTTTGTTGTTATCATTGCTTTTCTCTGGCACTCCTTATTATTGGTTCCCATATTGTATTTATTTCTATGCTTGGTTGGCTCAGGAGATTTTTCAGAGGGAAAATTAACAGAAGATAACTGATCCATCAAACATGGCACGTGGAACTAGAACAGTCTACCCCAGTGAGCAAAATAAAGGGTTCAGTTCGACATTCCAACCACCTGAAGAAGGCTGGAGCGTACAACGGCCAAAACGTTGTGATAAATATGGTGACAAAGATGAGGACAATAGTCTGAATAATGTAAATAATGTACACAATACCTCATTTCAGAAATATAGACAGACATCACTGTATTGATCTGTCAGAAGGCAAAAGAACAAGTAATATTTCCTTAAAAAGAGGTGATGCTCAACGTACTTTAAGAGAGACATCAGGATTCTGCAAAATTGCATTTTAAAGGATTCTCTTTATATCCCTATTTTTATAAAGAATATATTCTCTGCACTAGCCACTACCAAAAAAGGGGTTTCTGTGAAATATGGCCAAACTATATTTTTTGTTTTCTATAAAAGCACAATAAATATCTGTGAAAAATTGATATAGATTTTTACAATACAATTCTAAACTCTTTCAGATCTTGTGCATTGATGAAAAAACTTGATATAAAATAAAGATGTGTTTGAAGAATTTCATGTGCAGATTTTTATGTTATTTTTGATTGAACATTCTTTAAAAGAATTGTGTTAATTTTTACAGCTGTTTCATTTTATTATTGTCGGCAAGATCAAAAATTCAAAGATACAATTCTGAATTATGTTAACTTCATTAGCTTTTTGAAATATGAGAGTAGGGGTTTCATGTTAAGTTTGCATACTGTTTGGAATTGTTTCAGATGATTTATATCATTAGGAGGGAAAGGCATCAAAAAGTAAATGTAAATTAACCTTCAATTAAATAAATGAATTTTCTTTTTATTAGTTTTAATGACTTTAATTATATTATAATTGTCATAGTGTTGTATGTATGTATTTTGTGAAAACTGGCGTCGTTTTTCACAGAAAGAATAATATTTTAGACATTTGAACAGTTTTGAGAAAAATACCATGAACTTTTTATATCGTGTTTAATTCTTGCACAATTCAAAAGGACATTATTCAAGATTAATTCCTTTACTTTTCTATTTTTAATTAATGAAATAGTTCATAGACTAAATTTAATATTTGCAATGAGCAATATACTTTGTACTATTGCAAAACTAAATTGACATGAAGGAGTTTTTTTGGGGGTGGGATCTAAAATATTTGAGTGCTATTTCTAACTTGTGTTTATTGCAACATAATTCTCTTTCTTAAAAATTCTTCCAAAAATAAAATATACTTTTCTGAAAGTTTATTTGAGAAATATTAGCTGATTTAAAGAATAATTAATCTGAGCTAAACCAACTATTATTTACTTCAAGTATGAAATATTACAGAGATGCATTTTTTTAACACGTGTTAGCTTTTTATTCAAGCTGGCGACATGTTTGACAGCTTGATGACAACTGGATATTTATCCAATATTGTTCTATGAGGGTTTTTGCTGTAAAAAAATTGTATTTAATGTGATCAGTTTTTTATAAATTACTTTTAAGTATTCAGTAATCTTAAGAATCTAGGAAAATAATCTCTGTAATTAAGTATTTTATTGAATTTTAAAAATTTTGGCTTTAAATTTATCATCGTGTTATTTTTTGATAATGTCATGTATGTGCATCCATATCTACAAAAATTGGCATGTTTATACACATACAAAAACATTCAAAATACATTTTAAAAAATTGGTTTGAGGATTTGTTCTAAGCTTTGTCCATTTATAATTAGTCAATATAGTTTTTACTTAAAAATAATCTTTTGAAAGGGTGAAATTAATACAGAACATTAAAACTTAAAATATTATTGTAATTAAAATTACAAAACATGGCAACAATTCTTGTAAAAATTAGTTATTCATGAATAACTTTTTCTTAAGACAATAATGTTCTTAATATATTTCATTTATAAAAGCATTTAAAAGCATTTCTAATTAAATAATATATTAGTTTCATTACATTTTTTATTTTATGAGTCAAAACATAGTGAAATTAAAAAAATATTTGTGCTATGATCAGATTTAAAAAAAAAAGTAAGAAAGAGAACGAACATGCAAAAACAATTGTATCTTGTTTATATTTATTGACCCCATAGAGCGAGAGATATAGGTAGGGTAATGAATCTACTTATCCATTTAATTGAGTAGGTTGGGTGTTGATTTCAATCACTGTATGAATGACTTCACAAAACATCCCCTCCAAAGTTTAGATAAAATTCTGCAAATGCATGCTTGAATTTGTTCCTAGCCAATAATAATTGACCACTTCTCTGACATATATGCCATATTTATGTGCCTTCCTATCCTGAAGTCAGAACACTACAATTATTTTACTGTATCCCTTTTTCATGTGAGTGTTATTTTTTGATAATGTCATGTATTTGCATTCATATCTACAAAAATTGGCATGTTTAGACACATACAAAAAAATTCAAAATACTTTTTTAAAAAAATTGTGTTTTAAGGGCAGAATTCTCTTGTTTAATTTTTTTGGACTCTGGTGAATAGAGGGAGTTAGTGAAGATAAATATCAAGAACAGTTTGGTAAAATTCTAGGGATTGCACCTACATGAAAAATTGGGTTCTTAAGGCTAACAGTAATTGTATGAGTTTTCTTATCAAATGCTGATGTTTTTCGCCTTATGTCTTCAGGTCGAAAATACAGGTTACATACCTAAAAGAATGAATTTATTTTTGTGTGTACATGCGTAGAGATTTTGGTGTTATGTCCCTTTGACTGAATTAATGAGATTGAAATATTTTTATCTGAGCTCACTAAAGTTGAATGAATTATAAAGCTGAGAAATGCTGAATAAACTGTAGCTTTAGAAAAGTATTTCAAAGAGAAATGTTCTTGTTTGGAAATGCTTCATATGTTTGAAATGTAGTTTGGAAAATTTTGTACGTATATGCATGCGTGAATATGCTTTTAACGTCTGACCACACATGGTTGAGACGGAATCCTTTTTACAACTAAATCTTGTAGCAAGAAGAGAGAATGAACAAGCTTGTGTCTGCTATTTATAATTAATGTAACCATGTGACAGGATCACGGAAAATTGGCGGGGAAACGTGGTCATATGCTGGAAAAATATTTGTACATGGGCGGATTGCAATACCCACTTGTGTGTTTATTGACCAATTAGAAGCTGATATTTCTTGAAAATATTTACTAAGCTGAGTAGGCTCCTTGATCCACTTTTTTCACAAAATTGTACAAAATTCAACATTGATAAGAAAGTGGATGCTAAAATGTTGTTGGAAACCTAATCCCTTCATGTTATCTTAGAGGCTATTATGCAATGACATATTCAGTTATCTCACTAGTCTTCATCCAGAAAGTTTTTTGGAAGGAAGATTTTCTTTGGTGGGGATAGGTGTTACTGTCACTGAAGAGGAAGATATTGTAGGTATTTTTGAGAAAAAACATGAATTGGTACATGTCACTGAAACCATTTGTGAGTGATTGGAACTCTTCTATATTGGACAGAAGATTTTTAACAAAAGAGGTTTTAACATGTGTTTAGGAAGCATGTGGAACAAAATGATATAACTTTCCATTCTTGCAACACTCTCTCTAAATGTTTTCTCATCATATAACCTTCAGTCATGCAGAGCATGGCTTACCCAGTACAAAGCATGTTTGAGTTGCCACAGCTGCGACAGTAGTGATTTTCCAAGCGTAGCTTAGATGTGGCACAAGGCCGAAAGTATGGGGCACCCAGTGAGGATCGAACTCACTACTCATTTGTAATTGTGCTAGCGAGACAAGATTGCTAACCATTACACCGCCTTGGGGTGCCCTACAACTGTGACAGTAAATCCAGTTCGAAGCCTACGAGTACACATGTTAATGACTCATTTAATGAAATGGACATCACACTTATGCGAAAATGTATTAACACCTACTATATAAGCAGCTACATTGCTTGCTGGTGGAGAGTACAACGTGCGTAGTGTGTAGTAGACAGAGAAAGTGGTACAGAAGATATAAGCAGAATAAATACTCTACTTAACCATTCAGTATATGTTTCATTCCATTTAATGAATAAGTGATGAAAAATTATTAAAATCAAACAATTCTTTGGTTTTTACTTTTTAGTAAAGTTTGTAAAACAGAGTTGAGCAATGTTTTGTTTTCATTTTGAAAAACAAAAAAAATTGTACATTTTTTTGGGAACCTAAAGAAAAGTACATTTTTAGCAATGAGCAATGTCTTTCATTTCATTTTATTTTTTTTTTTTTTTGCACCATTGGTCATGTTTATTTTTATGTCAGTAATGATTATTATAATGGTTATTCAATAACCATATGATTTGCTTTCAATAAAAATTTGCAGTTAATATGAAATTTATAAAAAATAACATGTAGTGAGTGAAAGACTTTCACTGAAAGTGCAGTATCAATCATGTATCTCGTGTATTTGGGGGCAGGACAGGGGCAAGGAGTATTGAATACCGGCACCAGCCCGGAAGGAAAGTCATGTATCGACTTTTGAATAACAACCAAGTGCAAGAAAAAAAAAAGAAAAAAAATTTCAGGATTTGAAACACAAGGAACAAAATCTTGATTAACACCGTGTAATTTTTTTTCCGGCTTACATCATCATTTAAAATTTTTTTTCTCAAAAGTCATTTCTTGTTTGTATCTCGTGATTTTTTGCGTTATTTATTTCAAATTCCACATTATTATCTGAATTAAACGATCAATACAAAAATTGGGTAGGTTGACAGAGAAAAATGCCAACAAAACTCAAAGAAATCCACCTGTTTCGTTTGTCGCGTTGTATTTTCTGGTCTGAAAGGTAAGTGGAAGAGTCGAAATAATTTTGATAAAATAGAAATCGTTATTTGTTGACACGCCTCTTTCTTTTTTTTTTTTTTTTGATGAAATAATATTTTAAAGTAAAATGTTTAAAAAAGTACACAGTGCTAAAAGAATTTAATTGTATTTTGTTAGTTCGTTTTAAAAGTTTCTATTTTTCTTCAATCACAGTTGAGTAGAATAGTAAAACTAAAAAAGTAAGTCTGTAATTGTACATGTCGTTAAAAAGTTTAGTAACATATCTTATTTGACTTCGTTTTACTTTTTTTTACCTTAAATTTTAATTTAAAAAACCCTAATCAAATTAAAAATTTCTATGTTACTCTTGAAAATTTTTAGATTATGTTAAAATATTGGAAAGATTATGGAATACAATACAAATGACATTTTTGGTTTGTTGGATTTTTAGGTAACTTCATGAAATCTGAAATCGCTAAAAAAAAATAGCATAGCACGATAAAATTTCAAAAACGACCTTAAACTTGATGAAAATGAAATTTTATCGTCTTGTTTTATTTATTAAGAGGGAAGACCGAAGTATTTTTTAAAAAATTTTTACATCCTTTTTAGAACATTCTCTAACTTTTGATTAAAAAATCATGTTTCTCTTTGCAAAAGTGTCACTCATTACTAAATAACAAATTTTAAAGCCTTTTTTTTTTTTTTTTGCAGTGTCAGAGGTTAATTTTGAAAATCTTTCAAAAAATAAAAAACTTTCAGGATTTATTCACAAATGATTGAAAATTGTTAAATAACTAATTTTATGAAAACTAGAAATTCAATGCTGTTTTTTTTTTTTTTTTTTTTTTTTTTAGTGAAGCAAAAAGTCTTTGAGTTTGAAGAATTTTTAAATCATCAATTTCTGAAGAATTTATTTTAAATTATCAAATTTTTTTTGTAAAATCGAGCGACCAGTTACTGAAATTCAGCTCTGAATTGTAACATAAAAAAACAAAAACTCAATAAAACAAAAATATTTAATTTCAAGATTTTTAGTTGCTTTTAAGGACAATATTGTCTGAAAACAAAAATCTTTTGGGGTGAAAAATAAATTTTTACAACAATTGTTATTTCTTATAATTTTTTTTTTTTTTTTTTTTTTTACAATTTTTATAATACATTTTATAAAGTTGTTAAATATTTTAAAATTATTGAAAAAGCTGTTTTTATTTTCATTTTTGCTTTAATTGAAAGTTAAATGATTAATTTACTATTTCCAGAAAGTAAAATATTCTGGTGTATTTCAAATAAAAATTATATATATCAGGGTCTCAACTTTTTGTCCGATTTAAGAAAATTTTCTTAAAAGGGGCCATTTTCATAAACATTACTTAGCATAAAAAAGTAATATACAAGCATTTCTTAACAATGGGTCCTGTTTTTCTTTGATTTTTATTGACGTATCGATACGTTCCGAGGCAATGACAGCAAATGGAATTTACATAAATTTACGAAAAGTGTGACTCATTTTTCTTTCATTTTTAACTGCCTAGTAATTTTTACAAATTAACATATTTTCAGCAATTATCTAATATTTTATTGACTTTAAGTTACGTTTGAAGATGTTTTATGAAAAAATAAAAAAATTTAAAGTACTATAAAATTTTCTTAAATTTAAATTTTAATAACAAATGAAATTAAAATAAAGATAAGCAAGAAAATGATCAGGAAGTTTTTTTTTTATAATAATTGAAATATTGTTTAATCATCAATAGTTAATAAACTTTAATTAACATTAGCTAAAAAACATTTTTGTATTTTCTTCAGTACAACCTTTTCATAATAATGACATGTTTGGGGTATCATAGTTTAAAAAAGTGAACAATTAAAGTGAAAAAATAAAAGAATTATTTTAAAAATATGATAGTAAAATTAAGTTTATTAATTTTTTCAATTTTGGATTCATAAATTTCGTTTCCACTTAATTACAATATCACATCCAGGAAATAGATTAATACAGAATTTTAAATGTATTTTAAACTATTATAAATTATTATAATTAAAATTTAAAAAAAAGAATGAAAAAAATTCTTGTAAAAAGTCATCATTCATTGAAAAAAAACTTTATTTCTTCAGACAGTAGTGTCCTTAATATAACTTATTTACAAAAGCAATTAAAAGCTTTTCTAATTAAATAAAGTCATAGTTTCATTACAGTTTTGTAGTTTACTATTCAGATACTCTGAATAGTAAACTACAAATAGTATATATATGAATAGTATATATCTGGCATTGTCTGTGTACAGGCATTCCAATATGCCATGAATGGCAAAAATTGCTTTGAAGTATTCAATGCAATTTGCACTTGTGACAGTCTTCATTGTCTTGATAAATGGCATTTTGCTGTATTGGTCAGCGACAAGTAAAATTTGTTGACCATTGAAGTCAGAGATGTCAGCTGCAATATATTGGAATGGTCTGGTTGGTTGTTCTTTTACGATCATTGTCTCTTTGGTATTCTTTCGCTGGTGTTTGTTGCATATCTCACATATCCTTATTACTTTGTTTATTCCTCTCCAAAAGACACTATTTCTTGCTTTTAGTTGACATTTTTCTGTTCCTTGGTATGCATAATGAATTCTTTGAAGGACATTGTTTTGCATACTTTTTGATATGACTATGAATTAACCTTTTGTCACCAATCCATCTTGTATTAATAGACATTCTTTTAATGACCAGTAATTTCTTATAACTTTGGGTATATTTTTTGCATCTTCTGGCCATCTATTTATTATCACTTGTTTTAGGGTCCTCAATCTTCATCTTCTTCTGTACTTCTCCATTTGCTTTTACATTGATATATTAACAGTATTATTAGATCTATGTTAATTTCTTTACCTTGTGTTGGCTGTACTCATGCCAAGTAATCTGGTATTCTCACTTCTTTACATGGCTTGTATATAACTGAACATCATATGGTTGTAGCTTTAACAACATCCTTTGCAATCTTGCGGGTGCTTGTGTAATGTTTTTGTTCTGTATATTTTCTAATGGTTTGTGGTCTGATTCAATCTGAAATGCTTTTCCATATATCTATTTGTGTGTGAAATCTTTCACAACCAAACACTATTGCAAGCAGTTTTTTTTCTTTGTTTGCATACCTTGATTCTACATCAGTCAGTCTTTTTGCTAGCAAATGCATTCATCATTGATTAATGTTGCACCTACGTCTAACATGCTTGAATCACTGTCTTTGCATTAGGTTTGACATGAGCTAGACAGAGGTTTTCATGGACTCAATCTTTCAATTTTTGTAAAGCTTTTTCCTGTGTTTTGTTCTGTTGATATTCAGTTTTCTTCTTGAGTAGTAATCTCAGTGGAGGTGTTTATTTGGAACTAAGTTCTGTTATAAAAGGGCTTAGGTATTGGATCGTATCTAGAAATTGCTGAAGTTCTTCTCAGTTTGAAGGTGTAGGTTGTAGATTCTGTTGCATTTTTCTGGGGCTTGGTGGGAACCATTTTCATCCCAAACAAGACCATAAAATTTTATCTGTTTTTGTCTCACTTTTCAATTTTGTTTATTGAAAACTAGACTGTACCTTCTGGCTGTATCCATTGTTCTTTTCAAATTTCCATCATGTTCTTGGATTGGTTTGCCATATATACATATATGCCAATGGCTCCTTCACTATGTTCCAGTATTTAGTCCATTTTTTTTTTCTTATATATGTCCTGTGACATCTAAAGGCCAAAGGGACATCTTAAAATATCTGTATTTGCTAAACTTCACTCACTTTGTTTGGTATTTGTATTCACACTTTATTTTTAATTGTGGTTGTTTCCCTTCATATTGCTCATCACCGCCACCATGTTATATTTCACATTTGAGTTTATTAAATTAACATGGACACACATATTAGTACAACTTGTTTATTTTGGCTTCTACTGATAAAACAAATTAAAGGGACACAACTCTCTACCTTTGTATAGATCATGTTACTCTCTCAATAATTAAATTATTAAGAGGAAAGACTGAAGTATTTTTTGATTATTTATTAAATTTTTTGATCTCTTCTAGTATGTTTGAAATTTTGGAACAAAATTAAAAATCTTGTTTTCTTCTGTCAGCATGTAGACCAAAGATTATTATTGAAAATCTTAGCATCTTTTTTGGCGTTAAAAACACACTGTTTTGGAAATTTTTGCAAAACTCAAATAATTGTCAGATTTTAATTAAATTTTCAAGACTTATTCACAAATGAAAGAAGTTTAAAAAAGTTTTTCTTTTCTGTTGCCTCCACTTCATTTTATTCAATTTTGAGAAATTAAAATCCCCCCTCTTCATATTTATATTTGTTAAAAGCAAGAATCCTTAGAGAATTCAAATCATGAATTTGTTTATTCCAAGCAGAAACACCATTTACGAAAATCTGCTATTTATTATAAAACAAAAGATGCAATAAAATTATGATATTATTTAATTAGAAAAGCTTTTATAAATAAGTATATTAAGGACACTATTGTCTTAGGAAAAAAATATTTCGATGAATTTTTATAAGAACTGTTTTCATTTTCTTTTAAGTTTTACTTACAGAAATTTATTAAGTGTTACATCTTAAAATTCTGTATTAATTTCAGTTTTTAGATAATTTCAGCTTTTTAGATTAGTAATCATAAATGGAAAAGCTTAATACAAATCATCAAACACCAATATTTTTAAAAGAATTTTGAATTTGTTTTGTCTATGTATAAACATGCTGATTTTTGTAATTGCAGCAGACAATATATGACATTATCAGAAAGTAAGTTCTAAAATTCAATAATTTCAATATGGATAATATTTTCTAAAATTTTTAAGATTACTTAATATTTAAAAATTATATAAAATATGGTATTATGTCATTTTCTTCAAAGTCTCCATAGAACAACATTAGATCTGTCATCAGGCTGTCACGTTTCATGTTAAAAAATGCATTTCTGCAATATTTTAAAGTAAATAATATTTGTTTCAAATCACCTTAATTACACTTTAAATCAGATAATATTGCTGGAATAAAGTTTCAGAAAAGTATATTTTATTTTTGAAAGATGTTTTTTAATAAAGATAATTACACTGCGATGATCAACAACTCAGAAGGTGCTAATCAACTATTTTACTAAAAAACCTCTTTCCAGTCAATTTAAATTAGTTTTCGAAATACAGCAAATTATTTTGATTATTGGAAATATTAAATTTAACCTATTATCTTGAATTTAAAACTAAAATAAAAGCTTCAAGAAAGGCTTTTCATCTTTTAAAATTTATTTTAACACGCATCATGTTTTTGGGAGACATACCTACAATTAATTAAATGGAGAATTAATTTCCGTGTTAAGTTCTTGCAATTCTTTGGTATTTTTTAATCATTGGCAAATCAAGTACTACTATTTCCACATTCATACTTGACATGATTTGCCTTCTAATTTAAATAAGGAACTTTATGATGAGGTGCTTTTGGGAAAATATTAAGTTTCTACAAACGAGGAACAATTATATGATCATTTCTTCCCAATATTATCTGGAACACCCTTTATGTAGATAAAGTGTTTTGTTTCATAAAAGTCACAATTTCTCCAGAGTTCTATCTTCAACATGTGTAAGACTTGATGAGGTTAGCATTTTATAAGTTAATGAATTCACATGATGCATCTTTCCTTGCCAAATTTCAAATGGAAATTTCTGTAAATATTTTTTGTGATTTCATAAATACTAGAAAGTTTATGCATAGCCAATACTTTGATGATTTGCATAAAATTTTGAAAGGTTTCTATTTTTTATATTTGTTTCTGGGAAAAGATTTCCTGGAGCATATGAAATGTTTGAAGGTAAAGAACTTTTCACATCACTTACAAAAGTCTTTGACTCTGTAGGGTTGATATAGGTTGATTTTATATCAGATTTTTTCTTATTAATGGCACAAACATCTTTTTTTCATTGTTCTGATATCCAGCTGTAATGTTTGATTCATATCAACAAATAATTGCCAGATTGAAATCACCATCTTGATTTATACAATTTGGAAAAAAACAAAAATGCTTTATTGCTTGATATTTAAAATTGATTGTCTGTTCCTTAAAGTAAAATGTGCTTTAAATTTAAGGCTTTTTGCCTCATTTCAAGATTCATGCCTAAATGAATGTTCTTTTCCTTATTTTTATTTACTTTATATCATAACCGCTTTACTGATGTATGCTTGTATTGGGTTGGTGCATAATTATCAGGCGTTTTTAAACAATATTTATTATGAAAAAAGGAACATAATAATTCAACAATAACATTTTTAAATGATTATTCCAGAGCATATGATTATTAACATGCATTTTTATAACCAGAAAATAAAATATTTTCTTTATTGAAAAAAACTAAACAAAACAGCAATTTTTATTAACAAATAACTCGCCTATAAAAACGCCTGATAATTATGCACCAAACCAATACTTTGTGAAAATCGAGTCTCCCATAAATTTTGAAACTGCTAGGCTTTAGCCGACCAAACCAAAAGTTAAATAATCCACTGTTGTCTGCACAGTCACACTTTATTAATAATAAGTATACATTTTTCCTCACTAGTAGCATGACTCTGAAATTAATGTACAATGCAATCTTCTGGTGCTAAGTTTATAATCATTTTTAGAATATTTCTGATGTGAAAATTAAAATAGCATCAAAATTTATTTCGATTCTTCAAACTCATCGTTACAGTACTTAATTAATATGCTTTAAATTTCATACTTTTTCCCTTGTATAGAGAATCATGCATAAATGGATGTTCTTTTTCTTATTGTAATTCATCTTATCATAATTGTTCTGCTTGTCTTTTGTGAAAACTGAGTTTGTTTACAAGTGGAAGAAGAAGCTCTAAATGTAGACATTTTTCATTTTTTCAGAAAAATACCATTGTACTGGCATATTGTGTTTCACTTCAAAAGGAAATAAGTTGAGATGAACTTAAAGATTTTTCTATTGATCTTTCCTTACAGAATCAAAGATTTTTGTAAAAGTGATATTATGAAAAGTTCTTTACCTTCAAATAGTTAATATGCTCCAGGAATTCTTGTTATTGCATCCCTATGCTGATCTCTAATCGCCTTAATATGTAGCTAAATGTATGACATATTATTCATTGCCTCCGTTAAATATGTCTCGTTACTTTTTCTTTACAGATGTTTTGGCTGAACAGAAAATTATGATATTCATAAGAACTGGTATTATTGAGACTTTAATTGAAAGAAAACAAGAATTTTAACTTCCCATAAAGAACAGATATATATGCTTCCATATTTATGTAAATTTGTATATCTATATTTTCCAAAGCATCACATTAACTGACAAAAAATCATGCCCTCCAAAATGTTTGGTAGATATTTTTTTGGAGAATCTTAATGTTACATATGAGTAAAATTTAGAGAGAAGTTATGTTTCTGTCAATTTTGCAAACCTTTGTCATGATTTAGATTTACTGTAGCATATGGGATAATGCTCCACAAACAAAATTCTTGACAAGTTTGTGGATCTGCTTTTTCAGACACATCACATATGAACACGCACTGGAGAGAAATCACATTCTTATGAAGTTTTTTTCAATAATGTCACAAGAGACATACGTGAACACGTTCTAGGGAGACAACATATTCTTGTGAAAGTTGTGCATCGCCATTTTTTAGAGAAGTCACATTTGAAGTCCGATATGCAAATGCACACAGGAGAGAAACCACATTCTTGTGAAGTTTGTGAATCTGCATTTTCAACAAAGACAGTTTTGAAGCGCCATATGCAAACACACACTGGAGAGAAACCATATTCTTGTGAAGTTTGTGCATCTACATTTTCCCGGAAGTCAGATTTGAAGCACCATATGCGAAAACATACTGGAGAGAAACCATATTCTTGCCAAGTTTGTGGATCTGCATTTTTTAGGAAGGCACATTTGACACATCATATGCGAACACACACTGGAGAGAAACCATATTCTTGTGAAGTTTGTGGATCTGCATTTTCTGTGAAATCAACTTTGAAGTGCCATATGCGAAGACACACTGGAGAGAAACCATATTCTTGTGAAGTTTGTGGATCTGCATTTTCAACAAAGCCACATTTGAAGCACCATATGCGAATACACCCTGGAGAAAAACCATATTCTTGTGAAATTTGTGGATCTGCATTTTCACAGATATCACATTTGAAGAACCATATGCAAACACATACTGGTGAGAAACCACATTCTTGCGAAGTTTGTGGATCTGCATTTTCAACAAAGACACTTTTGAAGCGCCATATGCGAACACACACTGGAGAGAAACCATATTCTTGTGAAGTTTGTGGATTTGCATTTTCTGTGAGATCAAATTTCAAGGACCATATGATACGACACACTGGAGAGAAACCATATTCTTGTGAAATTTGTGGATCTGCATTTTCAGCAAACAGAGATTTGAGCAGACATATGAAAACACATACTGGTGAGAAATCACATTCTTGCAAAGTTTGTGAATCCTCATTTTCAACGAAGACACTTTTGAAGTGCCATATGCAAACACACATTGGAAATTAAACACATACTTGTTAATTTTGTGTAGATATATTTTCATGTATGTCATGTTTTGAGTGCTATAAGTAAACACATAATTGAGATAAATCACATTCTTCTGAATTTTGGGGATTTGTATTTCCATTGAAGTCATCTTTGAACTGCCATATTCAAATACACATGAGATAGAAAACATTTATGCATATTTTCTCAATTTCAATTTGTAGAAAAGTCAAATGCACTTCAACCTGTTCAAATCTCTACCAGAGAGAAACATTGTTCTTGTAAAATTGACATTGTTGAACTGCATCTAAAGAAAAAAACCTTATTTCTGTTTTGTTGGGGCCTACGTTTGTACTGTTGACATATATGATCCAACACATACAAACACACACTGCTGAGTGAATACATCTATTCCAAAGTCACTAACAAAATAAGTTTTGACAAAGTTTTACTGTAAAAAAAAACGTAATATTTGTTTCAATGCAGGTTAATTTAACTTTAATTGAACTAATTTTTTCTAAATTAACCTTTGGGAAAAGTATATTTTATTCTTGATGAATATTGTCATAAAGAAAATTATTTGGTGTCAACAGATCTGTCTGTATGGATGAATTTATAGATTTTATCAAGAAACAGAAAAGAAAAAGTTTCAAAGTAGTTTAAATTTGGTCTGAAATTTACCAAAGTATTTTGCCTATTAAAAATAGTAAACTAATTGGTTCCAATTGTTGTAGGAATGACTGCTGAAAAGAACCTTTCAAAATTTATAGACTAATTATATAGATGCATGCCGGAATTTGTTACTAACCAATAAAGATGAACCAATTCTCAATCGTATCCACTGTATTTTTGTTGTTTCTTGTCTTGATGTTAGACAATTACAATAACTTGACTGTATCCCTTTTGGATGTGAACATCATTCTTATATTGTGAACTTTCTTTTTTTGTTACTTTTGACATGTATGTAATGTTTCTTTAATATCATTGATCCTGATAGGTTTTTAATGTGATGAGTCCTTGTAATCCAATGTAGTGATTTCATTACAGAATTCAATGAAATGACTCCCAACTAAAGTTTCTTCATGAATGTTTGTGTTAAACTGCAGGATTACAGAGTATGTTTTTTTCTTTATTTAAATTTTGCTGACCTGTATTTTCTATTCTACAGGAACACAGTAAATATCTGAAATATATTTTGTGAAAATCTTCAGATCTTATGCATTGATGAAAACCTTGATATAAAATAAACATGAAATTTTATATGTAAATTTTTATGCTATTTTTGACTGGCCATTCTTTAAGAGAATTGTGATCACATAGTCATTTTACAGCTGTTTGATTTTATTATTCAAAAAAAAAATAATCAAAAATTGTTTAACTTCAGTGATCAAATAGGAATTGATGTTGTGGCCATAAGATTATGTGGGTAAGTTTTCACATTAAGTCTCATACTGTTTGAAGTTGTTTCAGATGATTTATATTATTATTAGCTAAAGACATCAAAAGGTAAATGTAAATTTAATCATCAATTCAATAACTAAATGGATTTTCTTATTTACATTATTTGGACTATTGTCCTCATCTTTGTCGCCATATTTATTACAATGTTTCGGCCGTTGTACACTCTGGCCTTCTTCAGGTGGTTGGAATGTCAAACTGAACCCTTTATTTTGCTCACTGGGGTAGACTGTTCTAGTTCCATGTGCCATGTTTGATGGATGTCAGTTATCAGTTATCTCCTGTTAATTTCCCTCTGAAAGTTCTCCACTGCCTTAACCGGGTATTGAACTCACACTCTTTGGGTCCTGTCAATGGATCTAACCAATGCCTTTATCCACTGTGCCATGTGTCCTTGAGGACACATGGCACAGAACAGTGTACCCCAGTGAGGGAAATAAAGGGTTCAGTTCGATATTCCAACCACCTGAAGAAGGCCGGAGCATACAACAGCCAAAATGTTGTAATATGGCGACAAAGATGAGGACAATATTCTGAATAATGTAAATAATGTACATAATACCTCATCTCAGAAATATAGACAGACTATGAATTTTCTTTTTATTAGTTTTAATGACTTTAATTATGTCATACTTGCTATAGTGATGTATGCATGTATTTTGTCAAAATTGACTTTGTTTTTCATGGAAAAAATAATTAAGAGAATAATATTTTAGAAATTTAAATACTTTTCAGAAAAATATTAACTTTTTATATTGGGTTTTTCACAATTTAAAAGGACATTATTCAAGACTGACTCCTTTATTTTTCTGTTCTTAATTAGTTAATAGATTAAATTTAAAATCTCCTATAACCAATAATACTTTTCTCGATTTCAAAATTAAATTGACTGGAAGGAGTATGTTTTGTGGCGGGGGTGTTGGCTAAAAAATTTGATTTTAGCATCATTTTTTTTTTTTTTTTTTAGCCCATGTATATTGCAGTGTAATTCTCTTTATTAACCTGTACAACTCTACAGGCATGCCTTTCTGCTCGTGATACGCTTTCTCAATATTCTCTGGGTGGACATGTTCACCAAGTGACAGAGCTTTGTTTCAAAGGGAAAGTAAGTTTATAAAAATAACCTCTTACTACAGAAATGATGTCATTAGGCTTGTGATTTTCTTTTATTCCAGTGAGAATCAAAAGTAATATGAAAAGGTAGAATTCGGAATTATGTTGACTTTGTTAATTTTTTTAAAGTGTGACTGCTATTTGGAGTATGTTTCAGATGATTTATATCATTATTAGCTAGAGGTATCAATAAGTAAATGTAAATTTAATGATCAATTCAATAACTAAATGAATTTTCTTTTTATTAGTTTTAGTGACTTTAATTATATCATAATTGCCATAGTGTTATATGCACATATTTTGACAAACTGACTTTGTTTTTCATGGAAAAAATTAAAAAAAAAAAAGATTTGTGAAGAAACTTTAGTTGTCAGTCGTTGAATTCTGTAACCAAATCACTCATGCAAAGTAGAATATTTTACAAATTTGAACACTTCTGAGAAAAGTATTAGCTTTATATATCATGTTTTAATGTCTTCACAACTCAAATGGACATTATTCATTATTGACTCCTTTATTTTTCTATTCTTAATTAGTTAATATTTAATATTTCCAATAAGCAAAAGGCTTTGCTCTATTTCAAAACAAAATTCACAGGACGGAGTTTGATTTTTGGGGGTGCAGGTGTGGGGTCGTTGGCTAAAAATTTGATTTTAGTGCCATTTTAGCCCCTGTTTATTGCAATGTAATTCTCTTCATTAAAATAGCTTCCAAAAATAAAACATACTTTTCTGAAACTTAAGGAATATTAACTAACTTAAAGTAGAAGTAATCTGATTTGAAACAACTATTAAAACTTTCAGTGTACAATATTGCAGAGATGCATTTTTTTAACACAGTTGACATGTTTTCCAGCTTGATGACAGGTGGATATTTATCTAATGTTCTATGGGGGACTTTAGCTGTAAAAAAAATACATTCAATTTACTGTGAGTGTGTTCTATATATAACTATTAAGTACTCGGTGATCTTAAGAATCTGGGAAAATATTCCTTATAATGTAATATTTTATTGAATTTTAGAAATTTTGGCATTAAATTTAGTGTCATTTTCTGATAATGTCATCTATGAGTGTCCATCAAAAAAATTCAAAATAGTTTTAAAAAAATCTGTTTGAGGATTTGTACTAAGCTTTGTAAATACAGTTTTTCCATCATAAAAAAAAAGGTGAAATTAATACAGAATTTTAAAACTTAAATTATTATCTAAAATTATTTTAATTAAAATTAAAAAAAAATGAAAACAATTCTTGTAAAAATTCATTAGTCATTGAAAAAATCTTTTTTCTTAAGGCAATCATATGCTTGATATATCTCATATATAACACAGAAGCTTTTTGAATTAAATAATGTCTTCATCTTATTGCATTTTTTATGACAATGGACATGCAAAAGCAATTGTCAATATTGTATCTTGTTTATATTTATTGGCCCCATAGAGTGGAAGATATAGGGAGGGTAATGAATGTAATCATCCATTTTAGTTGTTGGTTCCAGTCACTGTACAAATGACTAAAAAATATGCCTTCTACAAATACAATAATAAAGACCTCCTCAGTCACATCTGTCATATTTTTATGCCTTTTTGTCTTGAACACTACAATTATTTTATTGCATCCCTTTTGCATGTGAGTTATTTTTTGATAATGTCATGTATGTGCGGCCATATCTCTCTTTTGTACATGAAAACAATTCTTGTTTTGCCTTGTCTTGACATGAATATATATTATTTGTTTAGTATTATTTTGCTGTGTTCTTTTTCTTCCTTTATCAATTCTGTTTCTTGAGCATTTTACCAATTACACTTAACCATGGTAAGTTATTCCACAAATTTAATCTATTAACTAAAACTGTAATGATTAAAAGTGTAAAGCTTCAAGAAATATTTTTTATTTTATAAAATTTATTTGAATCTTAGGTATCCTTTTAAAATTTTTTTTTTCATTTTTTTCGGGATAAGGCGCTGTACCTACCAAATGTTATTGCTGATATCCACTTTTATTAAAATGAACTGTACATTTTTGTTTGCCACAAGAAAACAATGGAACTGATATGTTACTTTGTGAAACATTGATATATATTTGGAAGTATGATTTTAAACACTTTCAGATCTTGTGTGTTTGCATTTTTGGTTCATTTCTGTAGATAGATGTAACATTTGATGATACTTGGATGGAGTTATAAAAGAAGGTCTCTATTTGAGTGTGTGGAATTATAAAAGAAAGTCTCTATTTGAGAATGATTTCTAAAAATAATCTTCTTGATGCATGTACTTAATGAATCTGCAGTTAGCAGCAATGACAGCTTCGATACATTGTCTAAAATGTTGACCTGTCTGAATTAGGTGATCTTCATATATTTAGGACATTGTGCCATTGATGGTGGACTTCAGATATTTTATAGTGTTGGGGGGGGGGCTTTGATTGACTCCATTCCATATGTAATAGTCCAATGGATTAAGGTCTGGAAAGCTATGAAGCCATATGTCTAGGGTGACCACATCGTGGAAGATGTAACTGATTCATTCATTATTTTGTTGGTAGGTGTACAATCTTTCTTTGGTCACGCACTATGTCTAAGGCATCTGAACCTTCTCCAACATTTTAAACGCTGGTTAAAGAAGCAAGGAGGCATGACATTTTCTTCATTGCTCATGACTCTGAATCATTGTAGTTTTCTGCCAGTAAAAAACAGATGTAAATTGTATATGAAAGATCAAAGAAATTGCATAAATAAAAACAATGTCTGAATGTATAAAGTGCGAAATGAAATGCAATCATAATGGAATAAAAAATGTGCTGCAACAGTGAAATTAACACATTTAAAACCCCCTCCATAACAATAGAGCAGTTCAATTTCAGGACTGTAGTATTGCACTGAATTTGAATGTAAGGGGTTTGACTCTTAAATTTGAATTGAGAAAGAAAGTAACCCAAGCCAAAGGGTAAAAATAATACCAAGAACAATTAAGATTGTTCTGAAGATGTTGATCGCATTTAGATGATTTGGGGTCTAAACATGTTGCATTCATAAGAGAGAAATATATAAACATTGAAGGGATTATGTGCAAAATAATGAGCAATTTAAAGTGATCAGTTTTCATATCATTGGTAAAATATGGTGCAAATAAATGCATGTATCATGAATCAGGTTAATGAACCAGAAAAGAGGCTTCTCATCAGTTCTTTTGTTTGACAAGAGTTCAAGTCTCATGGGACATTATTGATTAGCTGAGTTGCAGTTTAAATGCAGAAAGATCAACAACATGACACCTTATCCTGCAGCAACTGAATTTTCTCAAAGTATTCCAAAAAGAATTGGAAAAAATCCTGGAAACCATGACATTCTTGCAGCACAATGCCCTAGCTAGATGTTTTTGACCATGTACAGTTTGCTAGAGTTTGAGAATCAAAGTTTGCAGACAAGGCAGGCTGAAATTGTTGCAATTGTGAAGACAGATGTTACATTTCCACTCTCTGTTCATAATAAATTTGGCATCAACCATGTCACAAAGATTGATCTCAATCTACTAGTAATGGTAGATTTATTAGGAGATTAAACAGTCCTCACATGACCTGTCTCATGTATATCAATTGGTGCTTCAAGGGGAACAATCCAGGAATTACATAGCTATCAACCCACAGGAGGGAATTTTTAAGCTTAATCTACTCCCTTTTGGGATTTCTCCAGTGTTGATTATTTCCCAGAGAATTATGGAAATTTTTATCCAAAGTAACCTGGAAGACAGAACCTTGTTGCTGGTACTGTTGTGAAGGTTAAGTCCTTCTCCACCTCTGCAAATGTAAATCAAAGCATCAAACGAAAGAGGACATTGAGTATGGGTAAATGAATAATTTATATATATATATATATATATATATATATATATATATATATAATATATATAAACTATTAACTTCTGTCTGTTGCTAAGGCAATGGAGAGAGTGGTAAAATTAGAAGTAAAATGAACATTGTTGGTGGCTGTCATCATTAGTAGCTTTTCTCTGTGTGTGTTGGTGTTGACATCATACCCTGATCTGTGTCATGTCTCTTTTGCAATATTTACATCAAACGCTGATCGGTTTAGGATTTCTTTGAATTTGGGTATATATAGCATTCAATCGGCTTGAGATTAAGGTTTCAGTTTTTGAATGAGAGTGGATCTGGTTGGTCATAACAATGTTCCTTTTGATTTGGTTAAAGCAGATGTATACGTGGCGCCAATGCGCAGAAAACGTATTTACACCGTGTTGTGTCATCAAGTGGTCAACATCCAATTTATGTAGAAAATGTAAAATGTATGACAGTGTTCTCTATATAGTAGCGTTATATTCTTTATCTCAAATCTACTTTTGATTGACAAATACACTTCACCAGACATATAGGCCAGATGTGAGCACTAAGTAAGCAAAACACAAAATAAAAGTTCCCTTCTGTGCAGGGCTTCTGAGTAACGCATCCAGTCCACAAAACAAATCTTCACAAAAATCCAGAAATGCGATAGCCAATCACGAACATTCCTGCCCAGAAGAAAAAAGATATCCCTGGGAAAGATATCCCTGCTGAACCAAAGATCTAAACACTGCATTCCACGCTGATGACAGGCAGTTTGACTTCAACACTTCAGCATCATTACATAACTGACACACCTATTTCCTGACCACCCTCCAGCCATAACATCGACCAACCAACCCAGGAAATCTGTCAGCTCCTGGCTCTACCAATAATACCCTTGATTAAAGAGGCTAATACTGCCCTCAAATTATTGACCCCAGTGACCTAACCCTCCCCAACTAATTCCATAATGCACTTTTCAGTGTCTTCACTGTATTGCCTGCTATTAAGCATTTTAGTCTCTGGCATGTCTGTTGTTTTTAATGTCAATATTTCAGACTTTAATTTTCCTTTCGTTTCAAGCAGAGCTTTTTTTTATCTCTTCAATTGAAACGCTCTCTTTTGTGCTTTAATCTTTTGCGAAATCACCAAAAGGTCTCTATTTTCAAATTGTAATGTTCCTCACACACTGTAGTACATATAAAAATAAATAAGATAGATCATGGAATAAGCTTTTATTTGGTATGCATTATGTTTTTATGGAGATATTGAATGAAATAACACAGTGAGTTGGATATATGCCCTTTTTTTTTTTTTTTTTTTTTAAGGCGTTTTTTTAGTTAAGAATATCATCGGCTGTGAGCTGAGTACTGAGATACCTACTAATTATTAATAACTAATAGTAGATATGGGGATTAGTTAGCATTGAGATTCTTGGGTATTATGGTGGTTGTAGTAAGAACGGTATGTACGAATGTGTTATGGTGTAAAGAATATTGTGTTGTTTGGGTCAGTGATTGTCTAATTATAAGGCAGATGACCAGACATTCCTCCATCCCTCCTTTTGGCCTTGTGCCAAAGTTTTGTATTTTTGTATACAAAATGGATGGATCTTGAAGGATGATGGACAGTGAGGATTACTTTTGAACAAGCCAGTTATGAGGTTCAAGAACAAAGAAGTCGTAGTGAGGAATGTGAAACGGATCACTACAGATATATTACTTTACATGTTTATTTAATGTTTATTGTACAGTGTAACCCGGATATAAGAGAGATTTTCTCTGGTCCCAAATTAGAGCCTGTGTTAATGTATATAAAATAGACCAAACCCGGGTATAAGAGAAACCCGGATATAAGAGACTTCTTCTCCGGTCCCAACAACTCTCTTATATCGGGGTTACACTGTACAATACATTCACTACATCATTTGGTTTCAATAAAGTTTTCATTTAAATTTATAAAAATGTCATGTTGTACATTGAGTGCAAATTCGGTTGTTGGGGGCACTGAGCACCGGCAGTTTCTTTGGTCCTGAAGAAATATCATGCATTAAATTTTAAATAAATCCTCCAATGCCACTCACCACCCTACAAAATATAAAAACAAATAATCTCAGAATTTTAAACACAAGGAACAAAATATTGATTTACACCGTTTAATTTTTTTTTTTTTTAGTATCATCATCATAGAAAATGTTTTCTCGAAAGTAATTTCTTGTTTGTATCGAGTTTATTTTATTTTATTTCATTTCGTTCTTTACGTCATTTATTTCAACCTCGATTTATATACAAACAATACAAAAATTGTTTAAGTTGACTAACAAAAAAATCGTTTGATTTTGAACACAAAGAAATCCTCGTTTTTTTTCGTTGCATTTTTCTGAAAGGTAAGTGGAAGAATCGAAATAATTTTCATTAAAAAAAAATCGTTATTTACTGACTCGCCTCAGTAATTTTTTTCTTTTTATACTTTGTTAATAATGTTAGCAAAATGAAAATAAATTCAAATTATCCAAATTCAGCGAAGATTTCATCATGTCATTTATTTTGATTTTGAAGAAATAATGTTTTTAATTTGAAAGTTTAATAAAGTAAAAAACCATACTAAAAGAAATTTTTATTTACTATTTCGCTTTTTTAAAGGTTTTTATTTTATTTTTCTGCTTCAACCACAGTTGGATATCATAATGTGAATTTAGATTTTAGACATGTCGATAGAATAGCGTCCCTTATTTGACTTCCTTTTAATTTAATTTTATGACCTTTTTTAATTTTTAAAAATTTATTTTGGAATACAAATGATATGTTTTTTTCTTTGTTGCATTGTGGAGAAGTTGACTATTCAGGCGTAGGTACATCCAGTAATAATTCGCTGAAAAGCGATGATAAAAGGCCCTAAACAGAAACTTAATAAAAACAAAGTTTTTAAAACCTCAAAAAAAAAATGATTACGTTAGACAAGAGGAAAGAATAAAGTATTTTTTAAAATTATTTTTGAAAATCTTTTCCTTTCTCATATGTGCTAAATTTGGCTAAAAATTCACGTTTTTTTTTTTTTTTTTTTTTTTTCTTTGTCAACTTTGTAAGAATTGTGGTAATTTTTTAGAGCAGTTTCCAGTATAAAACATTAATTTGGAAATTCTTGCAAAAACCAAATAATTGTCTTAATGACACTTTAGGACTTATTCAAAAATGAATTAATTTATTTTCAAAATTTTTATATTTAGAAAATCTTGGTAAAAATATATACAATGTAACCCGGATATAAGAGAGATTTTCTCTGGTCCCAAGTTAGAGCCTGTGTTAATGTATACATATAGACCAAACCCGGATATAAGAGAAACCCAGATATAAGAGACTTCTTCTCCAGGTCCCGACTACTCTCTTATATCCGGGTTACACTGTAATTTAAATTACTTATTTAAAAATGTGATTCCAATGCTACATAAGAGCTCTCATGTTTCAAAACAAGAGTCGAAAACTTCAATATAATTATTTGAATTAAATTGAATTAAAGTACTAAGCTCTGTTCCATCTTCAAGTGAAATTTTTTTTGGAATAACTTATTCCTGAAATTTACGTGTTTTATAAGCATATTTATTATTGAAATTAAAATTACTATGGTAATGGCTAGAGCAATTGTTTTTAAAGATAAGGGGCTAAAGGGTTTGTATCAATATCTCAGTTACATTCACAGACGTCAAGTCAGGGTAAGGTTGGGGTGTCTAAATTTAAAGCGGAAGATGACATCATCTAGTCTGGTTAAGTGTCTATGGAGATTTATTTATTTATTCGTTTTTATTTATTATTTTTTTTTTTTCTGAAAGGGTTTTGTATATATAAAAAAAAACTCATAAGTCGCTAACATTTGTTTTTTTGACGACTTCATAAAGGGTTATCTTTATTTTTTTTTGTAGGGCATTTTATATATATATATATATATATATATATATTTCACATCTCTTACCCCCTCATAACTTAATTTTATGAAATTTTCTAGAATTTCAAACAGTTCGCAAAATGTTTTATATTACTTATAAGCAGGACTCCTTGGAGAAATTAAATCATCAATTTTTTTTTTTTTTTTTTTTTCACAACTACTCCCAACTTTTTAAAAATCTACTTCAAATTATAAAATAAAAACTGCAATAAAACTATCTGATAAGATAAGCTTTTATTTGCTTTTTAGAAATAATATACATTAAGGAAGAAGAAAAAATTTTTTTCGATAAATAATTAATTTTTACAAGAATTGTTTGCATTTTTCTTTAATTTTTCAAGAATTGTTTTCACTTTTCTTTAAGTTTAAAAAATGTTTGAAAATTCTTCCAAACAGAGTACAAGGTAGGTTATTAAGTTATTAATTGGAGACTACTATATTTCCTAAGCAAAAACTAAAATCTCAATATAAATCATACTCCCAAAACTTTTTACCATAAAGATATATATATATATATATATATATATATATATATATATATATATATATATATATATATATATATATAATTTTTTTTTTTTTTTTTTTATAGTGTATCATAAGCGATATTATGATTAAAAGGTCACATGTTTCAAAGCTTGTCTCCTTAGAGAAAACTCCTTGACATAAAGATTTTTAGTTGTGAGCAATATTTTCATTTCATTTCCATGTTTCATCATCCCTACTTTTCAACAGGCTTCTTTTTAAATCTTGAAGGGATGATTTCTAATTTTTTTTCCTATTTCACTAAATATTTTTAATTTTGCTATGTATTCATCTTTATAGTGTGCGTGTCATAATTTGTTTTATTTATTAGTTTTTTTACTTAGTAAAGAAAAATAATTTAACTTTAGTTTATTTTAAGTTTTTCTTTTTTGTGAGTTAAATAAAATAAATTTAACAATTCATAACCATCAAAGTATAACAATTAATAATAAAGAATATAAATATATTATCTCAGTTAAAAATTTAATAACTGTGAGTGAATTAATAATTTAATTTTTAATTTAATAACTTAGATAATATAATTAAATTTTTATATTGGCTATCAATTTAAAAATTTAATTGAGTGTGAAATATTTAGTAATTTAAACAATAACTGTGAGATAATTTAATTATTAATATAATAATAATTTTATTATTTTCTCAGTTATTAAATTAAAATTTAATAATTTAATGTAACTTTAATAATTAAAAAATTATCATTATCTTAGTTATTAAATAATGAAATACCATTATAGAGGTAACTCAATAATGTAAGAAATTTTTATAGTATTTTATAAGAAACAAAAAAAACGTTCTTACTTAGAATTCATGAAATTATGTCAATTCTGGTGCACCATACTAAATCTGTCAATACACTCAGCCATCAAATTATCAGTGGAGACATGAAAATAACAAGACCCTGAGGTTCAAGAAATGTTTGTCTAGAAAATTTTATGGTATAAATAAGTGATATTTGTTTCAGAGCAGATTAATTTAATGTTAAATTTTCTAATTTTATGAAAGTAATGTTTCAGAAATGTATATTTTATTTTAGCGGGATTTTCAAAAATGAAAAAAAAAAAATTTTGTCTACATTTCTTTAAAAGTTAAAAATGGCCATTTCCATTGGTTTTTCAGAAGAATCAACTAAAAATCATTCAAATTTCTCTTTGAAATATCCCACAGTATATATATATATATTTTTTTTTTTTTTTTTTTTTTTTTGTAGAATTAGAAAATTTAATCCTTTAGCTTTCATTTGAAGCTGGGGGGAAGCTTCAAAATGGATTCATCTTTTAAACCTTAGGTATACATGTTTTTGGAGGTACTTATTCAGGTGGTAAAAGAGCAATGTACTTACTTTGGGTTGTTTGATTCTTACTAACTAAAAGTTGTTATTTATATTATTTACATTATTCAGACTGTTATCCTCATCTTTATTGCCATATTCACAAAGTTTTGGTCATCGTATGCTCTGACCTTTTTCAGATGATTGGAATTTCGAACTGGGCCTCTTTCATCCACCAGGGTAGATTGTTCTAGTTCCATGTACCATGCCTCTTCCGGGTGTTTCTGTTTTTTATAGTAGAACACACCTATTCTATAGTTAATAGACTCTCCCACCTATAATAAGTAGGAGTAGTAAGAGTAACGTGGGACTCACTCAGTGAGGTGATGCCGGACGACCGTTAGTCGGATACTAAAGTATCAGCGACCACAACTAGATTTCTCTACGTCATTACCTATTATATCAAGTTCCTAACATTTTGTACGTCGAACCTATTTTAGGACCGACTTAGTACAAGCCTCCACTGTAAACCACACTGTTATTTCACTTTAACTCAACTGTCCAAGTTTTTTGGTTCACCACTGCTGTGGCCTGGTATTGAACTCACAACTCTTTGTAAAAGTGGGCACAGATCAACTATTTTTGTAAAAGAAAAATATTTTGATGATTGAAAATTTCACCTATTAGCTTGAATTTAAAACTAAAAAGAAATAAAGATTTTTCATTTTGAAAATTCATTTTAAACCTTAGGTATTGTGTTTCTGGTGGAGGTCCCTAATATTAAAAGGGAAAATAATTTCTCTGTTTAATTATTACAGTTGTTAGGCATTTTTAAAACATTAGCAATTTCAGTATTGCTATCTGCACAGTCACACTTGATATGATTTACCTTTTAATTTTAAAACACTTTTATGATTAGGTTCTTTTGTGAAAATATTAAGTTTCTACAAAAGGGCAATATTTATATGAACATTTAGTCCTAATATTATATGAATCACCGTTTATGTAGATTCTGTAGTGTTTTGTTTAGAAAAAGTCAAAATTTCTCCTGAGTTTTGTCTTTAACATGTGTAAGACTTGATGAGGTTAGCATTTTATATGTAAATGAATTCACTCTGGGAATCACAAGAAACATCTTTTCTTGCCTATCTTCAAATGGAAATTTCCTAAATAATTTCTTGTGATTTATTAAATACTGGAAATTTTATGCATAGTCAATACTTAGTTGATTTGAATCAGATTTTGAAAACATTTTTTTATTTTTTATATTTCTTTATTTCTGAAAAGATTTCTTGGTGCATATTATTATAACTATTTGAAGGCAAAGAACTTTTCATAATGTCACTTCCACAAATATCTTTGTTGCTATAGAATTGATACAGATTGATTTTATATTAGAATTTTCTTATTCATGCCACAAAGATCTTTTTTCATTGTGTTGATATCCTTTTGTAATGTTTGATTCATATCAACAAACTAATAATTACAAAATTAAAATCACCATCTTGATTTATTTGAAATTGATTCCTCAGTCATTGTCTCTTCCTTAAATTAAAACAAAGCTTTACTTGGTCATTATGCTTTAAATTTAATGCTTTTTATTTTGCCTCATTTCAAGATTTATGCTTAAATGAATGTTCTTTTCCTCATTTTTATTTACTTTATTTATATCATAACCGCTATACTGCTGTATGCTTGTATTGTGTTGGTGCATAATTATCAGGCGTTTTGTTTGGTAAAAGTCACAATTTATCCAGAGTTCGATCTTTAATATGTGTAAGAATCAATGAGGTCAGCATTTTATAATTAAATGAACACACTCTGGGAATCACATGAAGGAACTTTCCTTGTAAAATTTCAAATGGAAATTTCTGTAAGTAATTTTCATACTGGAAATTCTGTGCATAACCAATACATAGTTGATTTGTATCAGATTTTGAAAGCCAAGTTTTTCTTTTTTTTCATTTCTTTGTTTCCATAAAAGATTTCCTGGTGCATATTATTTTAAGGTAAACAACTTTTCATAATATCACTTTCCAAAACATCTTTGATTCTATGGAATTGATACAGATTGATTTTAAATTAGAATTTTCTTATTTATGGCACAAAGATTTTTTTTTCCTTGTGTTGACATCCAGTTATAATATTTGATTCACATCAACAAATTAATAATTGCCAGATTGAAATCATCTTGATTTGTACAACTTGCGAAAAACAAACATACTTCATTGCTTGATATTTGAAATTGATTCCTCATTCATTCTATGTTCCTTAAAGTAAAACAAAGCTTTACTTGGTCATTATGCTTTAAATTTAATACTTTTTGCTTAATTTCAAGATTCATGCCTAAATGAATGTTCTTTTTCTTATTGTTATTCGCCTTGTTCATATCATAATTGTTCTGCTGTTGTCTGCTTGTCTTTTGTGAAAAGAATAATTTTGACATCTTAAAATATTTCAGAAAATACCATTGGGTTTGAACTAAAAAGGAAATTATTTAAGATAGACTTATAGATTTTTCTATTGATCTTTCCTAGCTGCTGCATTATTGTGTACCTCAGCTCATCTCTACTAGCATTAATATATAGCTAAATGTATCAGATAAAATATGAACTGATTTGATATATTATTCATTGCCTCTGTTAAGCATGTCTCATTACTTTTTCTTTACAGATGTTTTGGCTGGACAGAAAATCATGATATTCATAAGAACTGTTATTTTTAGAATTTAATTGAAAGAAAACAAGAATTATAACTTTCTGTCAAGAACATATCTATATTTTCTAAAGCATCACATTAACTGGCAAAGAATCATGAACTCTGAAATGTTTAGTATATCTTTTTGGAGAATCTTAGTGTTATATATGAGTAAAAATTAGAGAGATTTTATATTTTTCTAATTTTACAAACCCTGGTCATGATTTAGATTTAGTATAGCGCACATACATTTAAACAATATTCTTGTGAAGTGTGTGGAACTGCATTTTCAGAGAGGTCACATTTGAAGTGTCCTATGTGAACACACACTGGAGAGAAATGAAATTTTTGTCTTTTCACTTATGTCAAATTTGAAGAGGTGTATGTGAACACACCCTGGGAGAGACCACATCCTTGGGAAATTTGAACATCTATATTTTTAGAGAAGTCACATTTGAAGTCCAATATGCAAACACACACTGGAGAGAAACCATATTCTTGTGAAGTTTGTGGATCTGCATTTTCCACTAAGACAATTGTGAAGCGCCATATGCGAACACACACTGGAGAGAAACCATATTCTTGTCAAGTTTGTGGATCTGCATTTTCTGAGAATTCAAATTTGAAGTACCATATGCGAACACACACTGGAGAGAAACCATATTCGTGTGAAGTTTGTGGATCTGCATTTTCTGGGAAATCAAATTTGAAGCATCATATGCGAACACACACTGGAGAGAAACCATATTGTTGTGAAGTTTGCGGATATGCATTTTCCCGGAAGGAACATTTGAAGCACCATATGCGAACACACACAGGAGAAAAACCATATTGTTGTGAAGTTTGTGGATCTGCATTTCCTGTGAAATCAAGTTTGAAGGATCATATTCGAAGACACATTGGAGAGAAACCATATTCTTGTGAAATTTGTGGATCTGCATTTTCAGCAAAGACAGTTTTGAGGTATCATATGCAAACTCACACTGGAGTGAAACCTAATACTTGCAAAGTTTGTGGATTTGCATTCTCCCAGAAAGAGCATTTGCAGCACCACATGCAAACACACACTGGAGAGAAACCATATTCTTGTCAAGTTTGTGGATCTTCTTTTGCTGTAAAATCAAATTTGACATACCATATGCGAACACATACTGGAGAGAAAACATTCTTGTGATGTTTGTGTAACTACATTTACCAACAAATCACATTGGAAGTGTGATATGCTAACACACAGGAGAAAAACGATATGCTTGTGAAGTTTGTGGATCTGCATTTTCTTTGAAATCAAATTTGAACTACCATCTGTGCAGCCACACTGGAGAGAAACCATATCCTTGTGAAGTTTGTGAATCTGCATTTTCATATATGTCACTTTTAAAAGCCCATATGAAAACATGTACTGGTGAAAAACCACATTCTTGTGAAGTTTGTGGACATGCCTTTTAAGCAAAGACACCTTTGAAGCACCATATGCTAACAAAAACTGGAGAGGAACCCTATTCTTGTGAAATTTGTGGATCTGAATTTTCACAGAGGTCACATTTGAAGTCCCATATGCAAACACACACATTCCAAAACTGAATGTAATGTGTGCGACTTTTAAATATTACTTTTAAGTAATATAAGTAATCTTAAGAATCTAGGAAAATATTCTGCATAATCTAATATTTTATTGAATTTTAGTAATTTTGGCCTTAAATTTACTATGTTGTTATTTTCTGATAATGTTGTGTATGGGTAACAGTATCTCCAAACATTTACCTGTTTATACACATATATAAAAAATTGAAAATACTTTTAACAAAAATTGTCTTTAGGGATTTTTACTAAGCTTTATCCATTTATGATTAATAAATATAATCTTTACTTAATATCATCATCTGAAAGGTTGAAATTAATACAGAATTTTAAAACTTAAATTATTCTTATTAAAATAAAAAAAGCAATCAATTCTTATGAAAATTCAAGAAAAAAGTTTTCTGAAGCCAATAATGTCCTTAATAAAAGAATCTAAAAGCTTAAAAAAGCTTTTAGATTCTTTTATTAAGGACATTATTGGCTTCAGAAAACTTTTTTCTTGAATTTTCATAAGAATTGATTGCTTTTTTTTTATATAATAATGTCTTAGCTTCATTGCATTTTTTTGTTTTAGGAATGAAAAAAGTTGTGAAATTAAAAACAAATTTGTGCTATGAACAGATTAAAAAAAAAGAAATAAAGAGAACAAACATGCAAAAAAAAAAAATTGTAAATATTGTATCTTGTTTATATCTTGTTTATATGTATTGTCCCCATAGAGTGAGTGATAGAAGGTAATGAATGTGTGCATCGATTTGATTGGGTGTTAGCTGCAATCACTGTAAGAATGACTGCTAAAAACATTCCCCCCTCCCCGCCCCAAAGTTATTGAGAATTTCTAGAAATGTATTCTGGGATTTGATCCTAAGCAATAATAATGGACCACTTCTTTGTCAAATCTGACATATTTTTGTGCTGCCTTCAAGTCAGAACACTAGAATCGGTTTACTTTATTCCTTTTTGCATGTAAATACAATTCTTACTTTGTGAAACTTATTCCTTATTACTGTGGTTTGCCTAGTCTTTCTATCTTCTATCTCTAAAAGGCTGCACTGCAGCAATGTTTTCAGCTGAACCGCATAAACAAGCACGCCATGGTGTTTTCAGATCTGCATCCGACCCAGTTTGTTTGAATTTACAAACAATTTTTCCAATTGCACTCTTGAAGCTTCAACACGTTTGATAGTTAATCTTTCCATGGTTGAAATTGCTAAAGACTTAAGTTGTTAAATCTGAAAGAAAAAGAAAAAAATTAGATGCTTAAACTTAATTCACATTTAAAAATTGGTGCAAGTTATTGGAACATCCTTTATGAGATCAGGGTCTCGCAACCTAGGTGATATCACCCACTGGTGGGCATTTTCAACTGTTGGGTGGGTTGGTAGCTGATGAGCAAATGAACAGAAAACAGCAGGCAATTAGAAATGCTGCTAGTACATATGTATTATTTGTATAATATTATTTTGCTATGTTCTTTTTCTTTTTCAATTTCACTTAACCATGGTCAGTTACTCCATAAATTTAATCTGTTAAGTAAAACTATAATTATTAAAACTACAAAGTTTCAAGAAAGATATTTTATAAAATTTATATCAAGCTTAGGTATCCTTTTTTTAATTTTTAAAAAAATTATTTTTTAAAAGTCTTTTCATTTTTTGGTATGTTGGTGTATCTAACCTAAAGTTATTGGTAATATCCAGTTTTAATATAGTGAACCATACATTTTTGTTTATCACTAGAAAATAATAAATCTTATATTATTTCTTTGTGAAACATTGATATATATTTTGACAGTATGATTTTAAACTCTTTCAAATATTGTGTGTTCATGAAAAACTTAATATAAAAGGAAATGCTTTCAAACAATCATACATGGCAATTTTTAATGTTATTTTGAGTGTGATCATTTTTTAAAGAATTTTGTTTAATTTCAGCATTTTACAGCTGTTTGACATTTAAATAGTCTTAAGGAAAATATTGTTAATATTTTATATTGTTCATACTTCCTACACAGCTCAAAAGGACATTATTCAAAATTAATTTCTTTATTTTTCTTTTACTGAAAGATTTCGCAAAACTTTTATCAACTCTCCAGGAGTGATATGTTGTTCTTGTAACGGCATTCACCCGAGGTGGGTTGAGCCGGCTCCAATATTGGAGTTTCATGGGAATTTGGAATTCACAAGTGGCCCCCAACCCGCATGTATAGCACATGAGATTTGATTATAGTGGTGAAGGTTTCGTGCAGGACCATCCACACTTTTTGAAGGGCCGATTACAGAGACCTGGTGCACTATGTGCCACAAGGTCCCCGAACGACCTTCCGCAGGTTTTGAATTCAAAGTTGTCCTTCTCCTAGACTAGTTGCCATCTGTCCTGCTATTTACCGATAGCTGGAGGGAGAAGAAGAGGATTCACACCTTTCCCAAGGGTATTAGCACGTAAGTGAATGTAATGGATTCGATTGGTATTCGAACTCGGCTCTTTGATTCCTCAATCCAAGCCGCTATCCATTACTCCACCATGCCTAATGGAAAAGTAATATGTTACTCTATACTTTATTCATTTCCTTGATTTTCACTTTAGTTTACTTTTGTCTCATTTGAGTGTTACTATCGAACAACAAAAAGTTACAAAAAATATTTAACATGAAGGATTATTGTTTTTCCTTTTTTAGTAAAGATCTTGATAAAGTAAACATTTGGAAGAATGGTCTTTTAGGCTGACTTCCTTTGCCTAGATAGTTGCCTGATGGGTTTGCATTTTTGGTTGATTTCTGTAGATATATGTAATATTTAAAGATATTTGCATGAATTTAATTAACAGTTATAAAAGAAGAGCTTTTTTGAGAAATATTTGTACAAATAATCTCGAAACGCTTTTCAATGCATCTACTTCATAAATCTTCTGTTAGCAGCAATGACCGCTTCAGTACATGGTCTGAAATGTTAATCTGCCTGAATCAGGTGACCTTCGTATATTTTGGATATTGTGTGAACTTCTGATATTTTATAGTGTTATGGGGGCATTGATTGATTCCCTCTCAACTTCAACTCTTATGTAATGGATTCAGGTATGGAGAGTTATGAGGCCATATGTCTGGGGTTAGAAGATTGTGGAAGATGTGATTCATTCATTGCAGGGTCATCCTGGCCTTATAAGATAGTGAAGAGGGGCACCTCGAGGCGGTGTAATGGTTATCAAGCTTGGCTCGTGAGAACAATTACGACTGAGTAGTGAGTTCGATCCTCACTGGATGCCCCCTAATTTCGGCCTTGTGCCACATCTAAGCTATGCTTGGAAAATCACATGGGCACCTCGGCGTGGTGTAATGGTTAGCAAGCTTGTCTCGCTAGATCAGTTACAACTGAAAAGTGAGTTCGATCCTTACTAGATGCCCCATACTTTCGGCCTTGTGCCACATCTTAGCCATGTTTGGAAAATAACTATAAGATAGTGAAGAGCCTTGTTGATAGGTATACAATTGTAACCCTGCTCATCAGTCCTTTTTTTGTTTTGTTTTGTGTTACGGCATATCAACTTCAGTGGGTTATTTAATGCTGACAAGATTTTTATTGCTGGTAATATTTTTTTTTTATTTCAAAGACGTAATACTCACCAGCATAGATCTGGAGAAGAAAGCCATGAAGATATAATGAGAATGGAAGACAAGCTGGAGATACATCAAATTAGTTTGAATGGGTTTTAATGTTAAAAGATTAAAAGCGCCAAGTGAGTAATGATATGAAACAATTAGTAGAATATGTCACCACTGCTGCAAATAAGGGGGTTGGTTACTGTTGTGGATTTCGAGATGAAATTCGGTCTCCAATGAATGACAAACGCAGGAATTAAAGATAAGAAATTAAATGTATTTGCACAATAACACAATGGGTAATACTGTTAGTAAATCCAGGAACGCGGTTAGTAGCAATAATGATTATATATATATATATATATATATATATATATATATATATATATATATATACATACACAGTCTCGAAGTAGGACTTCCTTAGATTCTACGTACTGGTAACTGTGACTTCTACAAGCGGTTACCTCACACTATTACTCTACCTCCAACTCAATCACAATCTCTGTCTTTTTTCTGTATACTGACTGACTCTGGGTATTTAACGGCAGCAGTCCAAGTAACATTCTGGTCGAGTCCACTTATATGAAAAGGGGGAGGACCCCATAACAGTTACAACTGTTATCGGTGTGGTGTTTTGGTTGTAGTAATAAAAGAAAAAGGGCAACAAGTTATTGTAACTATCTAACTCCAAATTTTAGCAAAGGAATATTTTGAGTTAATCCTGAAAATGAATGGAGAGGGAAAACGTGAAATAGAAAACACAACAGGATATTGAGTTAAGTCATTATTTTTTTTAATGTAATTATATGTTGGTAATAAATTTACAGACATGTTTTGTTTGCTATTTGTTGAATTGTGATATGTGACACATAAAAGTCTTAATATTATGATTGCATTATGTATTTGTTACTTGACTGTATCATCCCCAAATTCTTTTGAGAACTAAACTGTGTAACTGGTAATGAGATTTGGAGATTCTTTTTTTTTTTCTTAGTTATTTTAGTATTCAAATTTTCATGTCTGTCATAATGGGAATCAAACATCCTACTGCCCTCTCTAGCGGTTAAGTGAACACGAATTCTAGTATCACATACATTTCAGTGCTAAAAGAAGGGATATTTTTAGCTGTGAGGAAATATCATCCTTTATAGACCATTGTAGATGCATCACAGGGAATCACTAGTTGATGCATATTAAAAGTGTTATGGTCCGGTTCCTTGTACCACGGTGATAGTCCAAGGTAGAAGAACGCGAACACAGGTATGGAATAACACAAATATATTACAAACAGGAATATATACAGAGAAGTAGAAGTGTTAGTATGAACAATCAGTAGAGAGAACAGTGTAGTCTCGACCAGTATCACTATTCCAATGTCTTGCAGTAGTTGTCTGAACGCGACTCTGTTTCGGACTGCCTCTGACTCGACTTGAACTACTCACTCCACTTGAACTACTCATTCCACTTGAACTACTGACTGACGATTTTCAGTCACCCCCCACTGGGGTATCATGTGGCACAAGGCCGGTTATTTAATGTGGGATCTCCGAGCCCGTGAGCTCGGCCCCAAAATATGCCTATTGAACCCGTATAAACGGGTTCAGAGCCGGTTTACCTCCTCGAAAGAGACTGCGCCCCTCGGCGTAGCCTCGTTCGGGTTCCTCTCCGCCCGAAGGCAGAGAGTTCAACCGAACAGTCGGTTCAGAAGTGAACTACTGACTGACGATATTCAGTCTCTCTCCCACTGGGGCAACATGTGACACAAGGTCGGTTATTTATTGTGGGTTTTCCGAGCCCAAACAGTCGGTTCACTTCTGAACCGACTGTTCGGGCTCGGAAAACATACATTTATCAGTTAATGAAAAGTAACTGATAACTGACATCCATTAAACATGGCACATGGAACTAGAACAGTCTACCCAGTGAGCGAAATAAAGGGTTCAATTAGATATTCCAACCACCTGAAGAAGGCCAGGGCGTACAACGGTCGCAACAAAGATGGGGACAATAGTCCAAATAATAATGGAAAACATAATCCGACTGAAATGTTGGAAGTAGACCTATGTTAGAAAAAGTATCGACTTAAGAAAATGTGTATCCACAAATGGGGTTGTTGTGGAGATGAACACACCTCTTCAGAAGAGGACTTGGGTTCGTCTAAATACATAGAGATCAAAGCTGAAAATTGTTAGTAGGAAAGTAGTGAGTATGACATGTAGCTTATATGCTTGCAACCTACTTCAGAAAGACTACGTTGACTCCAAGCGACTTACTAATTCTTGATTGTGTTATTTTCATTAAGTGAAACAGAGGACATAACAGTTTGAAAGAAACGTTCATAATAATATTGCCTATTTACATTATTCGGACTATTGTCCTCATCTTTGTTGCCATATTTATTACAACATTTCGGTGACTGGAATGTCGAACTGAAGCCTTTATTTCGCTCACTGGAGTAGACTGTTCTAGTTCCACGTGCCATGTCTAATGGATGTCAGTTATTTCCTGTTAATTTCCCTCTCCAAGTTCTCCACCGCCTTAAGCAGGTATTGAACTCACCCTCTTTGGGTCCTGTCACTGAAGAAGGCCGGAGCGTACAACGGACGAAACATTGTAATAAATATGGCGACAAAGATGAGGACAATAGTCCTAATAATGTAAATAGTGTACATAATACCTAATCTCAGAAATAAAGACAGATACTAAATCATGTCAAGTGTGACTGTATACAGCAGTACTGGATTTACCTTCTGAAATCGAGCAGTTTCAACATTTATGGGAAACTCATACCAAGGTGCATATTTTTGACAGTCATAGATCTAAATTCTAGAGTTTTTAGCCTTCTTTTCCGAAGGTTTTGGAGTATATTTTCTATGTTCTAACAATGGATGCTTTCTTTCTTTGGACATTTACGTTAATGAAAGTGAAAATGAGGAACATCCAAAATTCACTCATATGGATTAGCCATAAAGTGAGAATGTAAACGAACTAAAACATCAAATGTTAAAAAAAAAAAAAACAGAAGAAAAATGATTCATTATGAACTTTGTTCGTGTGTGAGACGAAAATTCAATAATTTTTTGTTAATTATTTATTTGGCAGGGGTATTGTCTTTTTTTTTCTTGTCTCATGATTTTGGAGTTACTGATTAAAAAATAACTAATTACCATCAAAATGGATGATTTTTTTTCTGGAATGAAAGAAGAGAGATTAAAAATGATCACTACCCATAGTTTTAAAATATTTGCCAAAAATCAGGGAATTTTTTGTCATGTCTTTGATCTTCTAGATTGTAGAGCTTTTTTGCATTCCTCCCTGAAGTTTTTGGAACATATTTTCGATGTATTAATGTTGTCGTCGCAATCTGAGTTGCTGATTTGTTTTCTGTCTGTCGTGTGGGAAAGACATTTTATTAGAGTAGCAAATTGTTTTTACAACTAGATCCAGGGTTCAGTCAGGATCTAAAGTGAGACTTTGCAAGAAATTTCTCAATAATGGTGATGAATATTGTCTCTGTATGCAAACAGATCCTTCGTTGACACATTTTCTTTTATGGATAAATTTTGAAGGACCCAATCTGCCAGGAATCCACATTGTATCTTTGTAGCATCTTTGTGCATGTTTGGGTTTGGCAAAATTCTTACAAATTCAGTTTGGGAAATGTAATTATCTCTTTAGTATGTTTTTCCTTTACAAATATTAACAGTTTCATGATCATGTCAAAAAGATCATCTGCAAAAAAAAGGAAGCGAAATTTTATTGCTCTGATATTTTATCAGAAATGATTCAACGCCTTTAGAAAGAGATACAAAAAATCTGCTGTTTCACTAGAAATAAAAGATTATTCACTTTTGACCGTACTGCAGAGGATTTGGTCTGAAGACATTTTTCTGTTTTTTTCATTAAGTTCACAAATTTGATGACATCTGGTCAAATGTCTAAGAGTCGTTCAAGTATGTAGAGTGGGAGAGACGTCCATAAAAACAACATCGATAAGCCATTCATGAAATGCATTAACCTGGCCATGTGCAAGACGTAACATGCATGTGAACAACGCAAATATAAAAAGGCTAGTGGGAAGTTTTGGGAGGTGGGTAGATTGCAGCCGTCACTCAAGTACTCTACGTGGTGTCACCGATAGGATCTTTTTTTTACAACTGCAAAAAATGCCAACATTCAAAATGATAACTTTCAAACATGAAGACGAAATCAGCTATGGACCAACAATATTTGTAGCTTATTGTTACGGGACCTTACCCATAATAACATAATGGACTATTCCATACGTAATAAATACTGCGCCTCAAGAGGAAGCAGGGAGTTCAGTCTGAAGTCAGGCGACCGGCTGATCGGTTGAACTCTCTGCCTTCGGGCGGGGAGGAACCCGAACGAGGCTACGCCGAAGGGCGGAGTCTCTTTCGGGGAGGTAAACCGACCCTAAACCCGTTTATACGGGTTCAAATATCATATTTTTGACCGAGCCCAAGGGGTCGGAGATCCCACGTTAAACTGGCCTTGTGCCACATGATGCCCTCGTGTGTGTGTGTGGGGGGGGACTAAATACTGTTCCGTCTGAAGTCGAGAGCTCCGTCTGAAGTCTAGAGTGAAGTCCGTCAGGAGTCTGTCAGTCAGAACGAGCGAGTCAGTCAGTCGAGTCAGAGGCAGTCCGAAACAGAGTCGCGTTCAGACAATTACTACTAAACCTGATTGTTCGTACTAACACTTTTCTCCCTCTCTGTATATATTCCTGTTTGTAATATATCTGTGTTATTCCATATCCGCCTTCGAGTTCTTCTTTATTGGTTCTACCTTGGACTATCACCCGGGGTACAAGGAACCGGACCATAACACTTATCCAATAGCTTGAACTATAAAAGGAAAAAAAATCGCACTATGGAAGAAAGGACTTCGTGGCCAGTCCAGCACGTCTCATGTCAGAAAACTGGAATGAGCTACGACAGGAGCGGATGCAATAGACGATGACTGGGTGAGGTTTATTGACACAAGAACCCATTATAAAGAGATGTGAGAACTAAGGAACCCAGCAGTTTACCTGTAATGAACTGGGGACGGTGTGTACCTCAGAGATGAACAGGCTGCTATTCGACCTGGTGGGGGTCGAGTCACTCAACTCTGCCACCGAAGAACAGCTGTTATGGCAAATATGCCTCGTCGCTGTCAGGGTGTTGCCCAAAGAAATTCACAGGCAGAACTTTCATTCTATAAGGCAGAAAGAGGAGGTGTTAATCATGCATTTTTTTTTTTTAGCTCAGTTATGACCCCGGGCCAAATTTTCCAAGTTTATAGTTACTTGCCCAAACACAGCAAACTGCGGTTGGCAAGTGAATTACTACAGCGACATGGTAGCAGGACAAATGGTGGCAGGACTTGCTAATATCAAACACCAGAGAAAAATATTGGCGGAGACCGTTACCCCCACCACTATAGAGCAGAAATTCGACAGGTTAGTCAAACTAGAAATGACGATATTCAGTCACCCCCACCCCACGAGGGCGTCATGTGGCACAAGGCCTTTTTAACGTGGGATCTCCGAGCCCGTGGGCTCGGCCAAAAATATGCCCATTGAACCCGTATAAACGGGTTCAGGGTCGGTTTACCTCCTCGAAAGAGAATCCGCCCTTCGGCGTAGCCTCCTTCGGGTTCCTCCCCGCCCGAAAGCGGAGAGTTCAACCGAACAGTCGGTTCAGAGGTGAACTACTGACTGGCATCCTAGAAATGACGGACACATTGACCCCTTATCCCCGCAGCAATATACACCCCGTTATGTTATTCAAAATGCAAAGCTCGGACCGGGAGCGATAGTCAAAGAAAATCAAGACCTTCTTGACACCACAACTTGCCAAACTCTGCAGAGAGTGTGGAAGGATTTCACATCCCAATGGATCATAAGAGCTGTCCAGCGGCCAAGTTGGCATGTTTTAATTGTGGATTAATCGGACACATGAAGAGAGTGTGCCAGCAACCCCAAAAAGGGTCCACCAACAGATTGATGATGAGCATGACGAAACAGGAATCTCATGTTCTCACAACCAGAGGGTACATAGCGGATCCCAGCAGGGTGGCCCATCAATTCAGACAAAGTAAACGAAGATTGAACTTTAAATATAAAGTTTTAATAAATTTTCTCATTTTTTCACACTTACAACAAAAGCTAGAGAGACTGGTCATTATTCCTGCAAACTTTAAAAATAACATTCTTCTAATTTTCCGTCCTGAGTATGACGATAAACTACATCCGTGTCCTGGGTAAGACGATAGACTACGTCCAACAGCAAGACCTCTGATCAGGAGGGTTTGAGGAGCGTGGAACCACCTCTTAATTGTTGGTGTTCTTCGGTTCACCCTGACCCGGGGTGGTAGCACCTGTTAGGGTCCCAACTATGGGCAAATAGTTAACCCAAAACTCGGGTAAAAACACTATGAAAGTGTAAAAAATAGATTCTAATACCAGAAATACTTTGTAAAAAAAAAAAAATGATTATCAGTAGTACATTTTTGAAACGCAAATATTACCAGCAATACATTTTTTTTTTGTTTGAAAAAATATTACCAGCGAAGGAAAATTCTTGCCAGAAATAGATTTTCGAAGGGAAAATATTACCAGAAATAGATTTTTGGAAAAAATATTACCAACAATGAAAATTTTTTAGGTTGTCATGCTGTAACCACCCCCCCCGCAAAAAAAAAAAAAAACAGACAAATCTTATTTTTTCAAAGACACATTTTCTATCCTATCCTAAGACACATCAAAGGCACAATTCCTATTCTATCGTTCATTTTTTTTAGAGTGAAATTTGATTTTCCAATTGTTACTTTTGGCAACAATTTAGACAAACGTAGTTTACACATACATACACATTGACAGAGGATACATAAAGAATCTATTTTTTTCAGCATGAACTCACTAGACTGACTAGAGATCAAAAGGACTTTTTACTTTTGAAATAGACATATGAATAAAATTTCTTCAATTGTTCAAATTTTTAAAAAGCAGATAGATTTTGGGGATTCTATTAATGTGTTTTATTACTATAAAATAAATTATTATTTTCCTTTCAATTACAAATCCAACATGTGAATTAATTTATCTTTTTGACAGAGACGTCTACTTGTCTCTGACATCTTTTATTTTTGTTTTTCCTGTTTTCTTGTTGAATGAGGCTAGCAGCTAGAAGACACGCCTTCATATTTTTACTCCCTTTCTTTCTCATCATCTAGACGAGAAAATACAGAAGTAACTACGGGGTTATGTACTCATCCTAATCAAGGAGACAGGCCACCATTTGCAATAATTTCCGAATGCTCAATGATGACTAAAAAACATTTTTTCTTAAAGGATAATTTTATCTCGTAAAAAAGCTAGATTTCTGAGATTTGGCATTTTGATTTTCATGATTTCAGATAAGGGATGTGTGTGTAGCATAATTTAGAAAATTCCAGGACTTTTCAAGGAACTTTCGAGCTATTGCTGTTTTACCAGGCCTTTTCAAGCCCTGGAAAGTGAATACAATCAGCATTATTTAATAACTCTCTACTAATTTTATTCCGCATATTTCTAAGTTATTTTATCTGTTATTTGATACATTCAATTCAGAATTATTTTTAGAGAGATTAGAACCACCTATAAGGAGCAATGGTATGAGATGAAAACAGAAGAAAGTCGGAGTTAAGGGAAGGGACTTGATTCTTCTGACTACTCTCAAAAGGGTAGCTGGACAACCCCTAAATTTAGAAAATTACTCAAGTAAACATATTTTGAAAGTATGAGATTTTAGAAAAAAAAGATTGATACTAAGGGTGGGAGATAATCAAACCCCAGATTATGGTCAACCCCACACCTGCTAAACGCAGGACACCATATAAGCTAAAGTTTTGGCCAACTTGGAGCATCCCCTTACTACTGCGACTGGAATGTAAATCATTCACTGAGACTTCCTGAAGTCCAAAACTTATAAATTCAAATTACTACTAACACAGGCTTTTAACTCAAAAAGGGGATCGCAGTGTCATTTGATTGTAACAGTAGTGAGAAGAGTTAAAACCGCTGTATACAACACAAATCATATATAAACCAAAAGCATTGTTACATTTTAAACCGAGTTAATTCTTCATTCCAAAGACTCCTTTGTGTAGCTCTTAGCAATTGATCTGTTCTTCATTTCAATTTACTTCATTGGTGATCTTCTTACTCTCTGAGATCAAAAACGCAACATAGCAGAGAAGTGATATGGTCGTGAAGGAGACGAACGTCAGCTAGATCGAGTGGAACTGTGCTCATCATCACGATACCAGCGACAAACTATCAACACGTCAATGAGTTAGGAGTCAGCTAGATGGTAACCACTGTGGTCTGAAGGAACTTGAAGAACAAAAGGGCAGTGAGAGGGTTACATATGCAAGATAATAACAAACAAATAAAAGCAATGAATTAAACTCAAAACATCATTTTATTTTTAAAAAAAATAACTACTTCTACTGTAGAATAAATAAAATTATTCATTTTACTAAGTTTAATAACAGTGGATAGAATAAAAATGATATTCTTAAACTGTTGGTTATATAAAGTGAAAGATAATTTTTAAAGATAAATAGTAATTTCTTGATTGTTGTTGTGTATTTCTTTAATTTGTATATAATTTTTAACTACACCGTAAACTTTAGAATTTAGAAAAATATTCTATTTAATACAATATTTTTATTGAATTTTAGTCACCTTAGTTTTACGACCTTAATTACGAAAATAATTGCTGAGGAAAAGTTTGAAAATTAGCAAATTAAATTTACTTTAGAGTCTGTCTATATTTCTGAGATGAGGTATTATGTACAGTATTTACATTAGTCGGACTATTGTCCTCATCTTTGTCGCCATATTTGTCACAACGTTTCGACCGTTGTACGCTCCGGCCTTCTTCAGGTGGTTGGAATTTCGAACTGAACCCTTTATTTCGATCACTGGGGTAGACTGTTCTAGTTCAACGTGCCATGTTTGATGGATGTCAGTTATCACTTATCTCCTGCTAATTTTCCCTCTGAAAGTTCTCCACTGCCTTAACCAGGTATTGAACTCACCTTCTTTGGGTCTGTCACTGGATCTAACCAACGCCTTTATCAACTGTGCCATGTGATTAAATTTACTTTACTCATCACTCTTATTTTCTGATAATCTTGCTTGTGTATGGTCATATTTACAAAAGTCAGCATGTTTATACGCACACAAAACAAGTGAGTATTCGACTCATAGCGTGTAGGAATCCTTCTACTCGTTTTTTCGTCGACACGTTTTAGCACGCATCTCAACAGACACCTTTTCTTTTCAGCTCATTCTGCGATAAAATTAATAAAAATACTCCTAGCATGCAACAAAAACAGTTCCCGCTCGGAAAGTCCATACATCCAACTTTTCTCTCTCTATGACATGGCGTGTGACTTACGGAGTGACTTCTCACTTTTAAGACATGCACCATGAAACAATTGTAACCTAAAAAATACGCACGCCAATACACACAAAAGATATAAATAAATTGTATGAAATTAACGGACATTTTACCATGCATTTATTGTTATCTGTGTATGTTTTATTTCTCCGACGTATATTTTTATCCAGTGAACACAAGGCTAATTTCTGCTGCGTTGATGTTTGTGACCACACACACTCTCCTATACTAGACCTAGAATAATTAAGAGGATTTAACATGTGTTTATGAAATATCTGATTTAAAATTATAATACTTTCCATTCTTGCATCGTTCTGTTTTCTCAGAATATAACCTATTCAGTATACAATTCATTAATGAATAAGTGATGAAAAAAAATATTAAAATCGAATAGCTCCCTGAATTTTGGTAAAGTTTTTAAAACAGGGTTTAGCAATATTTTGCTTTCATTTTGAGAAAAAAAAAAAACACTCCTGCGATTTTGCTGAAAGTTAAAGAAAAGCAAACTGAACAATGTCTTTCTTTTTATTTGCGCCACTGGTCACGTTTAAATTTTTATTATGTCAGTAATGATTATTTATGATTATGATGGTTATTGTACATGATTTGCTTTCAATAAAATTTGCACTTAATATGAAATTTATATAAAAATAACATATTGTAGAGAGTGAGTGTACAGTATTGTAGAATCTTCCACGTTTGCCAGTCACCACTGCGGGGAAATGTACTCTGTAGTAATTATCATCACATACATACAAATCATGCGACAAGCATTCATTGGTTAATCTCCTCAAAACTAGCTCGCTGATTGGTCAATTCCGACCAATCAGATTGCCTGCACGCGATGAATGATATTTCCCGCGTTTTCGATCGGAGCCGATCACGTGATACCTAGCCTTATATAAACAAAACACGTGTAAGCTCTCTCTCTCGTGTCTCATTCTTGCTGTCAAAAATGTAACCTTCAAGAGCGCCCGTCTTAACCACGCGGTCAGACGTTAAATATCATTACAACACTCACGCAAGTACGGCATTCTGGAGAAATGCCAAACTAATCCACGCCAATCAAAATCATAACCAGCTACATTTTTGCCGCGCAAACTTCTCTGACTCAACACACACACACACACACAGCATTTCGCTCTACCAGTAACAATCTCTTACAATCTTAAAAAGTGATAATAACTCACTATTAACAAGTATTCGTAAATATTCAATCAAACATCAAAACAACTAAAGGTACACAACTCATACCAGTTTGGGGCAATAATTCAAACAAGCACACGCATACTCACTATAACTGAATTGCCACAAAAGACATTTTTGTACATGAACAAACACTTAGTTTAATTTCACACACAAATCTTAATAACAGTTTCATACACACTGAAACTTGGCATAAATACACTACATAATTCAACTCAACCATTCACACCTGTTCAACAACCTTTGATTCAATTGTGTATAAATCCATGTTATTGTTATCTTTAACTACGTTGTTTTCGCTCCGATTTATTTTGGAATGATTTGTCTTCAATATTCATGTTTCTAAATTTGTTGTGGATGAATACTTTAAGAACACCAACATCATTAATCCTATCGATAAAAATAATCTTCTGATACCTAAGACACATTCGCCAGTCTGCAATAGTATCATGTATTTTGTATGTTTATGCGTACTGAATATTGGCACCAATCCGGGAGAAAAGTCATACATCGACTTTTGAATAACTTCCAAATGCCAAAGAAATCTCAGGATTTTAAACACAAGGAACAAAATTTTGGTTAACACCGCGTAATTTTTTTTTCGGCTTTTACATAATCAAAATATTTTCTCAAAAGTAATCGCTTGTTTGTATCGTGTTTTCTCCGTTTTATTTTATTTGATTCTTTGTGTCATTTATTTCAATTTTGACATTATTATATGAATTGAACGAACTAGACAAAAAAAGGAAAAGAAAAAGGTTAGGTTGACAGAGAAAAATTAATACCAACAAAATGGTTTGATTCTGATTTTTGATGAACACAAAGAAATCCTCCCGTTTTGTTTTTCTCGCTGGTCGGAAAGGTAAGTGGAAGAATCGAAATAATTTTAATAGAAATCGTTATTTATTAACTTACCTCACCCGTTTATTCTTTTTAATGTTAGCAAAATGAAAATAAATAATTCAGCTATGATTTCACGTCATACTTATTTTGATGAAACAATATTTTTAAAGTTTAAAAAAAAAAGTACGCCGTACTAAAATGAATTCGAATTAGTTGGATTTTCTTATTTCGTTTGAAAAGTTTTTATTTTTCTACTTCAATCACAGTTGAGAGTAGCATAAAAAGTGAGGGTAAATTTTCATTTTAACACCCGAGCGCTAATATCCCTTCAAATTTTTCCCAAATAGTCTTATTTCCGTGCAAATGTATATGCTGAACTCAAATCAACAATTAGATATTAAAGAAACCTACCTTTTTGGATGGTAACGACCCGAAAAAAATCGGACTTTTTCCTGGTCTTTCGTCGGCCATTAGCGGCTTATTGATAAGTAATTAAGTGCTGAATTATGTCGGTGGACGTATACAATTTGGGCCTATTTACTCCATTCACAGTAATTCCTTGTAGTTAACTTTCAAATTAGGGTTAGGTGGTTTTTGTTTTTTTTTTTGGTTATTCTTCTTTTTTTTTTTTTCTTTTTTTTTTAAAGAATAAAGTTAACTTTCAAATTAGGCTTAGGTGTTTTTTTTTCTTTCATTATTCTTTTATTTGTCAATGTCGATGTTAACTTTATTCTTAAATTAAGTACAAAAAAGAATCGCTTTACGGAAACGCGTACTAATTTCTGAAAGAAAATAGTTCAGCAGTAAATGAAGCTCAGGTGTTAAAATGAAAATTCACCAAAGTGATGTCAATAAAAAAAAAAGTAGCATGTTTTTACTTTTTTAATTTTATGACATTTCCTTACATTTTAATTTTAAAAATTCTAACTAAATTAATATAAAAAATTTCCATATTAGTCTTGAAAATTTAGATTATGTTAAATTGGAAAGATGAGGGGGTAGATATTTACTTGATCCTCTACAAGGTCAGTTTTTAACGTGGGGACCCGAATGCTTTCACTTGGGCTGCTGGTCATAGCTTGTCCAAGCTGGTCTAAGCTAGTTGTAGCTGGTCTTGGCTTGTCCTAGCTGGTCCAGGCCGGAGCCGGTCCAAGATAGTCCTAGCCGTGATACCACCAGCCCAAATTGGAAACAATTGAATTGTTAAATTGGAAAGATTATGGAATAGAAATGGGTAAAATTGCTTTTTAATCCCCACGCTAAATAACTATTTAAATTTTCTGAAATCGTCATATTTCCATGTAAATGTACATGCTGAACTTGAAATAACAATTAAATTATGATAAAACCTACTGTTCTGGAGTTATTGACAAGAAAAATTCGAACTCAGTCGCGGTCATTTGTCCGCCATTACCGGTTTTGTGTAATTAGATTCACTGCAGATCACTTCCATCTCGCAATCATAACTTTTTTGACCTATTTGCTGCTTGTACTTGTCTAAATTACTGCGCACTATTGTAAAACAATGACAACGGCCTTTTAACTGCTTTTAACTGATCTTACTCATCTTCTTTCAACTGTTGCTTTTTTTTTTATAGTAAAGCTTTCTTTTTAAATAAAAAATAAAGGAACCGTAACCTAAACAAATTAAAATTAAAATCCCTAACCCTAATGCTAAACTTAACCCCTAACTCTTTGTAAAGAGCATGATTATGTACAAAATAAAATTACAAAACAAAAAAATGCGAGAAACGAAATAAGGTTTTATTATATTATTTAATTTTTTTTTAATTTGTCCGCTTTTCTACACAGAAAGAAAGGGTTTTCTGTTAAAAATAAAACTTGACATTGTTCTGTTATAAACAAAACTACACTTATCAAAAAAAAATCGTCCGCATGTCATTGTTTTACGATAGTGCGCAGTAATTTAGACGAGTAACAGTAGTAAAAGCAGTAAATAGGCCAAAAAGGTTATGATTGCGCAACAGAAGTGATCGGCAGTGAATCTAATTACACAAAGCTGGTAGTGGTGGACAAATGACCGCGACTGAGTTCAAATTTTTCTTGTCGATAACTCTAAAATGGTAGGTTTTATCATAATTTAATTGTTATTTCGAGTTTAGCATATATATTCACACGGAAATATGACGATTTCAGAAAATTTTAATCGATATTTAGTGCGGGTATTAAAAAGCAAATTTACCTAGAAATGATATTTTTTGGTTTGTTGGAGTTGCAAAAATCAAGTAGTTGTCAGATTTTAATTAAATTTTCAAAACTTACAAATGAATGGAATTTAAAATTTTTGTTTTTTTTTAGAAAATCTTAGTAAAAATACATGTTAATATTTTTTTTACATCTATTACCCTTACTTATTTAATTTTATGAAATTTCGAGGAAAATGAATCCCAGTCTCTTCATATTTATATTAATTAAAAGTAGAACTCCTTGGAGAATTTAAATCATCAATTTGTTTGCCAGAAACAGCATTTACTGAAAATCTGCTCCAGATCATAAAAGAAAGATGCAATAAAACTATGATATTATTTAATTAGACAAGCTTGTAATTGCTTTTATAAATAAGATATATTAAGGACACTATTGTCTTAGGAAAAAAATATTTCGATGAATAATGAATTTTTACAAGAATTATTTTCATTTCTTAAATTTTAATTAGAAAAATTTATTAAATTTTAAATCTTTTAAAATTTTGTATTAATTTCAGCTTTTACATGATATATTTTTAAGTGAAAACTATATTTACTAATCATAAATGGAAAGCCTTAATACAAACAAATTCTCAAACACCAATATTTTGGGGAGAATTTTTAATTTTTTTCTCTATGTATAAATGTGCCAATTTTTGTCAATATGAGAAACCATACATGACATTATCAGAAATTCAGAGCAATAACTATGGTAAATTTAAAATCAACATTTCTAAAATTCATTAAAACATTAGATTATGGATAGTATTTTCTTAAATTTTAAGATAACTGAATACTTAAAAATTATATAAAAAAAGGGGATTATGTCATATTCTTTATATTTTCCAGATAAAGTCTCCATAGAACAATATTAGATCAGTCAACACAGCTGCTGTCAGGTAAAAAATGTACTTCTACGATATTTTCAACTTAGAGTAAATAATATTTGTTTCAAATCAGATTAATTATACTTTAAATCAGATAATTTTTTCAAATAAATTTTCAGAAAAGTATATTTTTAAGAATTTTTTTAATAAGCATTGCCATGACAGACAACTAAAAACTCTTTCCAATCAATTTAAATTAGTTTTGAAATACAGCAAAGTATTTTGATTACTGAAAATATTAAATTCAACCTATCAGCTTGAATTGAAAACTAAAATAAAAGCTTTAAGAAAGATTTTTTTTTTTCATTTTGAAAATTCATTTTAAGCTTGTGGTATTGTGTTTTGTGGGGAGATTCCTAGTATTAATTAAAAGAAAAAATAATTTCCATGTTTAATTATTACAGTTCTTAGGCATTTTTAAATCGTTGACAAATCTCGCACTACTATCTGCACAGTCATACTTGACATAATTTACCTTTTAATTTTAAAACTTTTTATGATGAAATACTTTTGTGAAAATATTAACAGTTTGTACAAACGGTCAATATTTATATGAATATTTCTTCCCAATATTATAAGAATCACCCTTTATATAGATTCTACAGCATTTGGTTTATTAAAAGTCAGAATTTCTCCAGAGTTCTATTTTTAATATGTTTAAGACTGGAAGAGGTTAGCATTTTATAAGCACTAATTCACTCTGATAATCACATGGAGCATTTTTTCCTTGCAAAATTTCTGTAAATAATTTTTTGTGATTTATTAAATACTGGAAATTTTATGCATAGCTAATTATTAGTTGATTTGTATTAGATTTTGAGTGCCAATTTTTTTTTTTTATATTGTTTCTGTAAAAGATTTTCTGGCGCATATTTTAATAAGTGCTTCAAGGTAGCTCATTTCAGGAAAGTAAATCAAAATTCTTAAAGTCCATAGTTTTAACATGTTGTCTTGAAGAGGAAATGTTCATACAACAGATTAAAGGATCTAACACAAAATAATATTAAAAAAATGTTTAAGACAAAGGTAAATTTGTTGCTCACCAAATGGGTACATACGTTCAAAAGTAGATGAAAAGAGATAGTTTGAAATACTTGGCTTTCTTGGAGTAGTGAAAGAAAGTTCTTTGAAGTGTCATGTGCTGGTTAGAAGCCAATAATATAATCGGCAAGTAATTTTATATCACTTTTACAAACATCTTTGGTTCTGTAAAGATTGATTTTTTTAGATCTGAATTTTCTCATTAATGACACAAACATCTTTTTTCATTGTTCTGACATCCAGTTGTAATTTTTGATTCATATCAACAAACTAATAATTGCTAGATTGAAATCATCATCTTGATTTTTACAACTTGTGAAAAAAAAAAATTTCTTTGATATTTGAAATTGATTCCTCATTGTCTGTTCCTTAAAGTAAAACAAATCTTTACTTGGTCATTATGCTTTAAATTTGATGCTTTTTACTTCATTCCAAGAGTCATGCCCAAATTAATTTTTTATTATTATTCACTTTATTTATATCATAATTTCTCTGCTGTTATCTACTTGTCTTTTGTGAAAACTGAGTTTTTTTACAAATGGAAAGAAGAATCAATTAAGAATAATATTTTAGAAATTTAAAAAATTTTCAGAAAAATGCCATTGTACTTCCATGTGGTGTTGCTAGATTGAAATCATCATCTTGACTTTTACAACTTGTGAAGAAACAAAAATACTTTCTTCCTTGATATTTGAAAATGATTCCTCATTCTTTGTTCCTGAAAGTAAAACAAAACTTCACTTGGACATTATGCCTTAAATTTAATGCTTTTTACCTCATTTCAAGATTCAAGCATAAATGGATTTTTTTTTCATTCATCTTACAATTGTTCTTCTGTTGTTTGCTTGTCTTTTGTGAAAACCGAATTTGTTTACAAATGGAATGAAGAATCTCTGTAAAGAATAATATTTTAGACATTTTAAATTTTTTCAGAAAAATACCATTGTACTTGTATATTGTTTCAACTCAAAAGGAAATTATTTAAGACAAATTTAGAGGTTTTTCTATTGATCTTTCCTGTATGCTGCATTATTGCGTCCCTATGCTGATCTCAAGTCGCCTTAATATATAGCTAAATGTATATGAACTGATTTGATATATTACTCATTGCCTCTGTAAAATATGTCTCATTATTTTTTTTTCACAGATGTTTTAGCTGAAACAGAAAATCAAGATATTCATGAGAACTGATCTTGTTGAGAAATTAATTGAAAGAAAACAAGAATTTTAACTTCCATCAAGAATAGAGATAGATATGATGCCATATTCATGTAAAGTTGTATATCTATATTTTCCAAACATAACTAACAAAAAATCTTGTACTCTGAAATCTTAGTATTACATATGAACAAAAATTAGAGAGAAGCTGTGTTTTTTGTTAATTTTGCATACCCTTGTCCTGATTTAGTTTTACTGTAGCATGTGGAAAAATACTCTACAAACAAACAATATTCTTGTGAAGTTTCTGGATCTGCATTTTCAGAGAAGTCATGTAAACACGCTGAAGAGAAATCATATTTTCATGTATTTTGCAGCTCTGTCCTTTCACTGAGATCACATCTGAAGAGCCATATACAAACACACTGTGGGGAAAAATCATATTCCTATGAAATTTGTGTGTATACTTGCTTAGAGACATTTGAAGTCCAATATGCGGACACACACTGAAGAGAAACCACATTCTTGTGAAGTTTGTGGATCTGCATTTTCAACAAAGACACACTTGAAGCGCCATATGCGAACACACACTGGAGAGAAACCATATTCTTGTGAAGTTTGTGGATCAGCATTTTCGGAGAAATCAACTTTGAAATACCATATGAGAACACACACTGGGGAGAAACCACATTCTTGTGAAGTTTGTGGATTTGCGTTTTCTACAAAGACACTTTTGAAGTGTCATATGCGAACACACACTGGAGAGAAACCATATTCTTGTGAAGTTTGTGGATCTGCATTTTCAGAGAAATCAGCTTTGAATCGCCATATGCAAACACATACTGGAGAGAAACCTCATTCTTGTGAAGTTTGTGGATGTGCATTTTCAGAAAAAACATCTTTGGTGTATCATATGCGAACACATACTGGTGAGAAACCATATTCTTGTGAAGTTTGTGGATCTGCATTTTCATTGAAAGCTAATTTAAAGCGCCATATGCAAACACACACTGGAGAGAAACCACATTCTTGTGAAGTTTGTGGATCTGCATTTTCCCGGAAGCCAAATTTGAAGCGCCATATGCAAACACATACTGGTGAGAAACCATATTCATGTGAAGTTTGTGGATCTGCATTTTCCAGGAAATCAAATTTGAAGGATCATATGCGAACACACACTGGCGAGAAAACATGTTCTTGTAAAATTTGTGGATCTGCATTTCCAGCAAAGGCAGATTTGAGGCATCATATGCAAACCCACTCTGGAGAGAAACCTCATTCTTGCAAAATTTGCAAATCTGTGTTTTCAACAAAGACAAATTTGCAGTGCCATATGCGAACACACACTGGAAAGAAAGCATATTCTTGTGAAGTTTGTTCATCTACTTTTTCAGCAAAGAGAGATTTGAGGAAACATATGAAAACACATGCTAGATAGAAACCTCATTCTTGTGAACTTCTTGGATCTGCATTTTCAACAAAGTCGCATTTGAAGCACCATATGTGAAGACACTCTGGAGAGAAAGCATATTCTTGTAAAATGTGTAGATCTGCTTTTTCACAGATGTCACATTTGAAGTATTTCATGCAAACACATGCTGGTGAGAAACCACATTCTTGCAAAGTTTGTGAATGTGCATTTTCAACAAAGAAACTTTTGAAGTGCCATATGTGAACACACATTGTAGAGTAAGCACATATTTGTGAAGTTTGTGCAGGTGTATTTTCATGTATGTCATGTTTGAAATGCTATATGTGAACACACACCCGAGAGAAATCATATTCTTGTGAATTTTGTGGATCTGTATTTCCATTGATGTCAAATTTGGACTGTCATATTCAAACATGCACAGGACAGAAAATATCTCTGCATATTTTCTAGATTTCAATTTGCAGAAAAGTCAATTGTACTGCATCATGTTCAAATCTCTACCAGAGGGAAACATTGTACCTGTGAATTTTGGATAGCTATATCTTTAGAGGTTCCAACACTATTGAACTGCTTATAAACGCAGAGAAAAGAAACCATAGTTTTTCTTTTTTGGAGTCTACCTTTTCACTGTTGTTATATATGATTCAACACACATTGTTGTGTAGTGTATACATCTCTTCCAGAGTCACTCACAAAATGCTTTTCTGCAAAGTTTTACATTAAAAGAAAGCAATATTTGTTTCATTACAGATTAATTTAGCTTTAAATTAGCTAATTTTTTTAATAAAATTATGTTTGGGAAAAGAAGGATTTTTTAATAAAGAAAATTATTTGGTGACAACAGATCTGTCCATATTGATGAATTTACAGATAAGCAGAAAAGAAAGATTCCAATAAATTTAAATTTGGTCTGAAATGTACCAAAGTATTTTGCTTATTGAGAACTCCTCTCAAAATTTATAGATAAATTTTATAGGTGCCTGCTGGTATTTGATCCTAACCAATAAAAATGGACCACTTCTCAATCACATCACCATGTTTTTGTTCTTTCTTGTCTTGATGTCAAATGCTACGATCATTTGAATGTATCCCTCTTGCATGTGAACGTCATTCTTACATTGTGTACTTTGTTACTTTTAACTTGAATATGTATTGTTTCTTTAGTATCAGTGATCCTGACAGGTTTTTAACCTAGTGAGTTCCTGGAACCCTCAGGTGGTAATTTGGGTGGGTCCCATCTGAAATTTATTAACTAATTGTTGTGTTAAACTGCAGGACTACAGACTAAGTGTTTTCACATTTTTTACTGCCAGCCCAAAAGATTTTATTCATGCCAAATCATTTAAATTGACAGGCAACATACTTTTAATTAAATAAATTTAAAACAAATCCTATTTTCTAACAAAAATGGTTTACTTCGTAATTGTGAAGTCACAACACGTTATTCCTGACAAATATAAATTTGTTAGTTTTGATAATGATTTTAATCTAAAAGCTACTATGTTGAACTGGCAGGAGGTAGTAGAATAAGTAATATTGCCTTAAAAAGAGGCAATGCTCAAGTTATTTTAAGAGACTTATGGAAATCTGCAAAATTGCACATTATATGATACCTTTTTATATTCCTATTTTTATACAGAATATATTCTCTGTATTAGCCACTACTAAAAAATTGGCTTGTTTAAAATTTGGCCAAACTCGATATTAATTTGTTTTCTACAGAAACACAATAAATGTCTAATATAGATTTGTTTGTGTAAAATTGATACAGATTTTTACAATACAATTCTAAACTCAGGTCTTGTGCGTTGATGAAAAACTTGATATAAAATAAAGATGCATTTGAAGAATTTTATATGCAGACTTTTATGCTATTTTTTGTCTGCACATTATTTAAAAGAATTGCGTTAACTATCTGATGTTATGAATATGCATACACCTGGGTTTCCCCTCACAGTAATATGATTGGCTGGTGTCAAGAATTGCATTAACTATCTGATGTTATGAATATGCATACACCTGGGTTTCCCCTCACAGTAATATGATTGGCTGGTGTCAAGAATTGCGTTAACTATCTGATGTTATGAATATGCATACACCTGGGTTTCCCCCTCACAGTAATATGATTGGCTGGTGTCAAGAATTGCGTTAACTATCTGATGTAATGAATATGCATACACCTGGGTTTCCCCTCACAGTAATATGATTGGCTGGTGTCAAGAATTGCGTTAACTATCTGATGTAATGAATATGCATACACCTGGGTTTCCCCTCACAGTAATATGATTGGCTGGTGTCAAGAATTGCGTTAACTATCTGATGTTATGAATATGCATACACCTGGGTTTCCCCTCACAGTAATATGATTGGCTGGTGTCAAGAATTGCGTTAACTATCTGATGTAATGAATATGCATACACCTGGGTTTCCCCTCACAGTAATATGATTGGCTGGTGTCAAGAATTGCGTTAACTATCTGATGTAATGAATATGCATACACCTGGGTTTCCCCTCACAGTAATATGATTGGCTGGTGTCAAGAATTGCGTTAACTATCTGATGTAATGAATATGCATACACCTGGGTTTCCCCTCACAGTAATATGATTGGCTGGTGTCAACCATAAATATAGACTGATGTGGAGGTACCGAGTATCAGTCCATTACAGTTACCTGCTAGATTGTCCTACTCGGTTACAGTAGCCAAAACCACTTAGCTACTTCGAACAAATATATCTCTTTCGGGGACGTATCACTATCATTTTACAACTGTTTGGTTTTATGATTCTAGGAAATATCAAAACTAAAATGCAAAGATAGAATTCAGAATTATGTTGATTTCATTCATTTTTTTTTAAATATGAGAATAGGGGTTCCATGTTAATTTTATATGCTACTTTTATTTCGGATAATTTATATCATTAGTAGCTAAATGTATCAAAATGTAAATGTCAATTTAAACATCAATTTAATAAGTAAATTAGTTTTCTTTTTATTTGTTTTAATGGCCTTAACCTTTACCATGTGGAGGCTAAAATTGTCGCTGTAGAATTCTCTCCTTTTGCAGCTGTAAGTGCATTCTGTCACTTTGAGACAGTTGTTAGAAATAAACACTTGTCAACTGTTATTTACGGCATTTTAAGCTAGAAATCTACTACTACTGCTTTGGAACAAGGCTAAACTTCCGTTTTTCTGACACTATTTTGAATTCTTCTAGACTCTACATGAGGTGGAACATCAATTAAACCCATGTTAATTTTTTTGCAATTTTTTTTTTTTTTGTAAACCAAAATGGCTGCGTCAACATCCAATGAAGCCTTTATTCATGAATTTTTCTTTGATTCAGTCTCTGATGATAATTTTCAAGGCTTTACTCAAGTGCATATTGATGGTGAAGTGGTTGAAGGTGATAACCATGCATCGCTACATGGATGAAAATAATGATGACCACTAGCGGTGACTATCATCCATGGCTGACTAATTTTATGGAAGCTACTGGCAACCATCGATATACCTGATAGCCGTTTTAAAGATGAATTATTTTGTCTATTTATAAACAACACTTTTTGATGAAATGAAAGCCTTTCTGGCTATTTTGCTTCTTATTGCACCCGAGGGTTCCACAAGGAGTAAAAAAAGTTAAAGTATGTTAAATTGTTAATGTATTTGTTTTTTTTATTTTGTGTTTCAGTTTTTTTCTTTCAATGTCAAAACATGCTTGAAAAATCTAATCTACTATCTATATTTCTCATGTTGTCTGTCTGTGTGTCTGTCGTGGGCGTTGTTACCTTGCCCAGGCCGCATTTCTCACCCGATTTCGATGCGGTTTTCAACACAAGTTTGCAAATGGCTGCCGTAAGGACATGACGGAGCCCGATTTTTTAGTTCAGAATCAGGTTCCGAAAAAATCAATAATCGAAAAAATCGATAATCGAAAAAATTCTGCTTACAGAAGGAATGATCGCATTTCAATCAAATTTGACACCCTCTTAGAGTCTACCATTAGAAGTGTTGTCCAGAAGTTTCATGACCACGGACCCCTAGACAGCACGGAAAATCAATAAAACCCTAAAACCGATACGCCCAGATTGCGTCTGAACCGCATGTCGGTTTTTAGCAAAAACCGAGCGGATTTATGAAGAGGCCATTGGGAGTCATCATGTGAAGTTTCAAATCTGAGCACCCCCCAAACAGAGTGCAAATCGACAATCGGTCAACCCTTAAAAATGTTTTTTCCTGTTTTTTAAAGCTGATCGTATTGTGTTTATTTTGTTTAGTTCTTTCTTCGTAACAGATTTAATGTTTACTATAGAGCTTAGAAAAAGTTGGCAGTGTGATATAGGCAAGAAGTAAGGCATGTAACAACATCAGCACGGCAAAGGGCACTCCTCTAAAGGCAAGGAAGGGCAAAAATATTTTAAGTCAAGTGATAGCAATTGCTGTATTAGTCGTACTATTTTTGAATCATGGAAAAATAGATTTACGTGGTTTACGCCGGGCCATGCTGCTAGTGCATTATATAAATCTTTTATTTTTATACAAAAAATAAACTATTATCACAATACAAAGAAAGTTATAAGTATTTTAAAACAGTAGGTGTTCATGTTTTTGCATCCTCAAACAAATGCAGTGGCAGGAGGAACAATTCTAGAAATAAATTAGCATGGTAAAAGTTAATTATATCATAATTGACATGGTGATGTATGCATGTATTTTGTCAGAATTGACTTTGAATAATATTGAAAAGAAGAATATTTTAGACATTTGAACACTTGTGAAAAATACCATTAACTTTTATATCATGTTTTAATTCTTGTATAATTCAAAAAAACATTATTCAAAATTAACTTCTTCATTCTCCTATTCTTAATTAATTAGTTAATAAATGTAATATTTCCAATAAGCAAAATAGTTTGCTCTGTTTCAGAACTAAATTGAATGGGAGCATTTTCTTTTGTAAAAAATTTGATTTTAGCAACATCTCTTTTAGACCAGGTTTATTGCAATGTGTTATAAAATAAAATAAGACATATCTCGGCTGATTTACAGGCAAATACTCAAAAGCGAGAACCGGATGTAAACGGGACAAAGCCCCGTCACAAAATGACCATTATCTTTCTTCACAAATGTTCCCGACACATGTGTTCCGGTCGGAAAAAAAATAATATTTAAATTGCTCTATTTTTCGTCCAATAAAAATGCTTCCCTCCTAATTATACTCGCTTCGTTTTTCGAGCCTGTTAAAAAAAAACACTATAAAAGGGGTCACACGGAAGTTCAACAGTCAGTCAACAGGTGGCCGCAAAACAGACCTGTCACGGTCAGGCCGACCGATCAGCAGCAGGGGAGCATCAACCACCGTCAACACGTGTGAACTACTATGAGAGATCGACCTAGATCCGAAACCGGCTTATGAACTTTACCACAAGGTAGCTGTCCCAAACCCACACGTTCCTGTTGAAATAAACCACGTAAATCTATTTCTGCTGTTGTTGTATTTCTTTCTTGCAACCATACGCTTGTCTATAACAAATGTAATTTTCTTTATTAAAGAAATCAAGAAATTATTCGAATCATTGTCCTCATCTTTGTCGCCATGTTTATTACAACATTTCGGCAGTTGTACGCTCCGGCCTTCTTCAGGTGGTTGGAATGTCGAACTGAACCCTTTATTTCGCTCACTGGGTAGACTGACATAAATGACATCCATCAAACATGGCAAATGGAACTAGAACAGTCTATCCCAGTAAGTGAAATAAAGGGTTCAGTTCGACATTCCAACCACCTGACGAAGGCCGGAGCGTACAACGGCCGAAACGTTGTAATAAATATGGCGACAAACATGAGGACAATGCTCCGAATAATGTAAATAATGTACATAATACCTCATCTCAGAAATATAGACAAATCAAGAAATAATATATACTTTTTTGAAACTTTGAGGAATATTACTTGAGTTAAAGTATAATTAATCTGATTTGTACTAAACTTTTTCCATTGATGATTAGTAAATATATGTTTTTAGTAAAAGGTGAAAATAAAAACATTAATTATTAAAATATTAAAAGGGTTCTTGTAAAATTTCATTATTCATCGAAAAAAATATTTTAAGACTATAATGTCCTTAATATATCTCATGTATAAGACTTTAAAAGCTTCTAATTGAATAAATACTTAGTTTTATTGCATTTTTTATTTTATGATATACTTTTCTAAAACATTATTTGAGGAATGATTTAAAGTACATTTACTCTGATTTCAAACAACTTAAGTGTAAAATATTGCAGAAATGCATTTTTTTGACACAGTGGTAGATGATTATTTAAACTATTGATGTGTTTGACAACTTGATGACATGGATATTTATATAATGTTCTATGGGGTCTTTAGATGTGAAAATACATTTAACGTGAACGCCTTTTATATATTACTTTTAAGTACTCAGTAATTGTAAGAATCTAGAAAAATATTCACTGTGATCTAATATTTTATTGAATTTTAGAAATTTTGACTTTAAATTTACCATAGTGTTTTTGCCTGATAATATTGTGTATGTGTTTCCATATCTACAAGTATTGACATGTTTATACTCATTCAAAAAAGATGCAAAATACTTTGAAAACAATTTACATTCAGATTTGTTCTAAGCTTTATTTATTTATGCTTAATTAATATAGTTTTTATGTATTAATAATATCATCTAAAAAAAAGAAATTAATACAGAATTTTAAAGCCTTAATTATTATTTTAAATTATTCTAATTAAAATTTTAAAATATGAAAACAATTCTTGTAAAAATCCATTATTCATCAAAAAAAAAAAAGCTTTGTTCTTAAGACAATAATATCTCATATATAAAAGAATATAAAAGCTTTTCTAATTAAATAATTGTAATGAATAACCCGAAGCGAATAAACTTAGGAAAGCTTTATTCAACTTAATACAGCTACAGCTATTTATCAATCCCCCCACGAGGATTGAATGTGGCACAAGGCCGAGTTTAATGTGGGTCATCCGGGCCCGTAGGCTCGGCCAAAAATATAGCCTTCGAACACGCCTAGGCGGGTTCAAGGCCTGTCAACCTCTCCGAACGAAACCTTGCCCTTCGGCAAAGCTTCGCCCGGGTTCCTCTCTGCTAATGCAGAGAGTTAGACAGACAGTGCTGACAGTCGAGGACTGTCTGCCACTGTAACTTAATAACGTTACAAAAAGAAAAGAATTAAACTAGCTTATTTATAAGCATTTCTGGAGTCTGTCCATTACACCAAACAGGGGGAGCAGGTTGTGGGAATTACAACAATAATGTCTTAGTTTTATTCCATTTTTTATTTTATGAATCAAAATATTGTGAAGTTAAAAAATATTTGTGTTATGAATAGATTAAAAAAAAGAGAACGAATATACAAAAACAATTGTAAATATTGTATCTTGTTTATATTTATTGACCCCATGGAGAGGGAGGTTTAGGGAGGGTAATGGTTGTACTCATCCATTTGAGTGTGTTGGGGGTTGGTTCCAATCGCTGTCCAAATGACTTCAAAAAAGATCCCCTCCTCAAACTTATAGACAAATTCTACAAATACATGCTTGAATTTGTTCCTAAACAATAATAATGGACCACTTCTTGAAGTCAGAACACTACAATTATTTTACTGTATCCCTTTTGTGTGTGAATTTACCACAGTGTTATTTTTTGATAATGTCGTGTATGTGCATCCATATCTACAAAAATTGGCGGCATGTTTATACACATACAAAAAAATTCAAAATACATTTAAAAAAATTTGTTTGAGGATTTGAACTAAGCTTTGTCCATTTATAATTAGTCATTATAGTTTTTACTTAAAAATAATAACTTTTCAAAGGTTGAAATTAATACAGAATTTTAAAACTTAAATTATTATCTTACATTATTATAATTAAAATTATAAAAAATGAAAACAATTCTTGTAAAAATTCATTCATCAAAAAGAAAATATTTTTTCAGAAGACAATAAACAAAACATCGTGAAATAAAAAAAATATTCGTGCTATGAACTGAACAGATTAAAAAAAAGAAAGAAAGAGAAGAAACGTGTAAAAACAATTGTAAATATTGTATCTTGACTCCATAGAGTGATAGATAGAGGTAGGGTAATGAATGTACTCATCTATTTGATTGAATGGGTTGGGGGTTGGTTCCAATCGCTGTACAAATGACGATATTCAGTCACCCCACCACGTCAAGACAAGGCAAAGCAACAGTAATAAAGAAAAAAAATTCACCAAGTAAAAATTGTGTTTCACACACAAAGTGGATATAGGAAAATGATTGTAGTGTTCTGACTATATTCACACAAAAAAAAAACAGTTAAAAAATACCCCGTATGAAATTTTAAAAGCATTTACTTTTATAACAAGATTTTCATTAACATGCAAGATCTGAAAGAGTTTAAAATTGTATAGCTAAAATATATATCATGTGTCCTGATGATGGTCTAAAATAGACCAAAATGTCCGACGTTGACTTTATATTAACATTAGCATAATTACATATTAAGATTTTTTTTTCTGTATATTTTTCTTCATTGCTATCACTGCACAGATGGGAATGTTTAAACATAAGAGACTCCCATTTGGGATTTTTTTATATGTTGATTATTTACCATAGAATAACAGAATGTATGATCTAAGCTATTGATGCAGAGGTAGAAATGTGTACCCTAGAAGACAGGACATTGTTGTTGTGGTTGTTACTGTTGTGATGATTAATTCCTTCTCTGTCTCAGCAAATGTAAATCCAAATATAAAAAAAAAAGAGGACATTGAGTATGAGCAAATGAATGTATAATTTATTCATATATATGTACAAAAGCTAGTAACTTTTATCTGTTGCTGTTGCTAAGGCAACAGAGAAATTAAAATGAAATGGACATTGGCAGTCATCATTGGTGGATTTATCTCTCACTGTGTTGTATTCACATCAAGTGCATTCAATCGGCTTGAAATTAAGGCTTTGGCTTTTGAGCAGGATGGCTCTGGCTTGTCATAATATATTGTTCATTTTGTTTTGGCTAAAGTGAATGTATATGTGAAGCCGATGTGCAGAAAACATATTTACGCAATCTGTGTTGGTTCCTTGAGCAGTCAACATCATATAAGAGGTACAACAGCATTCTGTATGTAGTAGATTTATATTCTTTAATGAAAATCTTCTGATTTAAAAATACTGTTGCGGATTGGCGAATGTATTTTGTATATCAGAAGGTTAGGTTATCAGAAGGGCTAGAAATGTAGGTGTTCACAGGATATTCATCCACAACAAATAAAGAAAACAAGAACATTGAAGGCAAATCATTTAAGAGAAACCAAAATGAGGACAACATGATTAAAGGTTTAACAATAACATCGATTTATATAAATTCAACATACACAAAAAACAGATATTGTTGGTAAAGTGTGACTAGTTTAATTGAATCATGTAGTATGTTTATGCTGAGTCTCAATGTACGTAGGTCTGTTATTAAGGTTTGTGTGTGAAATTAAACAAGGAGTTTTATCGCACCCAGCCGGAAGTTACTGCCGGCTACTCAAACATCTAAAAGCGTCACCGCGGAAAACATAACGAATGCCGTTAACTTCCGGTGACTAAGCGTTTTTCAGTCAACGTCTCACACAAACTAAAAAAAAACGAAACATTTACATATACTAACTTTCCTAACCAAAAAACAATTACCAGAAACCACTTTATATATACATGGTGTCCGAATGGAACCCATGTGTACAGCCAAAAAGTAGAAGTTAATTTTCAGTCATCACCCCAAATATATCGCTGACAGGCTACGTTGCCGACCTCAGCCTATATAAACACAGCGGATTTATTCCACCAAATTATTCTTCTCGGCTGAATTTTGGCCTCGGGGTTGAGCGACGAGCTCCCCCTCTCACCTTCGCTGACCACACGAAGCAGCTAGAGCCAGCAGCAGCAGCAGCCGCCCAGCTTCATCATCATCATCAGCAGCAGCCCAGCTTCATCAACAGCTAGAGCCAGCAGCCCAGTTTCATCAGCAGCAGCGAAGCAGACATCAGCAGCAGCCTACACTCGGTTACACGATTGCACTCCTCGGTTACACGATATGCACTAGTCTATCCTCGGTTACATGATATGCACTAGTCTACCCTCAGCTACATGATATGCACTAGCCTACACTCGGCTACATGATATGCACTAGCCTATCCTCGGTTACATGATATGCACTAGCCTACACTCGGTTACATGATATGCAATAGTCCTTTTCAGGACTAACCTAGCCGCGTTATTACGAACGTCCTTTTATTAGGACTACTAAGCTGCGATCCTGCACGACTTTACCCAAGGACGAACTGACTACACCAGCGCTGTCCGCGGCGATCCTCTCTCTCCTCTAGCGCCGACGCGCTCTTTACTCAAGTACAGACATCCAGGGATCGACTGGACCTCGAACACCGCTGTTCCATCGGCCTACCTCCAAGCTGTTGCCTTGAAACCTGACAACGCTCTTTCAAAACTACACGACCGAACTACCACAAACGATTATTTGTATATACTTGTGCCAGATTATTTAATAAAATTTGGCTTAAACTTTTACATCCTCGTCTTTGTTGTCCTTGCTTCGATCGTATTACCTTATATTATTTTTCTGTTTTGCGGGGTTAACAGTCAACCTGCTTAGCGCCGCAACAGTTTTGTCGTGTACAAAATGTCTTTTGTGAGAGTTCAGTCACTAGTGTGTATGTGTGTGCTTGTTAAAACTATTGTCTGAAGTTTGTAAGAGTTGTGTACCTTTAGTTGTTGTTTTGATGTTTGATTGAAATTTACAAATACTGTTTTTAGTAGTGTGTTAATTCACTTTCTGTAGTATCGTAAGTAATGTTCCTGGGAGAGGGAAATGTTGTTTGTTGAGTCAGAAGAATTTGCGCGGGAAAAGTGTAGTAGGTCAAAGTTTTGACTGGCATGGATTAGTTTAGCATCTCTCCAGGGTTGAAATTCTGACTGGTCATACTTGCCTGAGTGTTGGTAATGTTCTTTAACGTCTGACCGTAAGGTTAAAACGAGAGTTCTTGAAGGTCACATTTTGGCAGCAAGGAAAACGAAAAGACTCTAGACTCTAGAGCTTACTCGTGTTTTGTTTATATAAGATGGTGTATCTACAATGATTGTTCAGTTTGTGCATGAATCATGATAGCTAAATAGATTTCTTTCTGAATTTACCACTTTTTTGACAGGGCACCCTGTAGTTCTTATTTAGTAGGCTTAAAACCAACAGTCACTATGCAGTGATGATTCCTGTGTCCACAGTAATACATATATATATTTACCAGCAGCAATCATTATCAGGTTTGTCTCCCGAGTTCTCCAATTAGAATTTCCTATGGGACAAGAGGCCAGTGGATAAACCAGTTTTGTTTAGGTTTGAGAATAATTACTTATAGGAAATTATGCAATTTCCCATCAAGGAACGTTCTAGAAAAATCAGGCCAACTTTGGCGCAATTCTTAACATATAAAAAAAACTCCAATACATGTTTTCTAAAAAAATAATTGTTGTTTTGATTGAAATTTACAAATGCTGTTTTAGTAGTGTGTTAATTCACTTTCTGTAGTATTGTAATGTTCCTGGGAGAGGGAAATGCTGTTTGTTGAGTCAGAAGAATTTGGGTGGGAAAAGTGTAGTAGGTCAAAGTTTTGACTGGCATGAATTAGTTTGGCATCTCTCCAGGGTTGAAATTCTGACTGGTTCAAATTGATTCGGAAGCTTCTATTTATTGAGTTTTTGGTCTAAAAAATCAGCTCAGCAGCGTTAGGTACGAAAAGATATTTTCGCTTAAACTTACTACAGTTTTAGTGGTCTCAGCCAATGAAAAGCCTAGTTTGCTGAAACTAAGATGCTGATTGGTTAATAGGTGATTATTCGTGAAAAGTGCATTATCCCGGAGGGGTGAGAGGTAGGTATGGAATATTCCATCAATACATTTCACCAGATATATCAGCCAGATGAGAGCACCAAGAAAGCAAAACACAAAATAAAAATATCTCTCATGCAGGGGTTCTGGGTGTCACATGAGGTCCACAAAACAAATCTCTGTGAAAATCCCAAAATGCAATAGCCAATTGTAAAAATTAGCGCCCAGAAGAAAAGGCTGCCTAGGAGCCTATACCTGTTAAACCAGATATTGTTGCAGATGTGTGATGTGTGTTGGAGAGGAATAGAAGGTTTGAATTATCAGAAGGTTTAAAATTGTGTGCGTTCAATAATCTTCCATCCACAACAATTAATACAAGATAGAGAATTAAGATTCATAAACATCTTGTTTCAAGACGTAACAAATGAATTTATTAGTGTTTGATATACATGCATGAATACTGAGTGAAAAGGTTAGACAGAGTTGTGTCTCTTAGATTAGGTAATAGTTGTACCCAAGTTCATAAAGTGAAAGTAATTATTAAACTGTAGTTTAGAAGAATAAAGTTTCTTTAGCATGTTTGGAATTGTGTATTGTACAAGTTGGTAAAAGTTCAGAAGAGATTTCAGAGTTCGTAATGTTGGTAATGGTCTTTAACGTCTGACCGCAAAGGTTAAGACGGGAGTTCTTGAAGATTACATCTTGGTACTTGGTAGCAAGGAATGAGACACGAGAGAGAGAAAAAGAAAAGAAACACGAAGGAGTTTACACGTGTTCTGCTTATATATCATCGTGAATCACGTGACTGGCTCAGATGGAAAGCGCGGTAAAATAGATTTGTCGCATGCAGGCGGTTTGATTGGTCGGAACTGAGCTAGATTGAATGTGATTAACCAATGAATGCTTGTTATATATTTTGTAAGATTGTGATGGTGAAAATTACAACAGGAATAGTGCATTTCCTAGCAGGGGTTAACTGGCTTGTTGTGGAAGATTCCACAATATAAAAAAAAGCATTCCATGCTGACGACAGTTCAGTGTCAACACTTTGACCTTGTTATATGACTGCTAGACCTCAGAGAGGGTATTATAATGTGAGTTGGTCAATGATGAAGTTGCTTTGTATATTACAATAATAATTGTTTTTTGTGTTATCTGAGAGGATTTTATAATAGAATATACAGTTATCTCACAAGTCGTCATATAGAATATTTTTTGTAAGGAAGATTTGAGTTTGGTGATAAAATATGTTGGAGTGTCACTGAAGTGGAAGGTATCAAGGGTATTTGTGAGAAAAAAAAATGAATTAAATCCATGCCACTGAAATGATTTGAAAATAATTGGAAATGAACTTAGGACAGTGAAGAAAAGAGGAGTTAACAGGTGTTTAGGAAAATATCTGGCATAAAATGATAATACTTTACATTCCCACAACATTCTAAGTGTTTTCTAAGAAAATAGCCTAGTCTTCAGTATATATTTCATTAATGAATAAGTTCTGAAATAATCATTAAAAACAAATAATTCCCTGATTTTTTGTGAAAATTTTAAAACTCTATTTTTTAGCGATATTTTTCTGTCGTTTTGGAAGAAAATATCCAGCATATTGGTGGAATCTAAAGAAAAGCATAAATAGCAATGTCATTCATTTTTTTTATTTTACTCCATTGGTCAGGTTTATTTTTATTTTATTTATGTCAGAAATGATTCTCTATATTCATGATAACTACAGTGTACTACTGTACTGTGTGTTGTACATCATTTGGTTTCAATAAAATTTCCATGTAAAAATGTTATGTTGTACAGTGAGGGCAAAATATATATTCCGAGTGGTGGGGGCTCGGAGTATGGGCACCAGCAGTGTCAGTGGCCCTGTCGAAAAGTCATGCATCAAATTTTGAATAACTCTTCGAAATGCCAAAGAAAAAAAAAATCTCAGTATTCTAAACACAAGGAACAAAATTTTGGTTAACACCGTTCAAATTTTTATAGAATCATTCTGAATATTTTATGGAAAGTAATTTCTTGTTTGTATTGTGTTTTTTTTTTCCCATTTTATTTAATTCTTTGCGTCGTTCGTTTCAACTTCGGCATCTGAACTGATTGAACAATACAACAATTCGGTTCATTGGCAGAGAAAACTCACAAGAAATCATTTTATTTTGAACACAAAGAAATCCAACCGTTTTTTTTTTTTTTTTAAATTGTTTTGTTTTTCTCACTGCATTTTCTGTCCGGAAAGGTAAGTGGAAAAAATTCAAATAATTTTGATAAAATAAAAATTGTTATTTATTGACTCGCATCACCAAGAAGTGTTTTCTTTTATTCTTTCTTAATGTTAGCAAAAGAAAAATAAATTCAGCTATATGATTTCAATTTCATTATTGTGAAGAAATAACATTTTTAATTTTAAAGTTTAAATAAAGTAAAAAAATCCATACTAAAAGAAATTTTAATTTTGTTATTATATTTTTGAAATGATTTTAATTTATTTTTCTGCTTTAAATCAGTTGAGTTGCATAAAAAGTGAGTTTGGACATGTCGATAAATAATCTCTTATTTGACTTCGTTTTTTATTTTTATACTTTTTTTAATTTTAAAACTTCCATGTTACTCTGGAAAGTTAAGAGATTATGGAATACAATTACACTTACAGTATAACCCGGATATAAGAGAGTTGTCGGGACCGGAGACGAAGTCTCTTATATCCGGGTTTGGTCTATTTTGTTTAGGTAAGTATGGGAACACTTTGGGACCAGAGAAAATCTTTCTTATATCCGGGTTACACTGTATAAGTAATTAAAGGCTATTCTAATTAAATAATATTTTAGTTTTATTGCATTTTTTATTTTATGATTTAGAGCAGATTAATTTATGAAATAGTCGAACTCCTCTTATTATTAGTACAGTGTAACCCGGATATAAGAGAGTTGTCGGGACCGGAGAAGAAGTCTCTTATATCCGGATTTCTCTTATATCCGGGTTTGGTCTATTTTGTTTAGGTAAGTATGGGAACACTTTGGGAGCAGAGAAAATCTCTCTTATATCCGGGTTTCTCTTATATCAGGGTCTCTTATATCCGGGTTACACTGTACTATTTTTGTTTGTTTGATTTTGGTCAATTTTTTACTGGAATGTTTTTAAAGGAAAGAAAAAAAAAAAAACGCCTTTTTTCTCACTCAGTAGAAAAAAAGTTAATAATTGAAAATTATCCAAGAAAGATGTTAGTTTATATTTTGATAAAGATTTACTTCACAAAATAAGCAGACGATTCCAAATTATCCTTTTATTTTATTCTCAGGTATCTTCAATACCTTACTAAAAAGAGCATACCTTGATGAAAAAAGGCCTCAAACTTGATAAACAATTTTTTTTATCGTCTAAAAATGTTTATGTTGCCGTTATTAAGAGGAAAGACCAAAGTATTTTTTTTATTATTTTTTACACTTTTCAATCCTTCCTCGCAGGTCTGAACTTTTACATATTTTTTTTTTTTTTTGTTGAGCCAGCAAAATTGACAAAATCAATCATGTCAGCCATTTATTGACAACTTTGTAAACAAAAGTGAAATTCTCTGTTTAAAAATTTTGTAAAATTCAATTATACTTTTTTCAAAAGTTATTTTAGGAAAATGAGAAAATTAAGTTAAAGTTAATGTAATTGGAAACAAACATTGCTTAATTTTTTTAAAGAAAAAATTTTGTTGGAAATAACCATGGTGATTATCTTTTGAGATATGAATTGGCGTTTTATGTCACTGTAAATTTATTGGACAGAAGTGACAGTATTTTTGAGTTTTAAGTCAACTGGCTTATTTCACTATAAATAATTTAAAAAAATTTAATACTTTCAAAAAAGTCTATTTTATTGTTTCTTCTTTTTTTTAGTTTTTTTTTTAAGAAAATATGTCCAAAACCTGCCTCCATAAATTTGAATAAAAAAAAGAAAATAAATAATAATTGCAGTATGTCTCACAGTGAAAAACAATAAATTAATTATATTTAAGAAATGAAATTCAAATATATAGTGAAATAAGATGTAAAAATGGAAATTAAAAAAATTGAAAATTCAACAATGATACCTGCTAACCAGAAGGAAAGCAAAGCAATTTGTTAAGGCTTTTCTCTTCATTCACAAATGAATGAAATTTTAAAAGAATTTCTTTTTTTTAGAAAATCTTGCTAAAAATATATGCATATACTCAGATCCTCAAACACTAATAGCAATAATATTTCTGAAGCAGGCATTTATAAAATAAATTGCCAAAACTGTTCCTCCCAATATATTGGAGAAACAAGGAGAAATTTAAAAAAGTGCATTTATGAGCACAAAAGAAACCTCACAAAAAACAACTTAGCTAATGCACTAGTCATAGATAGAAATAAATTCAACCACAATTTTGAATTTAAAAATGCTACACTCATAAAAAAAAGAAAATAACTCACTCAGAAGGAAAATCCTTGAGAGTGCTGCCATTGAATATTACCTAAATATTAATCTACGTCCTGGCTTTTTCCCTATTTCACCTTTCTTAACAGAATTACTACTATCCCAAACAAACCTACAGAACAGTATCAAGAAATCAAAAGAAAATGGTTGAATCCGTCAACACGGCAATAAAAACAGTATCTCCACATGTGACAGTAACTGACGTAATTTCAGTTAACAGTATGAAAATATCATTCTCTAAATTCTTCCAGTTGCTAAGGACATTTTGTTTTGTTATTATTAGTTACTTTGTTTAGTAAATTCATTTCATTTCGCCTGGAAAAAGTCCAAATCGGATGAAACGCATTAGCAACTATTACAGTTTTCCTATTGTCTTTTACATTTCTAAATATATATTTTTACCTCTGTTACCCCCACTAAATTAATTTAATGAAATTTTGAGAAATTAAAATTTCAGCCTCTTCATATTTATATCAGTTAAAAGCAGGACTCCTTGGAGAATTTAAATCATCAATTTTCCTGAAACTCTACTCTTGACTCATTTAGAATATCCCTGCCTAACTTCCCTTCTGAAATTGAGTCTCTGTTGAGTGATATGCATATGACCCCCTACATAGTTTCTGCTATCTAACTGAGATCTCCACAGAGCATGTGAGACCAATGGTATCCCTGTAATAACATGAAGTGTGCTACCAAACTGCCTTTTCTCTTTAAACTGTATAATAAATGCCTTGCTGCCTCCTGCTTTCCTGCCTGCTGGAAGTCATCATCTGTTGTTTTAATTTTTAAGAACTCTGGTGAGCTGTCCGACTCTTCCAACTATTCCTTCTACCTCTTTTTGGGAAACTCCTAGAGGCCCTAATCAATGATGAATTGATTTATTATCTCTCATTGCAGGGACTTTTCTTAGACAAACGATATGGATTTTGCTTGAATTTAAAACTAAAAAGTTTTAAGAAAGATTTTTCATTTTTTTAAAATTTATATTTTAAACCTTGGGTATCATGTTCTCAAGGTAGATTGCTGTCTAAATTAATGTTCTTTTTCTTATTTTTCTTCACAATTATTGAAGTAATAATTAATTAGTAATTCTTCTATTGATCTTTCCTGGCTATTGCATTATTATATTCCTGTGCTCATCTCAACTATGCTTAATATATAGATGATGTATCTGTTAAAATATAAACAGATTTGATATGTTATTCATTGCCTCTCTTAAATATGTCTCATTACTTTTTCTTCACAGATATTTTGGCTGAACAGAAATTAATCATATTCTTAACAACTGTTGAGAATTTAATTGAAAGAAGCAAGAATTTAAAATTCTAATCAAGAACAGACAGAATTATGCTGCCATATTCACATAAAGTTGTATATCTATGTTTTCCAATGTATTGCATTAACTAGAAAAAATGTACTCCAAAATGTTTTTGTTAATATTGCAAACCCATGTCATGAGTTAGATTTAGTGCAGCATAAGGAGAAATGCTCTACAAATAATATTCTTGTGAAGTTTGTGGATCTGTATTTTCAGAGATGTCATATGCGATCACACACTGGAGACAAATCATATTTTTGTGAGGTCTGTAGCTCTGTCTTTTCACCGATGTCACAATTGAAAAGCCAAATATAAACACACACTGGAGAGAGAGCATATTCTTGTGAAATTTGTGCATCTCCCTTTTAAAAATGTCACATTTGAAGTCCAATATGCGAAGATACACTGGAGAGAAACCACATTCTTGTGAAGTTTGTGGATCAGCATTTTCAACAAAGACACTTTTGAAGCATCATATACGAACACACACAGGAGAGAAACCATATTCTTGCACAGTTTGTGCATCTGAGTTTTCCATGAAATCAGCTTTGAATCGCCATATGCAAACACACACAGGACAGAAACCTCATTCTTGTGAAGTATGTGGATGTGCATTTTCAGAGAAGACATCTTTGGTGTATCATATGCGAACACATACTGGTGAGAAACCACATTCTTGTGAAGTTTGTGGATCTGCATTTTCATTGAAAGCTAATTTAAAGCGTCATATGCAAAGACACACTGGAGAGAAACCATATTCTTGTGAAGTTTGTGGATCTGTATTTACAGCCAAAACATCTTTGGTGTATCACATGCGAACACACACTGGTGAGAAGCCATATTCTTGTGAAGTTTGTGGATCTTCATTTTCAGCAAAGTCACTTTTGAAGCATCATGTGCAAACACACACTGGAGAGAAACCATATTCTTGTGAAATTTGTAGATCTACGTTTACTGCAAAGTCACTTTTGAAGCGCCACATGCAAACACACACTGGAGAAAAACCATATTCTTGTGAAGTTTGTGGATTTGCATTTTCTGTGAAATCCAAATTGAAATACCATATGCGAAGGCACACTGGTGAGAAACCATATTCCTGTGAAGTTTGTGGATCTGCATTTTCCAAAAATAATGTTTTGAAACGCCATATGCAAACACACACTGGAGAAAAACCACATTCTTGTGAAGTTTGTGGATCTACATTTTCAACAAAAACAGTTCTGAAGAACCACATGCGAAGACACACTGGAGAGAAACCATATTCCTGTGAAGTTTGTGGATCTGCATTTTCCATGAAATCATATTTGAGTTACCATATGCGAAAACACACTGGAGAGAAACCATATATTTGTGACGTTTGTGCATCTGCATTTACAAGTAAGTCATCTCTGGAATGTCATATGCGAACTCACACTGGAGAAAAACCATATTCTTGTGAAGTTTGTGGTTCTACATTTTCCGTGAAATCTGCTTTGAAGTGCCATATGCAAACACACACTGGAGACAAACCTCATTCTTGTGATGTTTGTGAAGCTGCATTTTCAACAAAGGCACTTTTGAAGCGCCATATACAAACACACACTGGTGAGAAACCATATTCTTGTGAAGTTTGTGGATCTGCATTTTCCCTAAAATCAGCTTTGAATCGCCATAAACAAACACACACTGGAGAGAAACCATATTCTTGTGAAGTTTGTGGATCTGCATTTTCCGTGAAATCAAATTTGAAGGACCATATGATAAGACATACTGGAAATAAACCATATTCTTGTGAAGTTTGTTCATCTGCATTTTCAGCAAAGAGAGATTTGAGGAGACATATGCTAACACACACTAGAGAGAAAACTGATTCTTGCAAAGTTCATGGATCTGCATTTTCTACAAAGCCACTTCTAAACAACCATATATGAATACACCCTGGATAGAAACCATTTTCTTTTGAAATTTGTGGACTTACATTTTACAGATGTCACATTTGAAGTGCCATATGCAAACACACTGGTGAGAAACCACATTCTTGTGAAGTTTGTGGCTCTGCAAGTTATGTTTGGGGAAAGTATATTTTATTTTTGAAGGATGTTGTAATAAAGAAAATTATTTGGTTAAATTTATACATTTTACAAAGATGTACAGTAGAAAAAGATATCAATAAATTTAAATTTGTTCTGAAATGTACCAAAGTATTTTGCTTTTTGAGAATATTAAATTTATTGGTTCCAATCATTCTCGGAATGACTTCTCTTAAAATGTGTACATAAATTGTACAGATGCATGCTGGGACTTGTTTCTTATTAACAAAAATTGACATCCACCATTTTTTTGTTTTGTCTTGTCTTGAGGTCAGAGAACTACAATCACATAACTGTATCCATTTTGCATGTAAACATTATTCTTACATTGTGTACTTTTTGCTTTGTTACTTTTGACTTTCATATGTATTGTTTGTTTAGTATCAGTGATTGAGAAATAGGAGAGCTGAGTTTGAATTCCAATCAGATCCATTGCATTCACTTATGTGCTAATACCCTTGGGAAAGGTATGAATCCTCTTCTTCTCCCCCAGCTATGGGTAAATAGCAGGACAGACCAGATTCTATAGCCTTGGATGGCAACTGGTCTACTGCAGAAAGAAATGGCAACCTCCTGCTGGAAAAAACAACTGCCTCATCAGTCAAGTATTGAAAGGTACATGATCATCTAAGCGTATATCATACATGGCATATAACAGGCTGACCCTGATAGGTGTTTAACATAGTCCGTGAGACCTACAAGTGGTGATTTTGGTGTGTCCCTGGAAAATTCAGTGTGTCCAATCTAAAGTTTATTAACAAATTTTTGTGTTAAACTGCACTGCTACAGACTAAGTTTTTTTTGGGGGGGTTACCTTTGTCCCAAAAATGTTCCTTCATGCTGAATCAATTAAATTTCATTTAATAATTTCCAAACGAAACCCATATTTACACTTGATCACAGTTTAATGAAGAAACTATATTTTTTTGAGAATTATGACAGAACAAAGATTTTAGAATTACAGAAGAAAAACTTATTTGTCTCAAATGAGGTAATAAATTTAAAAGAAATATTTAAAGCAATGATCAGCAAATTTTCATATCAAATAAGTAAAAATCATTTCCCATTCAATAATTACACTTCAAAACAATATAATTCCAATTTACCCATTAAAAATATTATTTGCAACACATATTGCTAACTTTGACATAAAAGTACAGGGTACAAAGTCAAGAAAATTTGGAAAATGAAAATTCATTCTTATTTTCATTTGGAATAGTGATTTTCATCAAAAAAGTCACCATACTGAACTGGCAGAAGACTGTAGAACAAGTAATATTGCCTTAAAAAGAGACAATGCTCCAGTCTCTTAACACACAAGGTAATATGCAAGATTGCATTTTAAAGGATTCTCCTTATGTCCCTATTTTTATACAGAATATATTCTGTGTACAAGCAACTACAGAAAAGGTGGCTTCTTTAAAATTTAGCAAAACTGTATATTTTCTTCTTTTCTACAAAAACAAAATAAATATCTGATAGAGACCAAGTTGTATACTCAGTGTCAATGATCCAGTAGCTTTGGTGAGATGACACCACAAGGAACAACATAAGAGAAAGCTGTGTAACACAATTTTATATCAAAAGTTCATACATTGAATGTTCTACTCACTAGATTAACAGCATGCAGAATTTCAGAACCTTCCTACTTTATAACCCATGACACTATATCGAGACACACTCGGTAAACTGAATGTTCTACTCACTAGATTAACAGCATGTAGAATTTCAGAACCTTCCTACTTAATAACCCATGACACTATATCTAGCTGCACTTGGTAAACTGGTTCAAGGCTGAAATCTGATTTTTTCCATTCAGTAGTCTGGACAAGGCCAGAGTCTAAGTGCTTTCTGCAGAAGCTGCACAGTGTTTGGCAAAGCAGGTTTTGAACCAACTGGCATGTGTCTCTCTCACAACACACAATTTGGGCTGTCTGGTTCCTTCTTCCAATGCCCCGTACTGTCTTCTTACTTCACTTGTCTGGTTCACTTGTCTGGTTCCGTCTCCCAGTGCCCCATACTGTCTTCTAACTTCACTTGTTTGGTTCACTGTCTGGTTCCTTCTCCCAGTGCCCCATACTGTCTTCTTACTTCACTTGTCTGGTTCACTGTCTGGTTCCTTCTTCCAATGCCCCATACTGTCTTCTTTTACTTCACTTGTCTGGTTCACTGTCTGGTTCCTTCTTCCAATGCCCCGTACTGTCTTCTTACTTCACTTGTCTGGTTCACTGTCTGGTTCACTGTCTGGTTCCTTCTCCCAGTGACCCGTATTGTCTTCTTACTTCACTTGTCTGGTTCACTTGTCTGGTTCCGTCTCCCCAGTGCCCCATACTGTCTTCTTCTTCACTTGTTTGGTTCACTGTCTGGTTCCTTCTCCCAGTGCCCCATACTGTCTTCTTACTTCACTTGTCTGGTTCACTGTCTGGTTCCTTCTTCCAATGCCCCGTACTGTCTTCTTACTTCACTTGTCTGGTTCACTGTCTGGTTCCTTCTTCCAATGCCCCGTACTGTCTTCTTACTTCACTTGTCTGGTTCACTGTCTGGTTCCTTCTTCCAATGCCCCGTACTGTCTTCTTACTTCACTTGTCTGGTTCACTGTCTGGTTCACTGTCTGGTTCCTTCTCCCAGTGACCCGTACTGTCTTCTTACTTCACTTGTCTGGTTCACTTGTCTGGTTCCGTCTCCCAGTGCCCCATACTGTCTTCAAACTTCACTTGTCTGGTTCACTGTCTGGTTCCTTCTCCCAGTGCCCCGTACTGTCTTCTTACTTCACTTGTCTGGTTCACTGTCTGGTTCCTTCTCCAGTGCCCCTGTACTGTCTTCTTACTTGTCTGGTTCACTGCCCTGTACTTCTGTCTTCTGTACTTTCACTTGTCTGTTCACTGTCTGGTTCCTTCTCCCAGTGCCCCGTACTGTCTTCTTACTTCACTTGTCTGGTTCACTTGTCTGGTTCACTGTCTGGTTCCTTCTCCCAGTGCCCCGTACTGTCTTCTTACTTCACTTGTCTGGTTCACTGTCTGGTTCACTTGTCTGGTTCACTGTCTGTCTGTTCCTTCTCCCAGTGCCCGTACTGTCTTCTTTACTTCACTTGTCTGGTTCACTGTCTGGTTCCTTCTCCCAGTGCCCTGCCGTCTTCTTACTGTCTTCTTGGTTCTTCCCACTTGTCTGGTTCACTGTCTGGTTCACTTGTTTGGTTCACTGTCTGGTTCCTTCTCCCAGTGCCCTAGTGCCCCGTACTGTCTTCTTACTTCACTTGTCTGGTTCACTGTCTGGTTCACTTGTCTGGTTCACTGTCTGGTTCCTTCTCCCAGTGCCCCATACTGTCTTCTTACTTCACTTGTCTGGTTCACTTGTCTGTGTTCTTCTTACTTCACTTGTTTGGTTCACTGTCTGGTTCCTGGTTCCTTCTCCCAGTGCCCTGTACTGTCTTCTTACTTCACTTGTCTGGTTCACTGTCTGGTTCCTTCTCCCCCAGTGCCCCGTACTGTCTTTCTTACTTCTGGTTCCTTGTCTGGTTCACTTGTCTGGTTCCTTCTCCCAGTGCCCTTGTCTTCTTACTTCACTTGTCACTGTCTGGTTCCTTCTCCCAGTGCCCCGTACTGTCTTCTTACTTCACTTGTCTGGTTCACTGTCTGGTTCCTTGTCTTCTCCCAGTGTTCACTGTCTGGTTCCTTCTCCCTGGTTCAGTGCCCTTCTCCAGTGCCCCCATCGCTGTCTTCTTACTTCACTTGTCTGGTTCACTGTCTGGTTCACTTGTTTGGTTCACTGTCTGGTTCACTTCTGGTTCCTCCCAGTGCCCCATACTGTCTTCTTACTTCACTTGTCTGGTTCACTGTCTGGTTCCTTCTCCCAGTGCCCCGTACTGTCTTCTTTACTTCACTTGTCTGGTTCACTGTCTGGTTCACTTGTTTGGTTCACTGTCTGGTTCCTTCTCCCAGTGCCCCATACTGTCTTCTTTCACTTGTCTGGTTCACTTCTGGTTCCTTGTCTGGTTCACTTGTCTGGTTCACTGTCTGGTTCCTTCTCCCAGTGCCCCCACTGTCTTCTTGTCTGGTTCTTCACTGTCTTTCTTCTGGTTCCTTCTCCCTTGTCTGGTTCACTGTCTGGTTCACTTGTTTGGTTCACTGTCTGGTTCCTTCTCCCAGTGCCCCGTACTGTCTTCTTACTTCACTTGTCTGGTTCACTGTCTGGTTCACTTCTGGTTCCTGGTTCCTTCTCCCAGTGCCCTGCATTTGTTGTCCTTCTGGTCTCCCAGTGTCTTCTTACTTCACTTGTCTGGTTCACTGTCTGGTTCACTTGTTTGGTTCACTGTCTGGTTCCTTCTCCCAGTGCCCCGTACTGTCTTCTTTCACTTGTCTGGTTCACTTGTCTGTTTCACTGTCTGGTTCCTTCTCCCAGTGCCCAGTGCTCTTCTTACTTCTTCTTGTCTGGTTCACTTCTGGTTCCTTCCCAGTCTGGTTCACTTCTGGTTCTGTCTGGTTTTGGTTCACTGTCTGGTTCCTTCTCCCAGTGCCCCGTACTGTCTTCTTACTTCACTTGTCTGGTTCACTGTCTGGTTCCTTCTCCCAGTGCCCCGTACTGTCTTCTTACTTCCTTGTCTGGTTCACTGTCTGGTTGTCTGGTTCACTGTCTGGTTCCTTCTCCCAGTGCCCTGTACTGTCTTCTTACTTCACTTGTCTGGTTCACTGTCTGGTTCCTTCTCCCAGTGCCCTGTACTGTCTTCTTTACTTCCTTGTCTGGTTCACTCACTGTCTGGTTTGGTTCTTCTCCCAGTGCCCCATACTGTCTTCTTACTTCACTTGTCTGGTTCACTGTCTGGTTCCTTCTCCCAGTGCCCGTACTGTCTTCTAACTTCACTTGTCTGGTTCACTGTCTGGTTCCTTCTCCCAGTGCCCTGTACTGTCTTCTTACTTCACTTGTCTGGTTCACTGTCTGGTTCCTTCTCCCAGTGCCCTGTACTGTCTTCTTTCTTCACTTGTCTGGTTCACTGTCTTCTCCCAGTTCTGTCTTCTTACTTGTCTGGTTCACTGTCTGGTTCCTTCTCCCAGTGCCCCGTGCTGTCTTCTTACTTCACTTGTCTGGTTCACTTGTTCCTGGTTCACTGTCTGGTTCCTTCTCCCAGTGCCCCATACTGTCTTCTTACTTCACTTGTCTGGTTCACTGTCTGGTTCCTTCTCCCAGTGCCCTGTACTGTCTTCTTACTTCACTTGTCTGGTTCACTGTCTGGTTCCTTCTCCCAGTGCCCTGTACTGTCTTCTTACTTCTGGTTCACTTCCTGTCTGGTTCACTTGTCTGGTTCACTGTCTGGTTCCTTCTCCCAGTGCCCGTACTGTCTTCTTACTTCACTTGTCTGGTTCACTGTCTGGTTCACTTGTCTGGTTCACTGTCTGGTTCCTTCTCCCAGTGCCCTCCCAAGTACTGTCTTCTTACTTCACTTGTCTGGTTCACTGTCTGGTTCACTTGTTTGGTTCTGTCTTCTTACTGTCTGGTTCCTTCTCCCTCCCAGTGCCCCGTACTGTCTTCTTACTTCACTTGTCTGGTTCACTGTCTGGTTCCTTCTCCAGTGCCCCCATACTGTCTTCTTACTTCACTTGTCTGGTTCACTGTCTGGTTCACTTGTTTGGTTCACTGTCTGGTTCCTTCTCCCAGTGCCCCCATGCTACTGTCTTCTTACTTCACTTGTCTGGTTTACTGTCTGGTTCCTTCTCCCAGTGCTCCGTACTGTCTTCTTACTTCCTTGTCTGGTTCACTGTCTGGTTCACTTGTCTGGTTCACTGTCTGGTTCCTTCTCCCAGTGCCCCCGTACTGTCTTCTTACTTCCTTGTCTGTTTCACTGTCTGGTTCCTTCTCCCAGTGCCCCTGTCTTCTTACTGTCTTCTTACTGGTTCACTTGTCTGGTTCACTGTCTGGTTCCTTCTCCCAGTGCCCCATGCTGTCTTCTTACTTCCTTGTCTGGTTCACTGTCTGGTTCCTTCTCCCAGTGCCCGTACTGTCTTCTAACCTTCTCCCACTTGTCTGGTTCACTGTCTGGTTACTTCTCTCCCAGTGCCCCCATACTGTCTTCTTCACTTCACTTGTCTGGTTCACTGTCTGTCTTCTTCTCCCAGTGCCCCTTACTGTCTTCTTCTTACTTCACTTGTCTGGTTCACTGTCTGGTTCCTTCTCCCAGTGCCCTGTACTGTCTTCTTACTTCACTTGTCTGGTTCACTGTCTGGTTCCTTCTCCCAGTGCCCCGTACTGTCTTCTTACTTCACTTGTCTGGTTCACTGTCTGGTTCACTTGTTTGGTTCACTGTCTGGTTCCTTCTCCCAGTGCCCCGTACTGTCTTCTTACTTCACTTGTCTGGTTCACTGTCTGGTTCACTTGTCTGGTTCACTGTCTGGTTCCTTCTCCCAGTGCCCCGTACTGTCTTCTTACTTCACTTGTCTGGTTCACTGTCTGGTTCACTTGTTTGGTTCACTGTCTGGTTCCTTCTCCCAGTGCCCCGTACTGTCTTCTTACTTCACTTGTCTGGTTCACTGTCTGGTTCCTTCTCCCAGTGCTCCGTACTGTCTTCTTACTTCACTTGTCTGGTTCACTGTCTGGTTCCTTCTCCCAGTGCCCCGTACTGTCTTCTTACTTCACTTGTCTGGTTCACTGTCTGGTTCCTTCTCCCAGTGCCCCGTACTGTCTTCTTACTTCACTTGTCTGGTTCACTGTCTGGTTCCTTCTCCCAGTGCCCCGTACTGTCTTCTTACTTCACTTGTCTGGTTCACTGTCTGGTTCCTTCTCCCAGTGCCCCGTACTGTCTTCTTACTTCACTTGTCTGGTTCACTGTCTGGTTCCTTCTCCCAGTGCCCGTGCTGTCTTCTTACTTCACTTGTCTGGTTCACTGTCTGGTTCACTTGTTTGGTTCACTGTCTGGTTCCTTCTCCCAGTGCCCGCACTGTCTTCTTACTTAACTTGTCTGTTTCACTGTCTGGTTCCTTCTCCCAGTGCCCATGCTGTCTTCTTCTTTTCACTTGTCTGGTTCACTGTCTGGTTCCTTCTCCCAGTGCCCCGTACTGTCTTCTTACTTCACTTGTCTGGTTCACTGTCTGTTTCCTTCTCCCAGTGCCCCGTACTGTCTTCTTACTTCACTTGTCTGGTTCACTGTCTGGTTACTTCTCACAGTGCCCCATACTGTCTTCTTACTTCACTTGTCTATATTTATGAACCTTTGCAGTACGGAGCATGAGGTGGTTGGGAAATTGATTGCCTGACCAAACTTTGGGATATCCCTCCCCAAAAAGAGTGGTGGCGGCAGAATATTAATCTGCCGAACACCTTCCATTGCATGTGGGTGCTTCTCACCATCTCTGCCCAAAGTGTGCAAGTGGTTCCTCCATCTTCCTTGAAATTCTACATGTGCCTTTGCACGTGGTCATTTGCGTTTGGGATTTGTTACTTGTTGTTTCTCCTTATCAGCTTTTTGGTCAACAAGTAACAAAAAGAGAAATTCCTCTTAATAAATTTTATTGTGTCCTAGCTGAAGGAAAAATATATCTATAATGCCATTCCTGCTTTCTGAGTCCAATCTGACTGAATTTTGGCTAGAGATTTGTTCCTAGCTGTCATGGTTACTTGAAGTCATTAAAATGTAATCTATTCTGCCACATGGGTCAAGTGGGCACTTAAAAATATACCATCACTTAAGATTAAGTTGTACAGATGGCTTCTACGCTAGTCCTCATCAACCCCCACACACCAATCATTTGTGAATAGTTTCTGAAAGTTTCATTAACATCCGAAAATTATTTTTATTTTTGCAAGATTTTTCAAATTGATGTGTATCATGCAAAAAACAACGTGCTAAAAATTGTATATATTATTTTACTAGTTCCGGTGATACAAAGAGTAACAAATAAAAAATTGTGAAATTTAAAAAATAATTTGTGCTATGAACAGATTAAAAAATAAAAATGAAATAAAGAGAATGCGCATGAAAAAAAATTGTAAATATTGGATGTTGTCTATATTTATTAACCCTACAAATTCTACAAATGTGTTGTGTAGGAAACCTACCACCCCTCTTGAAGATGAACTTGTCTACAAACAAAGACTTTAAATAATGGCATGTCAGAAGACAGAGGGAGAGAGAAGTTCTTAGCTGAGCTAGTTATAGACTACTCAGGCGATTTCTGTACCTACTTACCAACCTAATAAACCCCTTTTTATTGTTACATGTTATTTGGCGTTTGTCTTTACTAACCCCAAATCAACATCATAACAAAATGCATGCTGAGATTTGTTCTTAAACAATAATAATGGACCACTTCCCAGTCACCTCTGCCATATTGATGTGCCTTTTTGTTTTTGAAGTCAGAACACTACAATCACTTTACTGTATCCCTTTTGCATGTGATCACAATTCTTACTTAGTGAAGGTTTTCCCTTATTGCTGTTGTTTTGCCTTGTCTTGACATGGATATATATCATTTGTTTAGTATTATTTTACCCTGTTCTTTTTCTTTGTTTGTCAATTCCGTTTCTTGAGCATTCTGCCAATTACATTTAACCATGGCCAGTTAGTCCACAAATTTAATCTATTAACTAAAACTATAATTATTAAAACTATAAAGATTTTTTATTTTTAAATTTATTTCAATCTTAGGTACACTTTTTAAAATTTTTTCCTTGATCTTTGTTTTTTGTTTTGTTTTTTTTTTTGTTTTTTTTTTTGCGGTGTAAGGTGGTGTAATTACCCAAACATTATTGCTTATATGCAGTTTTAATAAAAATGAAATGTCAACTTTTGTTGGCCACAATAAATTATATACATATATAGATTGTATAAAATTATGTTTTGATTATATAAAATTATTTGAAAACTATTTTCTTTCTAATAAATAAATCAGCATATTTTGATTTGCATGCTTTATTTTAATTATTCTGTAGTAGTAAAGTTACAATATTGACATTTTTGTTGTGTAGAAAATAAAAAAGCAAATTTTAAATAATTCTAGAAAAAAAATGTTACATAAGTATATGGAAAATTTAGCTGAACATGTTAACTTGTTTCTAGTAATATTATTATTATCTTCCCAAGCACAAAAATTATTCAAAAGATCATTCGAAGAACTCCACACAAGAATTCGTTGTAATTTTTCAATACTGTGACACTCACTACAAGGGTAATGAAAAAGATGATCATTATCTGCCAAAAAATTCAAAGTTATGTGAATGACTACTTGCCTTTGATTAACTGAATGAAGAAAATAATTTTTTGTCAATTCAACAATAACTATAATTATAGATAATAGCTTTTATAGTAGTATCATTAACGTATGGCAGAGAACCTCTATTAATTCCCTGAAAATAGATATTTATTTCAGGTATTTTGTCCTCATTATCACTTCCAGATATTAAATTCTTGCAACTGTTGCATTTAATTTTATTAAAAATTCCATAACAGCAATAACCTGGTACGTATAATTTAACAGCAAACATTTCTCTACATTCATTAACATCCTCATCTGTTAAATGTATATTAAATTTATAAATATCTAAAGTTTTCCCACCTACCACTTCATCCCAGTTGGTTTGTAAAATCTTTAAATCAATACTTTGGTTATTAATTGGCAGGCTCAATTTTAAAACTGACAAAATTCTGATTTTTTTTTTTTCACACTCAAAAACTTGATGTATAGAGATAATATATTGATTTAGTTCTTCTGTGCAGTATTTGATCAATTCTAAAATTGCAGCAGCAGTATGCTGTGAAGATTTCCTTTGTTAGCTTTGCATTGTTTCCAGTAATGCTGTTCCAAGATTCAAACCAATTGCAGAATACATTGAGGAATATATAATTGTCATTTAAGTGGATTAGCCTCACCACAAGAATCCACCTGAAAAAGATGATCTTTACCTGCCAATACATTCAAGGTTATGTGCATGGCTACTTGCCCTTGATTAACTGAATGAAGAAAAGAAGAACTTTTGTTAATTCACCAATACTATTGTTGGGCAGGAAACCTACCACCCCTCTTGAAGATGAACTTGTCTACAAACAAAGACGTTAAATAGTGGCATGTCAAAAGACAGACAGAGTTGGAGAAGTTCTTGGCTGAGTTAGTTATAGACTACTCAGGCGATTTCTGTACCTACTTACCAACCGAATAAACCCCTTTTTATTGTTACGTGTAATTTGGCGTTTGTCTTTATTAATCCCAAATTAACATCGTAACAACTATATAATTATAAAGAACAGAATTTGTAGCAGTATTATTAGGTTATAGAAGAGACCCTCTATTAATATCCAGAAAATAACTGTTTATTTCAGGTATTTTGTCATCATTATCACTTCAAGATATTAAATTTTTGCAACTGTTGCATTTCATTTTCTTAACAGCAATAACCTGGTACATATAACAACAACAACTTCTCTGCATTCATTAACATTCTTATCTGTTAAATGTATATTAAATTTATAAGTATCTAAACTTTTCCCACCTACCACTTCATCCTGGTTAATTTGTAAAATCTTCAAATCAATACTTTGGTTATTAAGTAGTAGGCTCAATTTTAAAACTGTCAAAATTCTGTTTTTTTTTTTTTTTTTCACACTCAAATACTTGATGTGTAGAGATAATATATTGATCTCCACCAAGTTGCTGGTACTTGCCAAATTTATCCTCATGGTGATCTGTTTGAAATTTACCATCATTTTCAATTCTTCTGTGCTATATTTGATCGGTTCTAAAATTGCAGGAGCAGTATGCTGTAAAGGTTTTCTTTGTTAGCTTTGCATTGTTTCCAGGAATGCTGTTCCAAGTTTCTAACCAACTGCTGAATACATTAAGGAATATATAATTGTCACCATTTACTTTAAGTGAATTAGCATATTTATTGTTAAGCTGCCAACCTTTATATGGTGATTTTTTCCTTCAGTATTGACCATCTAGTACAAAATATGTTTATGTATTCTACTTCTGCAAAGTTAAGCAAAGATTTCTGTTTCCCTAAGGTCTGCAATCCCTGAATTGATTACAAATTTGCCAAACTAATGAAACATTTTGCTTTTCAAGATGAGTGAGAAAAATAGCCTTTAATTTCAATTTATAGCAATATTTCAAAATTGCGTGATTCCAGTATAATACAAAATAGGGAACTTTGGATATTATCTAAGTCATTAGAGAAATTATGAGAAAATTTTGGGAACATCATGCATTTCCTTGTATCTTTTAAACCAAGCCAATTGTTTCTAATGCATTTTACTAAATGAACTGAATCAAATATGAAGAAATGATGTCTAGATTTCATAACTGGATGTTGAGATATATTGAAAGTTTTGCAGGACTACGAAAGAAAGAGATTTCTTATTTATTGCATTAATATCTATTATGACTGATATTACTCGAAAGACCAATTATTACCCGTTTATCACTTCTAGACCATTTAAGTAGGTCAAATAAATTCTCAGCTTTAAGACATTTAGTTGGCATAATATGCACATCCTTGAATTGTAAAAATACACTGCTAAGCATAAAAGCAAATGCATTTGTTGGTAAGCCAACAACATTACCGCCTTTTATAATCAAAATAAGGTTTTAGGTGAATTTCATCTATAAGTAAAAACCTTTTTTTATGATGTTTTTACATTCAGTATTGTCCATGAAGTATAAAATATATTTATGTATTCTGCAAAGTTAACCAAACATTTCTGTTTCCCTAGGATCAGCAGTCCCTGAATAGTGAACTGGTTAAAAATTTAAAAAAATAATGAAACATTTTGCCTTTTTAAAACTAGTGAAGAGCCTTTAAGTTCAATTTATCGCAATATTTCAAAATGTGATTCCTAGACGCTTCTGAAAAATAGCAAAATAAAGCACATATCTCAATCATAATTTCCGTTACAAGAAAATTTTGGGAACATCATGCATTTTCTTGCATCTTTTTAACCAAGCCAGGTTGTTTCTAATACATTTTAGTATATGAACTGATTCCATTATGAAGAAAAGAGGTCAAGATTTCATAACTGGGTATGGATATACAATTGAAAGATTTGCATAACTACAAAAGAAAGATATAACTTTCTTATTTATTATATTATTATCTGTTCTGACTGTTATTACTCTAAAGCCTATCTTTTTGAGATAAAATTTATTACACGTTTAACTATATTAAATAAATTCTCAGCTTTTAAAACATTTAGTTGTCATAATATGCACGACATCCTTCTGTTGTGTGAATACACTGATAAGAATAAAAGGAAAAGCACTTGTTGCCGACTCATTGCTGTTATCGGATAAACCAACAACATTCCCACCTGTATAATGAAAATAAGGTTTTTAGGTGAATTTCATCTACAAGTAAAGTTACTCTAATGTGTAACTTAAACTTATTTTTAATATACAGGGTGTTTTAAAAAATTTGATATCATTTCGCAATCTAATAACTTTGTTAGATCTCCTTCAAATTTTAATAGCATCTTTATGTTTAATGTTTGTTTTATGTTTTTATGTCTTTATGTTTTTGTGTTTTTCTTATTTGTATTTTTATGTTCTTTAATCTTTAATCTTTTTCTTTACAGGTATAAAAATGCTATTTACTAGAAGAGGAAAGGCGTTTTGTGTGTTCACATAATCCACATGCTTTTGAATTTCTCATTTAGATTTGGAAGAATAAATCTTATGATCTTCAACATTAATACTTTTTAATTTCATTTGCCTTAATCGTGTACTTTCTGTGATATTTACATCTCAAAGGATATCAAATTTTTTGAAACACCATGTACATAAAATTGTTATATTGCTCAACTATAGGATTCATATATGTTGATAAGGTTAGTCTTCTGATGGCTGAATAACTAGGCAAAATTATATTTTTGCTGTCTCTATATTTTTGCTGTTCATATAACCTCTAGAGGAACAATGAAGAAAAAAAATCATCATTTCTGCTGAATAATCAAACTTAGTCTGTGTCATTAATTTTAGCTGCTCATATAGAAATGTAACTGCATAAAAAATATCTAAAGGACATGCACTAATAACAGAAATGATATTACCACATGTAATACAGCAATCAGACTTTGAGGTTTGGTTGATATTCTCCTGTTTTTTTTGTTTTTTTTTCATGTTTTCAATAATAATTTCCAAAGTATTTGTATCACTTATATGAACAGGAATCTCATACCTCCCTATACTATTAATTTTCACATTGCCACAGAACACATGTGCTACAAAATCAAGTTCAGTTATAACAGATTGACTGATTTTGGGATGACTTGATGATGCAACATATAATGATTATCTTGCTGCCTCACTATAGTAATTTCTATCAAGAAAATTCAATCTTCTTTCTATATCATTAATGCTGTGGAATTTCCTCTTCTCTTATTATTCCAAATCATCAGCAATACTTTCATTTGAAGCTGTTTTAAGGGCAGAATTCTCTAGTTGAATTTTTCTGGACTCTGGTGATTCTAGAGGGAGTCAGTGAAAATAAATATGAGAGACATTTTGGTAAAATTCTAGGGATGAAGAATTGGGTTCTTAAGGCTAATAGTAATTGTAGTACCAGTTTCCTTATAGAATACTGATGTTTCTCACCTTATATCCTCAGAATGAAAATGCAGTTCACATACCTAAAAAAGACATGAATTAAAAGAACACCCTAATTTAAAAGTAAAACATTCATCAAAATCTAAGATAGTAAAAGAAAATATGCTGTCCAAATTTTTATTGAAAATTTCATTAGATTGATAAAATGAGTTTTGTAGGTGTTCTAAAATTCAGTAACAAAATTCAAAACTATTTAGAAATACTAAACACATAGGCAAAACCTTTTAGAAATACTAAACACATAGGCAAAACCTTTTAGAAATACTAAACACATAGACAAAACAATTTAGAAATACTAAACATAGGCAAAATCATATGTAAACCTAATGCAAATTTTTAAATTTACATATGCATATTTATGGTCTTTTTTACGGAAATATTTTTTATAAATAAAAATATTCAAATGTTTGTTTTAAAATTTTTATTAGAAATTATTATAAAAATTTCCTTTAAGTATTTGTATCGAAACTTTTATTAAAAAATCATGAGTTTAATAAATAATTTCATCTATAAAATTCAATAAATTATTTAGTTGTGGAAGCCACCACATTATAATTCATGATACATTGAAATATAGTAAAGTCATTAAATTGTTAATTTAATCATTAAGTTTTAAATGCTTTTTACAAATAATATAAAAGAAAATAATATAAAATAAATGGCTGACTTTACTGTTTTTGTTTGGTACAAAATTTTCTCTTTTGATAGCACGTATCCATGCATCTGAAAAATCCTTCTCTTTTAGAAATGAAAATACATTCACTTTTAAACCTTTGGTCCATTTTTATAATTGCCTTTGCAGTTTGGGACTGCACAACCATACTGCATTTGCACTGTCAATTATTTCAGTGAAAATATTTTTATAAAATATTTACAAAACAAAAAATTAAGCCGAGTTGAAAAAGTCAAACAGTAAAAACTATGAAACTATTTTTCCACATTTTTACTGCATATAGCTATGTCAGCACATATGACCCACCCATCAAAAGGCCCTTTATCTTAGTGATGTTGTTTCAACACATAGACGAGAATGTTTAAACTTAGAAGAAATCCCAAATGGAAGTTTATTGTGTTGATTATTTTCCAAAGAATTATGGAAAGTTTGATCTAAGGTAAACAAAACCATGTTGTTACTGTTGTGGAGGTTTCTTTCCTCCTTTGCCTCAGCAAATGTAAATCCAAGCATCAAACAAAAGGGGAAATTGGGTAAATAAATGTACAATTTATTTAGATAGATGCAAAAACTGGTAACTTCTATCTGTTGTTGTTGCTAAGGCAACAGGGAGAGAGAGTGGGGTAAAATAGAAGTGAGATGGACATTGGTGGTGGTCATTATTGTTGGTGGCTTTTCTCTCTCAGTGTGTCTTTGAATTTTGGTATATATAGCATTCAATTGGCTCGAATTTAATATTTTGGTTTTTGAGCCAATTGAATGCTAGGAAATCAGTCAACTCCTGACCCTACCAACAACATCCTTACACATAATTGCTTTCCTTACCATCGGCAACTAAGGAATCACACATGAACAATTTTTGCTACATTTTGTACAACTATTCTTAAATTTTGATCAATACACGTTGTTGAAATCTTAATCCTATTTTGTTCCTTTCTTTTACAGCCAAATGCTGGCAATAACAATCTCCACCTACCCACTCAATAAAAACAGCATATACAATGTTATGGAAGAATTTTAGATTAGAGGTAATGTAATTAGAGAAAATAAAAAGTTCACTTTAAAAAAAAAAAAAATAAAAATAAAAAAAAAATAAAAAAAGTTGGCAAACCATTTTGATTTGCCCTAAAGAAATAAAAAAAAAGATAAGAAAAAAAAAAAATGAAAGAGGATGAAAGATCATCATTCCTAAATTTAGGTGAAGAAAAGGGGATGGTCAAATGAGTCACATCTGTGAGCCAATCAGGAATCAAGAAGCAATTTTAGAATTCATTCGTTTGTCCCAAAAAAGTGTAAAAATCACAAGCGAAAGAACCGAAGAATCATTGAAAGAATTTTATTTAATCTACCATGTGTACATTTTCAAACACCTAAAAATCCTCCAGAGAGTCAAGAAGTTTACTATTATCAAAAGATACTTACATACATACATATTTACAAGGGCTCTCTTCTCTCTTTTTTTACATGTGAAAGAACATTAGACATTCAACATGAGAACTTTATGATATGAACTCTTTAGATATTGTAGATAAATATTGTTTATTTTAAGAGATATAAAATTTTATCAGTACATGCAAAATATATCTTTGTACTAATTATCTTTGCATGCATTTTAAAAAGGTCAAATATTGGTGTAGATTTGGATTAAAGATGCTATCTGAAGATAACCACCTGGAAACACATCACCCCCACACCCACATCGTTATAACAGTAGTATATATTGATGATGTGTTAGTGTCAGCAAAGACTAAGGAAGATCATATCAGAAACTTGTAGAAGGTATTATAATGTGAATGGCTCACAGATGCAGTTGTATTGTGTATTACAATAAATTTGTTGAGAAAAATCCCTTTGTGTCATCTGAGAGTATATTACAATATTCAGTTATCGTATTAGTTCTCATATGGAAAATTTTTTGAAAGGAAGATTTAGGACTAGTGAGAAAAGATGTTGGAGAGTCGCTGAAGTGGGAGGTGTCGTGGGTATGGGTAAAAAAAAAGATACGCCACTGAAACCATCTGAGAATAATTAGAAATACAGTTTAACCTGGATATAAGAGAAACCCGGATATAAGAGAGATTTTCTCTGGTCCCAAATTAGAGCCTGTGTTAATGTATATAAAATAGACCAAACCCGGATATAAGAGAGATTTTCTCTGGTCCCAAATTAGAGCCTGTGTTAATGTATATAAAAGAGACCAAACCCGGATATAAGAGAAACCCGGATATAAGAGGCTTCTTCTCCGGTCCCGACAACTCTCTTATATCCGGGTTACACTGTATCCTATAATGAACTTAGGACAGTGAAGAAAAGAGGATTTAACAGGTGTTTTTAGGAAAATATCTGGCATAAAATGATAATACTTTACATTCCTACAACATTCTAAATGTTTTCTAAGAAAATAACCTCTTCAGTATACAATAAGGGCGGGAAAAATCATTAAAATCTAATAATTCCCTGATTTTTGGTGAAATTTTTAAAACTGGGTCAAGTGATGTTTTGCTTTCATTTTGAAATAAAATCCTGCATTTTAGTGATACCTAAAGAAAGACATACATAGTAATCAACATACAGTGTGACCCGGATATAAGAGAGTTGTTGGGACCGGAGAAAGATATCCGTCTCTTATATCCGCGTTTCTCTTATATCCGGGTTTCTCTTATATCCGGGTTTTTGGGACCAGAGAAAATCTATTATATATACATTAACACAGGCTCTAATTTGGGACCAGAGAAAATCTCTCTTATATCCGGGTTTCTCTTATATCCAGGTCTCTTATATCCGGGTTAAACTGTATTTCTAATTATTCTCAGATGGTTTCAGTGGCGTATCTTTTTTCTTACCCATACCCACGACACCTCCCACTTCAGCGACTCTCCAACATCTTTTCTCACTAATCCTAAATCTTCCTTTCAAAAAATTTTCCATATGAGAACTAATGCGATAACTGAATATTGTAATATCCTCTCAGATAACACAAAGGGATTTTTCTCAACAACTTTATTGTAATAAACAATGCAACTGCATCAGTGACCCACTCACATTATAATACCCTCTCCAAGTTTCTGATATGATCTTCCTTAGTCTTTGTTGACACTAACACATCATCAATATATACTACTGATATAACGATGTGGGAGTGGGGGTGATGTGTTTCCAGGTGGTTATCTTCAGATAGCATCTTTAATCCAAATCTACACCAATATTTGGCCTTTTTAAAATGCATGCAAAGATAATTAGTACAAAGATATATTTTTCATGTACTATATTTTCATGTTATATCTCTTAAAATAAACAATATTTATATACAATATTTAAAGAGTTCATAAGTTCATATCATAAAGTTCTCATGTTGAATGTCTAAAAATTCTTTCACATGTAAAAAAGAGAGAGAGAAAAGAGAGCCCTTGTAAATGTTATGTAAGTATCTCTTGATAGTAGTAAACTTTTTGACTTTCTGTAGGATTTTTAGGTGTTCAAAAATGTAGGCATGGTAGGTCAGATGAAATTCTTCTATTGATTCTCTGGTTCTTTCACCTGGTTGTCTGTCTGTGTTTTTACACTTTTCCAAGACAAATGAACGAATTCTAAAATTGCTTCTTGATTCCTGATTGGCTCACAGATGTGACTCATTTGACCATCCCCTTTTCTTCAACTAAATTTAGGAATGATGATCTTTCAGCCTCTTTTATTTATTTCCTTTTTTTTCTTATCTTTTTGCTTTTATTTCTTTTAGGTTTTTTCTTTTTTTTTTTTTTGAAATAGAGAAAAAAATATCACTAACTACATTGCCTTATATCCGGGCTTCTCTTATATCCGGGCTTCTCTTATATCCGGGTTAAACTGTATTTCTTTTAATTTTGCTTGATTTGTCATGTTTATTTTCATTTTTATTTCTGTCAAAAATGATTCTCAATATGATTATTGTACATCATTTGGTTTCAATAAAATTTTTCATTTAACATAATAAAGTTAATAAAAATATCATGTTGTACAGTGAGAGCAAAATATATTTCGGGCATTTGTGGGGACACTGTGTAATGAGCACAGCTAGTGTCAGTGGCTGTGAAGAAATGTCATACATTATTTAGATGGAAAAAAAAAATCTCAGGATTTTAAACACAAGGAACAAAATCTTGATGAACACCGTTTAACTTTCTTACGTCATCATTCAAAATATTTCCTCCAAAAGTAATTTTTTGTTTGTATCGTGTTTTTTCAATTTTATTTAATTCTTTGCGTCATTTATTTCAACTTCGACATTGTTGTATGAACTAAACAAACAATAAAAAATTGGTTTGGATGACTGAAAAAATCTCAACAAAATTTTTGAACACAAAGAAATCCATCTCTTGTTTTTCTCATAGCATTTTTTTCTGGTCTGAAAGGTAAGTGGAAAAATCGAAATAATTTTGATAAAAAAAGAAATCGTTATTTATTGACTTGCCTCACCATGTTTTGTAAATTATTTTTTGTTCTTCTTATGTTAGCAAGATGAAAAAAAAATGAAAAAAAATTAAGGTATGATTTTATTATGTCATATTTTGAAGAAATAATATTTTTAATTTTAAAACGTTTTAAAAAAGAAAATAGTGAACCGTACTAATTTTATTTTGTTATTTCGCTTTTTTAAACGTTTATAATATTTTATTTTTCTCTTTCTATCACAGTTGGGTAGCATAAAAGTTATTTTTGACATATTTTACGTCTGTTTTTTCTTTACACCTAAAATAGCATTTTTACCTTGACGAAATTGTTGAAAAAAATCACCATACTGTGATGAAAAGAGTTTTTTTATCGTCAAAATCTTTTTTACTCGTAAATATGAAAATCAAGGTATTTTTTGAATATTTATTTAATTTTTTTCCTCTTTTTAAGAACACTTGAAATTTTGATTAAAAATCTTGTTTTTCTTGGGTCAAAGTGGATGAATTGTGTAATTGTTTAAACATTTATTATGTTAACACAATACCCTAAAAAATATTTAAAAGAAATTGCTTCTATGCATGGTGAAAAGACTTTCAGAAATATTTTGTGACCCTGAAAAAGTCCTGTTTTTGTCTTACCTTGCATCTTCAATTATCATTGCTGGACTGATTTTCAAAATAAAAGTACTGCATCAGATAGTCAACGCCAACTTTACATTTGTTCAATAACTGCATCATTGAGATATGAAATTGTATAAAAAGGATTTGCATAACTGATAATATAGCTGACATATTCATGATTGACATCATCAACTGTCCAAATGTGTTTTATTTTACATCCAACTATCTGCCCAGTGATTATTTCATGCAGGGCTTGTGCAGACGGTAGATGATACTTATCAAGCAAAGTAGAAATTGACACAACTTTCTTTTGCATTAGCTTTTTCTGGATCAAGGCTCTCCTCTTTTTCCAGTTGGGCCTTCTTACTCTTGATCTTTTTAATAATTTCTTCTTCAACTGTTTGGTGCTGCATCTTCTTCATCCAATTCTTCTGTCTGCTGTAATTCATTGACAACTGGAGGTATTTGTTGAAGTGCTCAACATCCAGATCATCAATGAATTTTTTTTTTTGATTCCATTTGGCCTTCATGACATCGCTTATGCTTGATACATAAGCATTTGGCACAAGCTTCTTTCTGTCACAAAATTCACTGATGATGCTTTCAGCTAGCATGATGTGCTGCCTCACTGATGTTAACAGGGACTGAGAAGAAGCCTTTACCATGGCGAATGATTTTTCATACTGCCTGTTTAATACCTCCACTATCCCTTTTAAACAGGCAGTCATCATTTGATGAAAGATGAGTTCATTTGTGGGGACAGTCAATAGGGACTCTCTCTCACAAGCGAAAATAGACATGGGGTCCTCGCTGAGTACTTTCACATTGTCAGTGATCCATTTGATGATGTTCATTGTGTTGATGAGGTCATTTTGCATTTTGTCTTCCATTGCTTCTTTATTCGTCACTATGGCTGGGCTGATTTTTGAAATCCAAGTTCCACATAACTTAGTCAGCACCAACTTTGTATTTGTTCAATTGATAGTAGTCAGCTACAGCATTGAGATATGAAATCATATAAAATGGATTTGCAAAACTAATGATGTAGCCGAGCTATTCACAGTTGACACCATCAATTGCCGAATTTTGTCTGATTGTACATCCAACTATGAGCCCAGTGAGTATTTCATGCAGTGTTTGTGCAATCTCTGGTTATCCAGAAAGCAAAGAAGAAACCAACAAATCATTCTGTTTCTTTAGAATCTTTTGGATCAAGACTCTTCTCCTTTTTTTCCAACTGGAGATCCTTAAACTTGATCACTTGTTATGAAATAATAACTATTGTAAAGTTTAAAATTCCAGAGAGATATGGATCTTTGATCAATTTTAAAAATTTAGGGAACAAAGTCTGAAAGAATTGTTTGTTATTTTCAAAACAAAATCTTTATTTGCTGCATAATATAGACTGTTTTCTTATATTGTTCACTGCTCCTATTAATATATCATTTATGCCATTTTTCTTCTTGGCTGGAACAAAAACTGCAGTGATTATTATTGACAATTCAAAAGAAGGAAAAAAACATTTCTCTTTCCATGTAAATACAGACAAATATATGCTACAAGGTTCATGTGAAAGTGATGGATCTACAATACCAAAAGTCAGAAAATGAACTTTACGTGTTAAGAAATATTGTACTTTGAAATGTGTGGTTTATCTTTATTCAAAACCACAGAGTTATGCATGAATAAATAGCAAACCTAGGCCATATTCAGGTGACATCTGCTAAACTGTTGTGAAGTTAAATAGAATAAACCAGATGGAAACACATATTACAAAGAAACCAGATTGTAAAATTTGTGGAAACACATGTGTATGCACAAGGGTGAGAAACCATATTCTTGTGAAGTTTGTGGATTTGCATTTTAACTGAAAGCTGGTTTGGTCACACATATGTGTTCACACACTGGAGAGAAACCTTACTCTTGTTATTATTGAATAATGCATGTTTATTTACATATAAATGTAACAATTTAGGAATTTTTGAATAGGAATTGAGCACTGGTACTACACTGCAAACTACTCAAAAATTCTTTCATAAAAAATTTGTAATTTAATGAATGTTTTTAATTTTTTTGAAAATACATTTCTTCAAAGCAAAGTAATCGCCACTACTTTATTATTTTTAATTGACAAGTGAAACTTGTTTAAATTTTTTCAGTTTTTGATTTTAAAAAATTAAATGTGTTTATACTTTCATTATTTAGCAACAAGAAAAAATGAGTGACATTTATTTTTTTATAGATTTGAATAAAACCTTCTTTTTCATAAATATGTTAGATGGACAAAAAATATCAATAGTGTCAAACTATTATTCAGATATCCAATTAATGACTTAAAATTTCACACAAAAATCTCTTCAGCCAAATCCTCCCAATTTGTCCTCGTATAAATCCGTCTCTGCTTAGATGTCTTCTGTGTCTTTGAGTTTATTGTTTTATTACTTCTGGTAAATGTGTATTAAAGACAAAGAGAGGGGAGAGAAATGTGTGTGTGTGTGGCACACAAGAATTATAACCTTTAAAGTAGTGTTTTAATTACATTTCCCTGTGACTACACACAAAATGTAATGATTTGATTCCATGTGATTCCTAGAGCATTTTTAATTTTTCAATTTTTTAAAAGAGAAAAATTTGTGGGGGTATTAAAGACAAAGAGAGTCCTTTGTTGTGTGTGTTTTCACAAAAGTGTGTGTGTGTGTGTGTGTGTGTGTGTGTGGTACACATGAATATTTTCTTTTTTTTAAGTAGGGTTTTAATTACTCTTACACTTATTTTACTAGTCCTGTATTTCTGGTTAGTATTACTAGTAGTAAAAAAAATAATCAGAGAACCTCCTTAGTAGATGATCTCAGAATAAAAAATGATTTTACTGAGATATATTATGCTCTTAACTATTCAGAAAGAAAATTACAATTTAACTAAGGTCTACTGAAATTCACACTTCTGCCCCTTCTCCACTAGGCAGGGGCCCCTTCGTCATTGAGAGGTTTGAGGCAGTAAGAACTGGATCTGTTGATTATTATAGTTGAAAATTGACAAAATAAATAAAAAGAACACTACTAAAACTATCCCTTTTAAGGTTACAACCTTGTTGTGGGTTTCAACATTCTATGCACCCACTGCACCATCCATGCAGATAGACAATGTATATTATTAGTTGATGACTGACAATGTAAAATAATTTTTTTAAAAATGGCCAAAAAACAGTGCTGAAAAAGAAAATGAATGCCTCTTCCAGTTGGGGGTTTCGCGGATAAGATGTACCGACCCTGAATGGGACTTAAAACACATCACAACAAGTTCAAACTTTCCATGGTCAAATGGATTAGTAGAAAGGAACATAGAGACCATGAAAAAGAAATACAATGTTTTGACATATTGTCTTTACCTAGACTATTTTTGAGAAGGAACAAAATCTTCTTTGACACCAGTTATTGTCCTTTGTCTGTTTATGTTAGAAACTACATCCGTTCTGTTTTCAAATCCTTTCGTAATTGCTGTTCATTTGTAAATAGGAAGTTTTATTGATGGAGCTTGAGAAATAAATACCAAGTCCAACAACAGCAACAACATAATCCTGGTTGTTTTTCTATGAAAAGCTTTTTTACAGACATTTGCCTTGAAATGTAATTATTTAAACGAACTGCCATGAAATTAAACTTTCTGCTGCCCAACCATTTTTTTTTTGTAAAAAACATCCCCTTGACCTCTGAAATCATCCAATCTTTTTTCTTTTTTGACTTTTTCTACTCAGTCTTAACCCAAACTTAAAAAAACATCTGGTCCCTGAGCATCCGTAGATCATTCAAACCGGTCCACTGGTTTAATCCTGTCTCATGAATTGTAAATTTTTTACAAATGTTTTTTCATTTATTAAGCAAAGTGATTTTCATCCATTCACGGTCGACTGGAGATGTAAAATTCAGCTGAGGGTTTCTTTTAAGAAATATTATAATTAAAAAAAAAATATATTTGCAGTATCAAAAAACAACTATTCAAAAGTTGAATTCTTAATGTCTTTTATATAGCAGAAAAGAATTTATAGAAAAGAAATTTAAATTTATTTTAAGAAAAACATTGACATTTTTCATACACTGGATTCTAGACACAGAGAGAGAGAGAGAGAGAAAAAAAGTTGTCCTTATTTTGAGAGAATTTGCTTGTCAGAATTCCTTATTCATTGCATGTTTATGTCTCAATTGTTCGACATTTCTCCCTTCACAGTTTTAAAAAAAAAAAATATTAAAAATATTAATTAATTGGAAACAAATACCATATCATTTCATAAATTATATCAACAAAATATTATGTTATTTCATGAATATTTAGTTATTAAATTTTAAAATTAATTTAAGAAAATTTTGTAGTATTTAAAATTTTCTTACAAAGCATCAACAGGCTTTAGCCCAAAATCCCAATAAAATTTTAAAAATTAAAAATATATTAAAAATATAAAATAATAATAAACAAGATAAAAAAAACCCATTTCATAAATTATTGTCAAGATCCTTATTTGTTATTTCATTGATATTTTTTTTATTTCAATGATTTCATTTTAAAATTTAAGAAAAATTTTTATGTCTTTTTTAATATTTATTATTTTTTTTCAAAGATCTTTTGGCTGTACAAAAGTTTATAAAATGTTAGAAAATTTTATAAAAATATGTTAATTTGTAAAAAATGCAGACAAATATATGTTACAAACCCCAAAAATGTATTCATCAAGATTTATAAAAATTTATGTAAACTTCACCGATCATCCATACTTAACTATTAACAGTCAATAGCATCAAACAGGTTAGAAATAATATAAAATTGCTTTTCATCTATGCATGAATAATATTTATTCCAGGAAATTAATTTAAGTTCAAATTTGCTAAACTGTTTTCCTCAAATAAAATGATGCAAATGTAATTTTATTTTTAAAAGGTTTTTAATCTTGACAAATTTTGGATATAAATTTTCACAGATTTCTAATCAAAATATATCAAATACTGGAAATAACCATAATTGTTTTGAAGATTTGATTTATATATTCAGAGATGTTTAATTTAGTAATCATGCACCAGTGACACTGGAAAAAAAAAACTTAAAAAATTATTGTGAAAAGATATATCTAACTTTTCAAGATCCGTATTTGAATTGTTTCTGAATTGACAATGTTCTGAAACAATATTCTTGTGAAACTTTGTTGATCTGCATTTTTTCACTAAGTCAAATATGGTCATTACAAATAATAATTACATGTATCTTTTATAATATATTCTTTCATGTTTATTCATCTGCATTTTTAATATTTATGATTTTTTCAGTCATATATTTTGTCTTACAATGGTGAAAAACTTTATTCTTGTCAAATTTGTGGATTTGCATCTTCATGGAAGATATCTTTAGTAAATCATATGCGAACTCACACTGCAGAGAAACCTTATACATGTGAATTTTGTGGATCTGCATTTTCACATAAGTCAAGTATGGTCAGACATCAGCGTACACACACTGGAGAAAACCATATTCTTGTGAAGTGTGTGGATCTGCATTTTCAGAGAAGTCATCTATAATCACACATATGCGTACACACACTGGAGAAACCATTTTTTCTTGTGAAGTTTGTGAAGTCACTGGGTTCAACTTTAGATTTATTCAAATGAATGCAAGTATCATGAATCAGTTTGATGAACCATGAAAGAGGCTTCTCATCAATAGAGCTCATTGTAGAATTAGAAATGGAATAAGCAGAGGAGAACATAGATTTATTCAAATGAATGCAAGTATCATGAATCAGTCTGATGAACCATGAAAGAGGCTTCTCAAAGAATAGAGCTCATTGTAGAATTAGAGTGGAATAAGCAGAGGGAGCAAAATAGATTTATTCAAAAACCCATGCAAATATCATGAATCAGTCTGATGAACCATGAAAGAGGCTTCTCATCAATAGAGCTCATTTTGTAGAATTAGAGGAATAAGCAGAGGAGCAACATAGAAATTATTCAAATGAATGCAAGTATCATGAATCAGTCTGATGAACCAAAGTAGAGGCTTCTCATCAATTTCTTTCATTGTAGAATTAGAGGAATAAGCAGAGGAGCAACATAGATTTATTCAAATGAATGCAAGTATTTATGAATCAGTCTGATGAACCATCAAAGAGGCTTCTCATCAATAGAGCTCATTTAGAATTAGAGATGAATAAGCAGAGGAGAACATAGATTTATTCAAATGAATGCAAGTATCATGAATCAGTCTGATGAACCATGAAAGAGGCTTCTCATCAATAGAGCTCATTGTAGAATTAGAGTGGAATAAGAGAGCAACATAGATTTATTCAAATGAATGCAAGTATCATGAAATCAGTCTGATGAACCATGAAAGAGGCTTCTCATCAATAGAGCTCATTGTAGAATTAATAGTGGAATAAGCAGAGGAGCAACATAGATTTATTCAAATGAATGCAAGTATCATGAATCAGTCTGATGAACCATGAAAGAGGCTTCTCATCAATAGAGCTCATTGTAGAATTAGAGTGGAATAAGCAGAGGAGCAACATAGATTTATTCAAATGAATGCAAGTATCATGAATCAGTCTGATGAACCATGAAAGAGGCTTCTCATCAATAGAGCTCATTGTAGAATTAGAGTTGAATAAGCAGAGGAGCAACATAGATTTATTCAAATGAATGCAAGTATCATGAATCAGTCTGATGAACCATGAAAGAGGCTTCTCATCAATAGAGCTCATTGTAGAATTAAAGTGAATAAGCAGAGGACAACATAGATTTATTCAAATGAATGCAAGTATCATGAATCAGTCTGATGAACCATGAAAGAGGCTTCTCATCAATAGAGCTCATTGTAGAATTAGAGTGGAATAAGCAGAGGAGCAACATAGATTTATTCAAATGAATGCAAGTATCATGAATCAGTCTGATGAACCATGAAAGAGGCTTCTCATCAATAGAGCTCATTGTAGAATTAGAGTTAATCTAAGCAGAGGAGCAACATAGATTTATTCAAATGAATGCAAGTATCATGAATCAGTCTGATGAACCATGAAAGAGGCTTCTCATCAATAGAGCTCATTGTAGAATTAGAGTGGAATAAGCAGAGGCAACATAGAATTTATTCAAATGAATGCAAGTATCATGAATCAGTCTGATGAACCATGAAAGGGCTTCTCATCAATAGAGCTCATTGTAGAATTAGAGTGGAATAAGCAGAGGATCAACATAGATTTATTCAAATGAATGCAAGTATCATGAATCAGTCTGATGAACCATGAAAGAGGCTTCTCATCAATAGAGCTCATTGTAGAATTAGAGTGGAATAAGCAGAGGAGCAACATAGATTTATTCAAATGAATGCAAGTATCATGAATCAGTCTGATGAACCATGAAAGAAGCTTCTCATCAATAGAGCTCATTGTAGAATTAGAGGGAATAAGCAGAGGAGCAACATAGATTTATTCAAATGAATGCAAGTATCATGAATCAGTCTGATGAACCATCAAAGAGGCTTCTCATCAATAGAGCTCATTGTAGAATTAGAGGGAATAAGCAGAGGAGCAACATAGATTTATTCAAATGAATGCAAGTATCATGAATCAGTCTGATGAACCATCAAAGAGGCTTCTCATCAATAGAGCTCATTGTAGAATTAGAGTGGAATAAGCAGAGGAGCAACATAGATTTATTCAAATGAATGCAAGTATCATGAATCAGTCTGATGAACCATGAAAGAGGCTTCTCATCAATAGAGCTCATTGTAGAATTAGAGTGGAATAAGCAGAGGAGCAACATAGATTTATTCAAATGAATGCAAGTATCATGAATCAGTCTGATGAACCATGAAAGAGGCTTCTCATCAATAGAGCTCATTGTAGAATTAGAGTGGAATAAGCAGAGGAGCAACATAGATTTATTCAAATGAATGCAAGTATCATGAATCAGTCTGATGAACCATGAAAGAGGCTTCTCATCAATAGAGCTCATTGTAGAATTAGAGTGGAATAAGCAGAGGAGCAACATAGATTTATTCAAATGAATGCAAGTATCATGAATCAGTCTGATGAACCATGAAAGAGGCTTCTCATCAATAGAGCTCATTGTAGAATTAGAGTGGAATAAGCAGAGGAGCAACATAGATTTATTCAAATGAATGCAAGTATCATGAATCAGTCTGATGAACCATGAAAGAGGCTTCTCATCAATAGAGCTCATTGTATAATTAGAGTGGAATAAGCAGAGGAGCAACATAGATTTATTCAAATGAATGCAAGTATCATGAATCAGTCTGATGAACCATGAAAGAGGCTTCTCATCAATAGAGCTCATTGTAGAATTAGAGTGGAATAAGCAGAGAGCAACATAGATTTATTCAAATGAATGCAAGTATCATGAATCAGTCTGATGAACCATGAAAGAGGCTTCTCATCAATAGAGCTCATTGTAGAATTAGAGGAATAAGCAGAGAGCAACATAGATTTATTCAAATGAATGCAAGTATCATGAATCAGTCTGATGAACCATGAAAGAGGATTCTCATCAATAGAGCTCATTGTAGAATTAGAGGAATAAGCAGAGGAGCAACATAGATTTATTCAAATGAATGCAAGTATCATGAATCAGTCTGATGAACCATGAAAGAGGCTTCTCATCAATAGAGCTCATTGTAGAATTAGAGTGGAATAAGCAGAGGAGCAACATAGATTTATTCAAATGAATGCAAGTATCATGAATCAGTCTGATGAACCATGAAAGAGGCTTCTCATCAATAGAGCTCATTGTATAAATTAAGTGGAATAAGCAGAGGAGCAACATAGATTTATTCAAATGAATGCAAGTATCATGAATCAGTCTGATGAACCATGAAAGAGGCTTCTCATCAATAGAGTCATTGTAGAATTAGAGGAATAAGCAGAGGAGCAACATAGATTTATTCAAATGAATGCAAGTATCATGAATCAGTCTGATGAACCATGAAAGAGGCTTCTCATCAATAGAGCTCATTGTAGAATTAGAGTGGAATAAGCAGAGGAGCAACATAGATTTATTCAAATGAATGCAAGTATCATGAATCAGTCTGATGAACCATGAAAGAGGCTTCTCATCAATAGAGCTCATTGTAGAATTAGAGTGGAATAAGCAGAGGAGCAACATAGATTTATTCAAATGAATGCAAGTATCATGAATCAGTCTGATGAACCATGAAAGAGGCTTCTCATCAATAGAGCTCATTGTAGAATTAGAGTGGAATAAGCAGAGGAGCAACATAGATTTATTCAAATGAATGCAAGTATCATGAATCAGTCTGATGAACCATGAAAGAGGCTTCTCATCAATAGAGCTCATTGTAGAATTAGAGTGGAATAAGCAGAGGAGCAAAATAGATTTATTCAAATGAATGCAAATATCATGAATCAGTCTGATGAACCATGAAAGAGCTTCTCATCAATAGAGCTCATTGTAGAATTAGAGTGGAATAAGCAGAGGAGCAACATAGATTTATTCAAATGAATGCAAGTATCATGAATCAGTCTGATGAACCATGAAAGAGCTTCTCATCAATAGAGCTCATTGTAGAATTAGAGTGGAATAAGCAGAGGAGCAACATAGATTTATTCAAATGAATGCAAGTATCATGAATCAGTCTGATGAACCATGAAAGAGGCATCTCATCAATAGAGCTCATTGTAGAATTAGAGGAATAAGCAGAGGAACAACATAGATTTATTCAAATGAATGCAAGTATCATGAATCAGTCTGATGAACCATGAAAGAGGCTTCTCATCAATAGAGCTCATTGTATAATTAGAGTGGAATAAGCAGAGGAGCAAATATAGATTTATTCAAATGAATGCAAGTATCATGAATCAGTCTGATGAACCATGAAAGAGGCTTCTCATCAATAGAGCTCATTGTAGAATTAGAGTGGAATAAGCAGAGGAGCAACATAGATTTATTCAAATGAATGCAAGTATCATGAATCAGTCTGATGAACCATGAAAGAGGCTTCTCATCAATAGAGCCATTGTAGAATTAGAGGGAATAAGCAGAGGAGCAACATAGATTTATTCAAATGAATGCAAGTATCATGAATCAGTCTGATGAACCATGAAAGAGGCTTCTCATCAATAGAGCTCATTGTAGAATTAGAGTGGAATAAGCAGAGGAGCAACATAGATTTATTCAAATGAATGCAAGTATCATGAATCAGTCTGATGAACCATGAAAGAGGATTCTCATCAATAGAGCTCATTGTAGAATTAGAGTGGAATAAGCAGAGGAGCAACATAGATTTATTCAAATGAATGCAAGTATCATGAATCAGTCTGATGAACCATGAAAGAGGCTTCTCATCAATAGAGCTCATTGTAGAATTAGAGTGGAATAAGCAGAGGAGCAACATAGATTTATTCAAATGAATACAAGTATCATGAATCAGTCTGATGAACCATGAAAGAGGCTTCTCATCAATAGAGCTCATTGTAGAATTAGAGTGGAATAAGCAGAGGAGCAACATAGATTTATTCAAATGAATGCAAGTATCATGAATCAGTCTGATGAACCATGAAAGAGGCTTCTCATCAATAGAGCTCATTGTAGAATTAGAGGAATAAGCAGAGGAGCAACATAGATTTATTCAAATGAATGCAAGTATCAACCATGAATCAGTCTGATGAACCATGAAGAGGCATCTCATCAATAGAAGCTCATTCTGTAACCATAATTAGAGGGAATAAGCAGAGGGAGCAACATAGATTTATTCAAATGAATGCAAGTATCATGAATCAGTCTGATGAACCATGAAAGAGGCTTCTCATCAATAGAGCTCATTGTAGAATTAGAGTGGAATAAGCAGAGGAGCAACATAGATTTATTCAAATGAATGCAAGTATCATGAATCAGTCTGATGAACCATGAAAGAGGCTTCTCATCAATAGAGCTCATTGTAGAATTAGAGGGAATAAGCAGAGGAGCAACATAGATTTATTCAAATGAATGCAAGTATCATGAATCAGTCTGATGAACCATGAAGAGGCTTCTCATCAATAGAGCTCATTGTAGAATTAGAGTGGAATAAGCAGGAGCAACATAGATTTATTCAAATGAATGCAAGTATCATGAATCAGTCTGATGAACCATGAAAGAGGCTTCTCATCAATAGAGCTCATTGTAGAATTAGAGTGGAATAAGCAGAGGAGCAACATAGATTTATTCAAATGAATGCAAGTATCATGAATCAGTCTGATGAACCATGAAAAGAGGCTTCTCATCAATAGAGCTCATTGTAGAATTAGAGTGGAATAAGCAGAGGAGCAACATAGATTTATTCAAATGAATGCAAGTATCATGAATCAGTCTGATGAACCATGAAAGAGGATTCTCATCAATAGAGCTCATTGTAGAATTAGAGGGAATAAGCAGAGGAGCAACATAGATTTATTCAAATGAATGCAAGTATCATGAATCAGTCTGATGAACCATCAAAGAGGCTTCTCATCAATAGAGCTCATTGTAGAATTAGAGTGGAATAAGCAGAGGAGCAACATAGATTTATTCAAATGAATGCAAAGTATCATGAATCAGTCTGATGAACCATGAAAGAGGATTCTCATCAATAGAGTTCATTGTAGAATTAGAGTGGAATAAGCAGAGGAGCAACATAGATTTATTCAAATGAATGCAAGTATCATGAATCAGTCTGATGAACCATGAAAGAGCTTCTCATCAATAGAGCTCATTGTAGAATTAGAGTGGAATAAGCAGAGGAGCAACATAGATTTATTCAAATGAATGCAAGTATCATGAATCAGTCTGATGAACCATGAAAGAGGCTTCTCATCAATAGAGCTCATTGTAGAATTAGAATTGGAATAAGCAGAGGAGCAACATTAGATTTATTCAAATGAATGCAAGTATCATGAATCAGTCTGATGAACCATGAAAGAGGTTCTCATCAATAGAGCTCATTGTAGAATTAAGTGGAATAAGCAGAGGAGCAACATAGATTTATTCAAATGAATGCAAGTATCATGAATCAGTCTGATGAACCATGAAAGAGGCTTCTCATCAATAGAGCTCATTGTAGAATTAGAGTGGAATAAGCAGAGGAGCAACATAGATTTATTCAAATGAATGCAAGTATCATGAATCAGTCTGATGAACCATCAAAGAGGCTTCTCATCAATAGAGGTTCATTGTATGTAGAATTAGAGTGGAATAAGCAGAGGAGCAACATAGATTTATTCAAATGAATGCAAGTATCATGAATCAGTCTGATGAACCATGAAAAGAATTCTCATCAATAGAGCTCATTGTAGAATTAGAGTTGGAATAAGCAGAGGAGCAACATAGATTTATTCAAATGAATGCAAGTATCATGAATCAGTCTGATGAACCATCAAAGAAGGCTTCTCATCAATAGAGCTCATTGTAGAATTAGAGTGGAATAAGCAGAGGAGCAAATATAGATTTATTCAAATGAATGCAAGTATCATGAATCAGTCTGATGAACCATGAAAGAGGCTTCTCATCAATAGGAAGCTCATTGTAGAATTAAGGGAATAAGCAGAGGAGCAACATAGATTTATTCAAATGAATGCAAGTATCATGAATCAGTCTGATGAACCATCAAAAGAGGATTCTCATCAATAGAGCTCATTGTAGAATTAGAGTGGAATAAGCAGAGAGCAACATAGATTTATTCAAATGAATGCAAGTATCATGAATCAGTCTGATGAACCATGAAAGAGGATTCTCATCAATAGAGCTCATTGTAGAATTAGAGTGGAATAAGCAGAGGAGCAACATAGATTTATTCAAATGAATGCAAGTATCATGAATCAGTCTGATGAACCATGAAAGAGGCTTCTCATCAATAGAGCTCATTGTAGAATTAGAGTGGAATAAGCAGAGGAGCAACATAGATTTATTCAAATGAATGCAAGTATCATGAATCAGTCTGATGAACCATCAAAGGGATTCTCATCAATAGAGCTCATTGTAGAATTAGAGTGGAATAAGCAGAGGAGCAACATAGATTTATTCAAATGAATGCAAGTATCATGAATCAGTCTGATGAACCATGAAAGACGCTTCTCATCAATAGAAATCATTGTAGAATTAGAGTGGAATAAGCAGAGGAGCAACATAGATTTATTCAAATGAATGCAAGTATCATGAATCAGTCTGATGAACCATGAAAGACGCTTCTCATCAATAGAGCTCATTGTAGAATTAGAGTGGAATAAGCAGAGGGGCAACATAGATTTATTCAAATGAATGCAAGTATCATGAATCAGTCTGATGAACCATGAAAGAGGATTGTCATCAATAGAGCTCATTGTAGAATTAAGTGGAATAAGCAGAGGAACAACATAGATTTATTCAAATGAATGCAAGTATCATGAATCAGTCTGATGAACCATGAAAGAGGCTTCTCATCAATAGAGCTCATTGTAGAATTAGAGTGGAATAAGCAGAGGAGCAACATAGATTTATTCAAATGAATGCAAGTATCATGAATCAGTCTGATGAACCATGAAAGAGGCTTCTCATCAATAGAGCTCATTGTAGAATTAGAGTGGAATAAGCAGAGGAGCAACATAGATTTATTCAAATGAATGCAAGTATCATGAATCAGTCTGATGAACCATGAAAGAGGCTTCTCATCAATAGAGCTCATTGTAGAATTAGATTGGAATAAGCAGAGGAGCAACATAGATTTATTCAAATGAATGCAAATCAGTATCATGAATCAGTCTGATAGACCATGAAGGATTCTCATCAATATGAGAGCTCATTGTAGAATTAGAGTGGAATAAGCAGAGGAGCAACATAGATTTATTCAAATGAATGCAAGTATCATGAATCAGTCTGATGAACCATGAAAGAGGCTTCTCATCAATAGAGCTCATTGTAGAATTAGAGGGAATAAGCAGAGGAGCAACATAGATTTATTCAAATGAATGCAAGTATCATGAATCAGTCTGATGAACCATGAAAGAGGCTTCTCATCAATAGGAGCTCATTATAGAATTAAGTGGAATAAGCAGAGGAGCAACATAGATTTATTCAAATGAATGCAAGTATCATGAATCAGTCTGATGAACCATGAAAGAGGATTCTCATCAATAGAGCTCATTGTAGAATTAAAATTAATAAGCAGAGGACAACATAGATTTATTCAAATGAATGCAAGTATCATGAATCAGTCTGATGAACCATCAAAAGAAGCTTCTCATCAATAGAGCTCATTGTAAATTAGAGTGGAATAAGCAGAGGAGCAACATAGATTTATTCAAATGAATGCAAGTATCATGAATCCGTCTGATGAACCATCAAAGAGGCTTCTCATCAATAGAGCTCATTGTTGGAATTAGAGTGGAATAAGCAGAGGAGCAACATGATTTATTCAAATGAATGCAAGTATCATGAATCAGTCTGATGAACCATGAAAGAGGCTTCTCATCAATAGAGCTCATTGTATAATTAAAGTGGAATAAGCAGAGGAGCAACATAGATTTATTCAAATGAATGCAAGTATCATGAATCAGTCTGATGAACCATCAAAGAGGATCTCATCAATAGAGCTCATTGTAGGGGTAAGTGGAATAAGCAGAGGAGCAACATAGATTTATTCAAATGAATGCAAGTATCATGAATCCAGTCTGATGAACCATGAAAGAGGCTTCTCATCAATAGAGCTCATTGTAGAATTTTAGAGTGGAATAAGCAGAGGAGCAACATAGATTTATTCAAATGAATGCAAGTATCATGAATCAGTCTGATGAACCATCAAAGAGCTTCTCATCAATAGAGCTCATTGTAGAATTAGAGTGGAATAAGCAGAGGAGCAACATAGATTTATTCAAATGAATGCAAGTATCATGAATCAGTCTGATGAACCATGAAGAGGATTCTCATCAATAGAGCTCATTGTAGAAATTAGAGTGGAATAAGCAGAGGAGCAACATAGATTTATTCAAATGAATGCAAGTATCATGAATCAGTCCTGATGAACCATGAAAGAGTCTCTCATCAATAGAGCTCATTGTAAATTAGAGTGGAATAAGCAGAGGAGCAACATAGATTTATTCAAATGAATGCAAGTATCATGAATCAGTCTGATGAACCATGAAAGAGGATTCTCATCAATAGAGCTCATTGTAGAATTAGGAGTGGAATAAGCAGAGGAGCAACATAGATTTATTCAAATGAATGCAAGTATCATGAATCAGTCTGATGAACCATGAAGAGGCTTCTCATCAATAGCTCATTGTAAATTAGAAGTGGAACAAAGCAGAGGAGCAACATAGATTTATTCAAATGAATGCAAGTATCATGAATCAGTCTGATGAACCATGAAAGAAGCTTCTCATCAATAGAGCTCATTGTAGAATTAGAGTGGAATAAGCAGAGGAGCAACATAGATTTATTCAAATGAATGCAAGTATCATGAATCAGTCTGATGAACCATGAAAGGATTCTCATCAATAGAGCTCATTGTAGAATTAGGAGTGGAATAAGCAGAGGACAACATAGATTTATTCAAATGAATGCAAGTATCATGAATCAGTCTGATGAACCATGAAAGAGGCTTCTCATCAATAGAGGCTCATTGTAGAATTAGAGTGGAATAAGCAGAGGAGCAACATAGATTTATTCAAATGAATGCAAGTATCATGAATCAGTCTGATGAACCATGAAAGAGGCTCATCAATAGAGCTCATTGTAGAATTTAGAGTGGAATAAGCAGAGGAGCAACATAGATTTATTCAAATGAATGCAAGTATCATGAATCAGTCTGATGAACCATGAAAGAGGGATTCTCATCAATAGAGCTCATTGTAGAATTAGAGTGGATATAACAGAGGAGCAACATAGATTTATTCAAATGAATGCAAGTATCATGAATCAGTCTGATGAACCATGAAAGAGGCTTCTCATCAATAGAGCTCATTCTATAATTAGAGTGGAATAAGCAGAGGACAACATAGATTTATTCAAATGAATGCAAGTATCATGAATCAGTCTGATGAACCATGAAAGAAGCTTCTCATCAATAGAGCTCATTCTATAATTAAGAGTGGAATAAGCAGGAGCAACATAGATTTATTCAAATGAATGCAAATAGTCATTGTAGTAATGAATCAGTCTGATGAACCATGAATGCAAGAGGATCTCTGATTAATAGAGCTCTCATTAGAGCTATTGTGCATTAGAGTGGAATAAGCAGAGGACAACATAGATTTATTCAAATGAATGCAAGTATCATGAATCAGTCTGATGAACCATGAAAGAGGCTTCTCATCAATAGAGCTCATTGTAGAATTAAGTGGAATAAGCAGAGGAGCAACATAGATTTATTCAAATGAATGCAAGTATCATGAATCAGTCTGATGAACCATGAAAGAAGCTTCTCATCAATAGAGCTCATTGTAGAATTAGAGTGGAATAAGCAGAGGCAACATAGATTTATTCAAATGAATGCAAGTATCATGAATCAGTCTGATGAACCATGTAAAGAGGCTTCTCATCAATAGAGCTCATTAGCAAGAATTAGAGTGGAATAAGCAGAGGAGCAACATAGATTTATTCAAATGAATGCAAGTATCATGAATCGTCTGATGAACCATGAAAGAGGCTTCTCATCAATAGAGCTCATTGTAGAAATTAGAGTGAATAAGCAGAGAAGAGCAACATAGTATTTATTCAAATGAATGCAAGTATCATGAATCAGTCTGATGAACCATCAAAGAGGTCTCATCAATGGGAGCTCATTGTAGAATTAGAGTGGAATAAGCAGAGGAGCAACATAGATTTATTCAAATGAATGCAAGTATCATGAATCAGTCTGATGAACCATGAAAGAGGCTTCTCATCAATAGAGCTCATTGTAGAATTAGAGTGGAATAAGCAGAGGAGCAACATAGATTTATTCAAATGAATGCAAGTATCATGAATCAGTCTGATGAACCATGAAAGAAGCTTCTCATCAATAGAGCTCATTGTAGAATTAGAGTGGAATAAGCAGAGGAGCAACATAGATTTATTCAAATGAATGCAAGTATCATGAATCAGTCTGATGAACCATGAAAGAGTCTTCTCATCAATAGAGCTCATTGTAGAATTAGAGTGGAATAAGCAGAGGAGCAACATAGATTTATTCAAATGAATGCAAGTATCATGAATCAGTCTGATGAACCATGAAAGAGGCTTCTCATCAATAGAGCTCATTGTAGAATTAGAGTGGAATAAGCAGAGGAGCAACATAGATTTATTCAAATGAATGCAAGTATCATGAATCAGTCTGATGAACCATGAAAGAGTCTTCTCATCAATAGAGCTCATTGTAGAATTAAAGGAATAAAGCAGAGGAGCAACATAGATTTATTCAAATGAATGCAAGTATCATGAATCAGTCTGATGAACCATGAAAGGATTCTCATCAATAGAGCTCATTGTAGAATTAAGAGTGGAATAATCAGAGGAGCAACATAGATTTATTCAAATGAATGCAAGTATCATGAATCAGTCTGATGAACCATGAAAGAAGCTTCTCATCAATAGAGCTCATTAGAATTAGAGTGGAATAAGCTGAGGAGCAACATAGATTTATTCAAATGAATGCAAGTATCCATGAATCAGTCTGATGAACCATGAAAGAGCTTCTCATCAATAGAGCTCATTGTAGAATTAAATTGGAATAAGCAGAGAGGAGCAACATAGATTTATTCAAATGAATGCAAAGTATCATGAATCAGTCTGATGAACCATGAAAGAAGCTTCTCATCAATAGAGCTCATTGTAGAATTAAAAGTGGAATAAGCAGAGGAGCAACATAGATTTATTCAAATGAATGCAAGTATCATGAATCAGTCTGATGAACCATGAAAGAGGCTTCTCATCAATAGAGCTCATTGTAGAATTAGAGTGGAATAAGCAGAGGAGCAACATAGATTTATTCAAATGAATGCAAGTATCATGAATCAGTCTGATGAACCATGAAAGGCTTCTCATCAATAGAGCTCATTGTAGAATTAAGTGGAATAAGCAGAGGAGCAACATAGATTTATTCAAATGAATGCAAGTATCATGAATCAGTCTGATGAACCATGAAAGAGGCTTCTCATCAATAGAGCTCATTGTAGAATTAGAGTGGAATAAGCAGGAGCAACATAGATTTATTCAAATGAATGCAAGTATCATGAATCAGTCTGATGAACCATGAAAGAGGCTTCTCATCAATAGAGGCTCATTGTAGAATTAGAGTGGAATAAGCAGAGGAGCAACATGAATTTATTCAAATGAATACAAGTATCATGAATCAGTCTGATGAACCATCAAAGAACTTCTCATCAATAAAAGCTCATTGTAGAATTAAATTGGAATAAGCAGAGGAGCACATAGATTTATTCAAATGAATGCAAGTATCATGAATCAGTCTGATGAACCATGAAAGAGGCTTCTCATCAATAGAGCTCATTGTAGAATTAGGAATAAGCAGAGGAGCAACATAGATTTATTCAAATGAATGCAAGTATCATGAATCAGTCTGATGAACCATGAAAGTGATTCTCATCAATAGAGCTCATTGTAGAATTAAGTGGAATAAGCAGAGGAGCAACATAGATTTATTCAAATGAATGCAAGTATCATGAATCAGTCTGATGAACCATGAAGAGGATTCTCATCAATAGAGCTCATTGTAGAATTAGAGTGGAATAAGCGGAGGGAGCAACATAGATTTATTCAAATGAATGCAAGTATCATGAATCAGTCTGATGAACCATGAAAGAGCTTCTCATCAATAGAGAGCTCATTGTAGAATTAGAGTGGAATAAGCAGAGGAGCAACATAGATTTATTCAAATGAATGCAAGTATCATGAATCAGTCTGATGAACCATCAAAGAGGCTTCTCATCAATAGAGCTCATTGTAGAATTAGAGTGGAATAAGCAGAGGAGCAACATAGATTTATTCAAATGAATGCAAGTATCATGAATCAGTCTGATGAACCATGAAGAGGCTTCTCATCAATAGATCTTACAGAATTAGTCTGGAATAAGCAGAGGAACAACATAGATTTATTCAAATGAATGCAAGTATCATGAATCAGTCTGATGAACCATGATGTCTCAACAATAGAGCTCATTATAGAATTAGAGTGGAATAAGCAGAGGAGCAACATTTGATTTATTCAAATGAATGCAAGTATCATGAATCAGTCTGATGAACCATGAAAGAAGATTCTCATCAATATATTCATTGTATATAGAACATGCAGGAATCTCCATAGACTTATTCAAATGAATGCCAGCTCAAATCAGTCTTGAACCATGAAAGAGTCTTTCATCAATAGATGTGAAAAAGTAGATAAAAATGGTTGAGGAGAACCTCAGAAATAATTTATTCAAAACTGAATGCAAGTAACTCTTCTTTTATGAACCACAAAATAATTATTTGTCGAGGGCTCATTTAGAATTAAACTGGAATAAATTCTTGCTTTTAGAAACAAAAGATTTATTCAAATGAATGCAAGTTGATCAATTACAGTACTTTTCGAAAAATATTATTAATGTGGACAGGAAGGAAATAAGTGCAAATTTTCAGCAGGAATTATTTAGATGTATTCAATTTGAGATGTATTCAATTTTCAGTTATATTTTTTATGTAAGAGTGGGATCAATAGAGCTCATTGAATTTAAGGAATACAGAGGAGCAAAATTATTTATTCAAATGAATGCAAGTATCATGAATCAGTCTTGATGAACCATCAAGAAGCTTCTCATCAATAGAGCTCATTGTAGAATTAGAGGAATAAGCAGACAGCAACATTTCTGTATAACTCTGAATGATTATTTCCCTACTTCAATCTTTGCAAAATGTGGATCTCAGCCTCTCAATAGAGCTCATTGTAGAATTGTTAATATTTAAAGCACCCCCAACATAGATTTATTCAAATGAATGCCAGATTCATACAGAATCAGTCTTCAAACCAATAGGCTCTCATCAAATATTCCCATTGAACCTGCGAAACAGGAATAAACTCTACCTCAAACAGATTTGCCTTGCAGCAAATGCAAGTATCATGAATCCTCTCTGAACCATGTAGAGGATTTGGACAATTGAACAATTATGTGACTGTCATGGAGGAATAAGCAGAGCGATAACATAGATTTATGAAATGGGCTTTATATCATCAATCTGTCTGATGAACCATGGATGACAGCTCTCATCAATAGAGCTCCTCTTTTAGAATTAGAGGAATTTTCAGAGGAGCAACATATTTATTCAAAATGAATGCAAGTATCATGACATGGTTTGATGAACCATCCTCTTCTCATATATGGAATTTTAGAATTATATTTGAATAAGCAAGGAGCAACATAATTTATTCAAATGAATGAAAAATAAATCAGTCTGATTAAATATAATCAAGCTTTTAACTAGCTTCTCATCAATTTCAGTTTCATTTCTGTTGTATTTTTGCTCCTTGGAATCAGTTTAAATAGTAACAACCAACCTGAAATTTGAGTTCAAATGAACAATTCCAGAGCTAATTCAATTTATTGGAATTAAATGCTTACTGTTTCTTCAACATCCTTAGAGAAACTTATGTTCATGGTACTTCAGTGAACCAAGAACACAACAAATTACAATAGGATATTGAGGAATTTTCAGCCGACCAACATAATTTCCATTCCAACAAATACAAGAAATTCACACCTTTGAAAAGCCATATAATAGAAAGTATACATAGAATATTCCACAGCCTTTATAAGAGAGGAGCAAAATAGATTTTATTCAAATGAATGCAAGTATCAGGAATCAGTCTGATGAACCACAAAGAGAAACTCATCAATAGAGCTCATTGTAAATTGGAGGAATAAGCAGAGGAGCAACATAGATTTATTCAAATGAATGCAAGTATCATGAATCAGTCTGATGAACCATGAAGAAGCTTCTCATCAATAGAGCTCATTGTAGAATTAGGAATAAGCAGAGGAGCAACATAGATTTATTCAAATGAATGCAAGTATCATGAATCAGTCTGATGAACCATCAAAGAGGCTTCTCATCAATAGAGCTCATTGTAGAATTAGAGTGGAATAAGCAGAGGAGCAACATAAAATTTATTCAAATGAATGCAAGTATCATGAATCAGTCTGATGAACCATGAAAGAACTTCTCATCAATAGAGTTCATTGAATTAGAATTAGAGTGGAATAAGCAGAGGAGCAACATAGATTTATTCAAATGAATGCAAGTATCATGAATCAGTCTGATGAACCATGAAAGAGGCTTCTCATCAATAGAGCTCATTGTAGAATTAAGAGGAATAGCAGAGGAGCAACATAGATTTATTCAAATGAATGCAAGTATCAGGAATCAGTCTGATGAACCATGAAAGAGCTTCTCATCAATAGAGCTCATTGCTAAATTAGAGTGGAATAAGCAGAGGAGCAACATAGATTTATTCAAATGAATGCAAGTATCAGGAATCAGTCTGATGAACCATGAAAGAAGCTTCTCATCAATAGAGCTTCATTGTAGAATTAGAGTGGAATAAGCGGAGGAGCAACATAGATTTATTCAAATGAATGCAAGTATCAGGAATCAGTCTGATGAACCATGAAAGAGGCTTCTCATCAATGGAGTTCATTGTAGAATTAGGAGGAATAAGCAGAGGAGCAACATAGATTTATTCAAATGAATACAAGTATCATGAATCAGTCTGATGAACCATGAAAGAAGCTTCTCATCAATAGAGCTCATTGTAGAATTAGAGTGGAATAAGCAGAGGAGCAACATAGATTTATTCAAATGAATGCAAGTATCAGGAATCAGTCTGATGAACCATGAAGAGATTCTCATCAATAGAGTTCATTAAAGAATTAGAGTGGAATAAGCAGAGGAGCAACATAGATTTATTCAAATGAATGCAAGTATCAGGAATCAGTCTGATGAACCATGAAAGAGGATTCTCATCAATAGAGCTCATTGTAGAATTAGAGTGGAATAAGCAGAGGAGCAACATAGATTTATTCAAATGAATGCAAGTATCAGTAATCATGAACCAGTCTGATGAACCATGAAGCAACATAGATTTATTCTAAAATGAATGCAAGTTCTCATCAATAAAGAGGATTCTCATTAATAAAGAAATTAGAATTGGAATAAGCAGAGGAGCAACATAGATTTATTCAAATGAATGCAAGTATCATGAATCAGTCTGATGAACCATCAAAGAGGCTTCTCATCAATAGAGCTCATTGTAGAATTAGAGGAATAAGCAGAGGAGCAACATAGATTTATTCAAATGAATGCAAGTATCATGAATCAGTCTGATGAACCATGAAGGGCTACTCATCAATGGAATCATTTGTGAATTAGAGTGGAATAAGCAGAGGGACAACATAGATTTATTCAAATGAATGCAAGTATCAGGAATCAGTCTGATGAACCATGAAAGAGGCTTCTCATCAATAGAGCTCATTGTAGAATTGGAGTGGAATAAGCAGAGGAGCAACTTGATTTATTCAAATGAATGCAAGTATCATGAATCAGTCTGATGAACCATGAAAGAGGCTTCTCATCAATAGAGAGCTCATTATAAATTAGAGTGGAATAAACAGAGAGCAAATATAGATTTATTCAAATGAATGCAAGTATCATAGAATCAGTCTGATGAACCATGAAAGAGGCTTCTCATCAATAGGCTCATTGTGGAATTAAGGTGGAATAAGCAGAGGAGCAACATAGATTTATTCAAATGAATGCAAGTATCATGAATCAGTCTGATATGAACCATGCTTCTCATCAATAGAGCTCATTGCAGAATTAGGAATTGGAATAAGCAGAGGAGCAACATAGATTTATTCAAATGAATGCAAGTATCATGAATCAGTCTGATGAACCATTAAAGAGGCTTCTCATCAATAGAGTTCATTGTAGAATTTGGGAGTGGAATAAGCAGAGGAGCAACATAGATTTATTCAAATGAATGCAAGTATCATGAATCAGTCTGATGAACCATGAAAGAGGCTTCTCATCAATAGAGCTCATTGCAGAAATTAGAGTGAATAAGCAGAGGAGCAACATAGATTTATTCAAATGAATGAAGTATCAGGAATCAGTCTGATGATGAACCATAAGAGGCTTCTCATCAATAGAGTTCATTGCAGAATTAGAGTGAATAAGCAGAGTGGAGCAACATAGATTTATTCAAATGAATGCAAAGTATCATGAATCAGTCTGATGAACCATGAAAGAAACTTCTCATCAATAGAGCTCATTGCAAAATTAAGTGGAATAAGCAGAGGGAGCAACATAGATTTATTCAAATGAATGCAAGTATCATGAATCAGTCTGATGAACCATGAAGAAGAGCTCTCATCAATAAGAATCATTGCAGAAATTAGAGTGGAATAAGCAGAGGAGCAACATAGATTTATTCAAATGAATGCAAGTATCATGAATCAGTCTGATGAACCATGAAAGATTTTCATCAATAGAGTTCATTGTAGAATTAGAGTGGAATAACAGAAGACAACATAGATTTATTCCAAATGAATGCAAGTATCAGGAATCAGTCTGATGAACCATGAAAGAACTTCAATAGAGCTCATTGCAGGGAATTAGAATTGGAATAAGCAGAGGGCAACATAGATTTATTCAAATGAATGCAAGTATCAGGAATCCAGATCTGATGAACCATGAAGAAATTCTCATCAATAGAGCTCATTATAGAATTAAGTGGAATAAGCAGAGGGCAACATAGATTTATTCAAATGAATGCAGTATCAAGAATCAGTCTGATGAACCATGGAAGGGCTTCTCATCAATAGAGTTCATTGTGGGAATTAGGTGGAATAAGCAGAGGAGCAACATAGATTTATTCAAATGAATAAGTATCAGGAATCAGTCGATGAACCATGGAAAGAAGCTTCTCTCATCAATGAAGCTCATGCAGGATTAGAACAGAATAAGCAGAGGGCAACATAGATTTATTCAAATGAATGCAAGTATCAAGGAATCAGTCGATGAACCATGGAGGGCTTCTCATCAATGGGCTCATTGTGAGAATTAGGTAGAATAGCAAGAGGAGCAACATAGATTTATTCAAATGAATGTAATATCGAGTCCAGTCTGATGAACCATGAAAGAAACTTCTCATCAATAGGGGTTCATTGCAGATTTGAGTGGAATAAGCAGAGGAGCAACATAGATTTATTCAAATGAATGCAAGTATCGAGAATCAGTCTGATGAACCATGAAGAGAGATTCTCATCAATAGAGTTCATTGTAGAATTAGGTGGAATAAGCAGAGGAGCAACATATAGATTTGGCTCAAATGAATGCAAGTATCCATGAATCAGTCTGATGAACCATGAAAGGATTCTCATCAATAGAGCTCATTGCAGAATTAGAAGTGGAATGGCAAAGGAAACAACATAAATTTATTCAAATGAATGCAAGTATCATGAATCAGTCTGATGAACCATGAAAAGCTTCTCATCAATAGAGTTCATTGTAAAATTAAAATGGAATAAGCAGAGAGGAACATAGATTTATTCAAATGAAGATACAAGTATCATGAATCAGTCTGATGAACCATGAAAGAGGCTTCTCATCAATAGAGCTCATTGTAGGGTAGAGTGGAATAAGCAAGGGGCAACATAAATTTATTCAAATGAATGCAAGTATCATGAATCAAGTCTGATGAACCATGAAAGAGCTTCTCATCATCAATGAGAGTTCATGTAAATTAGAAATTGGAATAAGCAGAGGAGCAACATGGGTTTATTCAAATGAATGCAAGTATCATGAATCCAGTCTGGTTGAACCATGAAAGAGGCTTCTCATCAATAGGCTCATTGTGAAATTAGAGTGGAATAAGCTGAGGGCAACATAGATTTATTCAAATGAATGCAAATATCATGAATCAGTCTGTTGAACCATAGAAAGGAAGCTCATCAATAGGGTTCATTATGCAAATTAAATTAAGGAATAAGCAGAGGAGCAACATAGATTTGTTGGAAATGAATGCAAGTATCGAGATCAGTCTGATGAACCATGAAAGAGGCTTCTCATCCAATAGGCTCATTGTGAAATTAAATATGGAATAAGCAGAGGGAGCAACATAGATTTATTCAAATGAATGCAAGTATCAGGAATCAGTCTGATGAACCATGAAGAGGCTTCTCATCAATAGAATCATTGTTGCAGAATTAGAGTGGAATAAGCAGAGGGAACAACATAGATTTATTCAAATGAATGCAAGTATCATGAATCAGTCCTGATGAACCATGAAAGATGCTTCTCATCAATAGAGCTCATTTATTAGAATTAAATTGGAATAAGCAGAGGAGCAACATAGATTTATTCAAATGAATGCAAGTATCAGGAATCAGTCTGATGAACCATGAAAGAGCTTCTCATCAATAGAAGCTCATTGCAGGATTAGAAATGGAATAAACGGAGAGGAGCAACATAGATTTATTCAAATGAATGCAAGTATCATGAATCAGTCTGATGAACCATCAAAGGCTTCTCATCAATAGAGCTCATTCTATAATTAAGTGGATTAAGCTGAGGACAACATAGATTTATTCAAATGAATGCAAGTATCATAGATCAGTCTGATGAACCATGAAAGGAAGCTTCTCATCAATAGAAATCATTCTATAATTAGAGTGGAATAAGCAGAGAAGCAACATGATTTATTCAAATGAATGCAAGTATCATGAATCAGTCTGATGAACCATGAAAGGAAGCTTCTCTCATCAATAGAGCTCATTGTAGAATTAGAGAATAAGCAGAGGAGCAACATAGATTTATTCAAATGCATGCAAGTATCATGAATCAGTCTGATCAACCATGAAAGAGGCTTCTCATCAATAGAGGGTTCATTTATAATTAAGTGGAATAAGCAGGAGCAACATAGATTTATTCAAATGAATGCAAGTATCATGAATCAGTCGATGAACCATGAAGAAGCATCTCATCAATAGAGCTCATTAGTAGAATAAGCAGAGGAACATAGATTTATTCAAATGAATGCAAGTATCATGAATCAGTCTGATGAACCATGAAAGAGCTTTTCATCAATAGAGCTCAATTAAGTGGAATAAGCAGAGTATCATAGATTTGTTGATCTGAAGTATCAGGAATCAGTCTGATGAACCATGAAAGGCTTCTCGTAATAGAGAGCTCATTGTAGAATTAAGAGTGAATAAGCAGAGGAGCAACATAGATTTATTCAAATGAATGCAAGTATCATGAATCAGTCCTGATGAACCATGAAAGAGGCTTCTCATCAATAGAGCTCATTGTAGAATTAGAGTGGAATAAGCAGAGGGAGCAACATAGATTTATTCAAATGAATGCAAGTATCATGAATCAGTCTGATCAGAACCATGAAAGAGGCTTCTCATCAATAGAGCTCATTGTAGAATTAAATTAAATAAGCAGAGGAGCAACATAGATTTATTCAAATGAATGCAAGTATCGGAATCAGTCTGATGAACCATGAAAGAGGATTCTCATCAATAGAGCTCATTGTAGAATTAGAGTGGAATAAGCAGAGGAATATAGATTTATTCAAATGAATGCAAGTATCATTGAATCAGATGAACCATCAAAGCTGTCTGATGAACCATAATTAAAGAATACAAGAGCTTCTCATCAATAGAGCTTCTCATCAATAGAAAGCTTCATTGGAATTAGAGTGGAATAAGCAGAGGAGCAACATAGATTTATTCAAATGAATGCAAGTATCATGAATCAGTCTGATGAACCATGAAAGAGGCATCTCATCAATAGAGCTCATTGTAGAATTAGAGTGGAATAAGCAGAGGAGCAACATAGATTTATTCAAATGAATGCAAGTATCATGAATCAGTCTGATGAACCATGAAAGAGGCTTCTCATCAATAGAGCTCATTGTAGAATTAGAGTGGAATAAGCAGAGGAGCAACATAGATTTATTCAAATGAATGCAAGTATCATGAATCAGTCTGATGAACCATGAAAGAGGCATCTCATCAATAGAGCTCATTGTAGGGTTAGAGGAATAAGCCGAGGAGCAACATAGATTTATTCAAATGAATGCAAGTATCATGAATCAGTCTGATGAACCATGAAAGAGGCTTCTCATCAATAGAGCTCATTGTAGAATTAGAGTGGAATAAGCAGAGGAGCAACAGATTTATTCAAATGAATGCAGGTATCATGAATCAGTCTGATGAACCATGAAAGAGGCTTCTCATCAATAGAGCTCATTGTAGAATTAGAGTGGAATAAGCAGAGGAGCAACAGAGATTTATTCAAATGAATGCAAGTATCATGAATCAGTCTGATGAACCATGAAAGAGGATTCTCATCAATAGGGTTCATTGTAGAATTAGAAATGGAATAAGCAGAGGAGCAACATAGATTTATTCAAATGAATGCAAGTATCATGAATCAGTCTGATGAACCATGGAAGAGGCTTCTCATCAATAGAGCTCATTGTAGAATTAGAGTGGAATAAGCAGAGGAGCAACATAGATTTATTCAAATGAATGCAGGTATCATGAATCAGTCTGATGAACCATGAAAGAGGCTTCTCATCAATAGAGCTTCATTGTAGAATTAGAGTTGAATAAGCAGAGGAGCAACATAGATTTATTCAAATGAATGCAAGTATCATGAATCAGTCTGATGAACCATGAAAGAGGCTTCTCATCAATAGAGCTCATTGTATAATTAGAAGTTGAATAAGCAGAGGAGCAACATAGATTTATTCAAATGAATGCAAGTATCATGAATCAGTCTGATGAACCATGAAAGAGGCATCTCATCAATAGAGCTCATTGTAGAATTAGAGTGGAATAAGCAGAGGAGCAACATAGATTTATTCAAATGAATGCAAGTATCATGAATCAGTCTGATGAACCATGAAAGAAGCATCTCATCAATAGAGCTCATTGATAATTAGAGTGGAATAAGCAGAGGAGCAACATAGATTTATTCAAATGAATGCAAGTATCATGAATCAGTCTGATGAACCATGAAAGAGGCTTCTCATCAATAGAGCTCATTGTAGAATTAAGTGGAATAAGCAGAGGAGCAACATAGATTTATTCAAATGAATGCAAGTATCATGAATCAGTCTGATGAACCATGAAAGAGGCTTCTCATCAATAGAGCTCATTGTAGAATTAGAGTTGAATAAGCAGAGGAGCAACAGAGATTTATTCAAATGAATGCAAGTATCATGAATCAGTCTGATGAACCATGAAAGAGGCTTCTCGTCAATAGAGCTCATTGTAGAATTAGAGTGGAATAAGCAGAGGAGCAACATAGATTTATTCAAATGAATGCAAGTATCATGAATCAGTCTGATGAACCATGAAAGAGGCTTCTCATCAATAGAGCTCATTGTAGAATTAGAGTTGAATAAGCAGAGGAGCAACATAGATTTATTCAAATGAATGCAAGTATCATGAATCAGTCTGATGAACCATGAAAGAGGCTTCTCATCAATAGAGCTCATTGTGGAATTAAAGTTGAATAAGCAGAGGAGCAACATAGATTTATTCAAATGAATGCAAGTATCATGAATCAGTCTGATGAACCATGAAAGAAGCTTCTCATCAATAGAGCTCATTGTAGAATTAAAGTTGAATAAGCAGAGGAGCAACATAGATTTATTCAAATGAATGCAAGTATCATGAATCAGTCTGATGAACCATGAAAGAAGCATCTCATCAATAGAGCTCATTGTAGAATTAGAGTTGAATAAGAAGAGGAGCAACATAGATTTATTCAAATGAATGCAAGTATCATGAATCAGTCTGATGAACCATGAATTGGCTTCTCATCAATAGAGCTCATTGTAGAATTAGAGTGGAATAAGCAGAGGAGCAACATAGATTTATTCAAATGAATGCAAGTATCATGAATCAGTCTGATGAACCATGAAAGAGGCTTCTCATCAATAGAGCTCATTGTAGAATTAGAGTGGAATAAGCAGAGGAGCAACATAGATTTATTCAAATGAATGCAAGTATCATGAATCAGTCTGATGAACCATGAAAGAGGCTTCTCATCAATAGAGCTCATTGTATAATTAGAGTGGAATAAGCAGAGGAGCAACATAGATTTATTCAAATGAATGCAAGTATCATGAATCAGTCTGATGAACCATGAAAGAGGCTTCTCATCAATAGAGCTCATTGTATAATTAGAGTGGAATAAGCAGAGGAGCAACATAGATTTATTCAAATGAATGCAAGTATCATGAATCAGTCTGATGAACCATGAAAGAGGCTTCTCATCAATAGAGCTCATTGTAGAATTAGAGTGGAATAAGCAGAGGAGCAACATAGATTTATTCAAATGAATGCAAGTATCATGAATCAGTCTGATGAACCATGAAAGAGGCTTCTCATCAATAGAGAGCTCATTCTATAATTAGAGTTGAATAAGCAGAGGAGCAAATATAGATTTATTCAAATGAATGCAAGTATCATGAATCAGTCTGATGAACCATGAAAGAGGCTTCTCATCAATAGAGCTCATTGTAGAATTAGAGTGGAATAAGCAGAGGAGCAACATAGATTTATTCAAATGAATGCAAGTATCATGAATCAGTCTGATGAACCATGAAAGAGGCTTCTCATCAATAGAGCTCATTCTATAATTAGAGTGGAATAAGCAGAGGAGCAACATAGATTTATTCAAATGAATGCAAGTATCATGAATCAGTCTGATGAACCATGAAAGAGGCTTCTCATCAATAGCGCTCATTGTAGAATTAGAATTGGAATAAGCAGAGGAGCAACATAGATTTATTCAAATGAATGCAAGTATCATGAATCAGTCTGATGAACCATGAAAGAGGGCTTCTCATCAATAGAGCTCATTCTATAATTAGAGTGGAATAAGCAGAGGAGCAACATAGATTTATTCAAATGAATGCAAGTATCATGAATCAGTCTGATGAACCATGAAAGAGGCTTCTCATCAATAGAGCTCATTGTAGAATTAGAGTGGAATAAGCAGAGGAGCAACATAGATTTATTCAAATGAATGCAAGTATCATGAATCAGTCTGATGAACCATGAAAGAGGCTTCTCATCAATAGAGCTCATTGTAGAATTAGAGTGGAATAAGCAGAGGAGCAACATAGATTTATTCAAATGAATGCAAGTATCATGAATCAGTCTGATGAACCATGAAAAATGAATGCTTCTCATCAATAGAGCTCATTGTATTCTATAATTAGAGTGGAATAAGCAGAGGAGCAACATAGATTTATTCAAATGAATGCAAGTATCATGAATCAGTCTGATGAACCATGAAAGAGGCATCTCATCAATAGAGCTCATTCTATAATTAGAGTGGAATAAGCAGAGGAGCAACATAGATTTATTCAAATGAATGCAAGTATCATGAATCAGTCTGATGAACCATGAAAGAGGCTTCTCATCAATAGAGCTCATTGTAGAATTAGAGTGGAATAAGCAGAGGAGCAACATAGATTTATTCAAATGAATGCAAGTATCATGAATCAGTCTGATGAACCATGAAAGAGGATTCTCATCAATAGAGCTCATTGTAGAATTAGAGTGGAATAAGCAGAGGAGCAACATAGATTTATTCAAATGAATGCAAGTATCATGAATCAGTCTGATGAACCATGAAAGAGGCATCTCATCAATAGAGCTCATTGTAGAATTAGAGTGGAATAAGCAGAGGAGCAACATAGATTTATTCAAATGAATGCAAGTATCATGAATCAGTCTGATGAACCATGGAAGAGGATTCTCATCAATAGAGCTCATTGTAGAATTAGAGTGGAATAAGCAGAGGTGGAACATAGATTTATTCAAATGAATGCAAGTATCATGAATCAGTCTGATGAACCATGAAAGAGGATTCTCATCAATAGAGCTCATTGTAGAATTAGAGGAATAAGGAATAAGCAGGAGCAACATAGATTTATTCAAATGAATGCAAGTATCATGAATCAGTCTGATGAACCATGAAAGAGGATTCTCATCAATAGGGTTCATTGTAGAATTAGAGTGGAATAAGCAGAGGAGCAACATAGATTTATTCAAATGAATGCAAGTATCATGAATCAGTCTGATGAACCATGAAAGAGGCTTCTCATCAATAGAGCTCATTGGCAAAGTTAGAATCAAACTGATGGAATAAGCAGAGAATTAGGAATAAGCAGAGGAGCAACATAGATTTATTCAAATGAATGCAAGTATCATGAATCAGTCTGATGAACCATCAAAGAAGCTTCTCATCAATAGAGCTCATTGTAGAATTAGAGTGGAATAAGCAGAGGAGCAACATAGATTTATTCAAATGAATGCAAGTATCATGAATCAGTCTGATGAACCATGAAAGAGGATTCTCATCAATAGAGCTCATTGTAGAATTAGAGGGAATAAGCAGAGGAGCAACATAGATTTATTCAAATGAATGCAAGTATCATGAATCAGTCTGATGAACCATGAAAGAGGCTTCTCATCAATAGAGCTCATTGTAGAATTAGAGTGGAATAAGCAGAGGAGCAACATAGATTTATTCAAATGAATGCAAGTATCATGAATCAGTCTGATGAACCATGAAAGAGGATTCTCATCAATAGAGCTCATTGTAGAATTAGAGGGAATAAGCAGAGGAGCAACATAGATTTATTCAAATGAATGCAAGTATCATGAATCAGTCTGATGAACCATCAAAGAGGCTTCTCATCAATAGAGCTCATTGTAGAATTAGAGTGGAATAAGCAGAGGAGCAACATAGATTTATTCAAATGAATGCAAGTATCATGAATCAGTCTGATGAACCATGAAAGAGTCTTCTCATCAATAGAGCTCATTGTAGAATTAGAGTGGAATAAGCAGAGGAGCAACATAGATTTATTCAAATGAATGCAAGTATCATGAATCAGTCTGATGAACCATCAAAGAAGCTTCTCATCAATAGAGCTCATTGTAGAATTAGAGTGGAATAAGCAGAGGAGCAACATAGATTTATTCAAATGAATGCAAGTATCATGAATCAGTCTGATGAACCATGAAAGAGGCTTCTCATCAATAGAGCTCATTGTAGAATTAGAGTGGAATAAGCAGAGAGCAACATAGATTTATTCAAATGAATGCAAGTATCATGAATCAGTCTGATGAACCATGAAAGAGGATTCTCATCAATAGAGCTCATTGTAGAATTAGAGTGGAATAAGCAGAGGAGCAACATAGATTTATTCAAATGAATGCAAGTATCATGAATCAGTCTGATGAACCATCAAAGAAGCTTCTCATCAATAGAGCTCATTGTAGAATTAGAGTGGAATAAGCAGAGGAGCAACATAGATTTATTCAAATGAATGCAAGTATCATGAATCAGTCTGATGAACCATCAAAGAGGCTTCTCATCAATAGAGCTCATTGTAGAATTAGAGTGGAATAAGCAGAGGAGCAACATAGATTTATTCAAATGAATGCAAGTATCATGAATCAGTCTGATGAACCATGAAAGAGGCTTCTCATCAATAGAGCTCATTGTAGAATTAGAGTGGAATAAGCAGAGGAGCAACATAGATTTATTCAAATGAATGCAAGTATCATGAATCAGTCTGATGAACCATGAAAGAGGCTTCTCATCAATAGAGCTCATTGTAGAATTAGAGTGGAATAAGCAGAGGAGCAACATAGATTTATTCAAATGAATGCAAGTATCATGAATCAGTCTGATGAACCATGAAAGAGGATTCTCATCAATAGAGCTCATTGTAGAATTAGAGTGGAATAAGCAGAGGAGCAACATAGATTTATTCAAATGAATGCAAGTATCATGAATCAGTCTGATGAACCATGAAAGAGGCTTCTCATCAATAGAGCTCATTGTAGAATTAGAGTGGAATAAGCAGAGGAGCAACATAGATTTATTCAAATGAATGCAAGTATCATGAATCAGTCTGATGAACCATGAAAGAGGCTTCTCATCAATAGAGCTCATTGTAGAATTAGAGGGAATAAGCAGAGGAGCAACATAGATTTATTCAAATGAATGCAAGTATCATGAATCAGTCTGATGAACCATGAAAGAGGCTTCTCATCAATAGAGCTCATTGTAGAATTAGAGTGGAATAAGCAGAGGAGCAACATAGATTTATTCAAATGAATGCAAGTATCATGAATCAGTCTGATGAACCATGAAAGAGGATTCTCATCAATAGAGCTCATTGTAGAATTAGAAATGGAATAAGCAGAGGAGCAACATAGATTTATTCAAATGAATGCAAGTATCATGAATCAGTCTGATGAACCATGAAAGAGGCTTCTCATCAATAGAGCTCATTGTAGAATTAGAGTGGAATAAGCAGAGGGAGCAACATAGATTTATTCAAATGAATGCAAGTATCATGAATCAGTCTGATGAACCATGGAAGAGGCTTCTCATCAATAGAGCTCATTGTAGAATTAGAGTGGAATAAGCAGAGGAGCAACATAGATTTATTCAAATGAATGCAAGTATCATGAATCAGTCTGATGAACCATCAAAGAGGCTTCTCATCAAGAGAGCTCATTGTAGAATTAGAGTGGAATAAGCAGAGGAGCAACATAGATTTATTCAAATGAATGCAAGTATCATGAATCAGTCTGATGAACCATGTAGAGGATTCTCATCAATAGAGCTCATTGTAGAATTAGAGTGGAATAAGCAGAGGAGCAACATAGATTTATTCAAATGAATGCAAGTATCATGAATCAGTCTGATGAACCATGAAAGAGGCTTCTCATCAATAGAGCTCATTGTAGAATTAGAGTGGAATAAGCAGAGGAGCAACATAGATTTATTCAAATGAATGCAAGTATCATGAATCAGTCTGATGAACCATGAAAGAGGATTCTCATCAATAGAGCTCATTGTAGAATTAGAGTGGAATAAGCAGAGGAGCAACATAGATTTATTCAAATGAATGCAAGTATCATGAATCAGTCTGATGAACCATGAAAGAGGCTTCTCATCAATAGAGCTCATTGTAGAATTAGAGTGGAATAAGCAGAGGAGCAACATAGATTTATTCAAATGAATGCAAGTATCATGAATCAGTCTGATGAACCATGAAAGAGGATTCTCATCAATAGAGCTCATTGTAGAATTAGAGTGGAATAAGCAGAGGAGCAACATAGATTTATTCAAATGAATGCAAGTATCATGAATCAGTCTGATGAACCATGAAAGAGGCTTCTCATCAATAGAGCTCATTCTATAATTAGAGTGGAATAAGCAGAGGAGCAACATAGATTTATTCAAATGAATGCAAGTATCATGAATCAGTCTGATGAACCATGAAAGAGGCTTCTCATCAATAGAGCTCATTGTAGAATTAGAGTGGAATAAGCAGAGGAGCAACATAGATTTATTCAAATGAATGCAAGTATCATGAATCAGTCTGATGAACCATGAAAGAGGCTTCTCATCAATAGAGCTCATTGTAGAATTAGAGTGGAATAAGCAGAGGAGCAACATAGATTTATTCAAATGAATGCAAGTATCATGAATCAGTCTGATGAACCATGAAAGAGGCTTCTCATCAATAGAGCTCATTGTAGAATTAGAGTGGAATAAGCAGAGGAGCAACATAGATTTATTCAAATGAATGCAAGTATCATGAATCAGTCTGATGAACCATGAAAAGAGGATTCTCATCAATAGAGCTCATTGTAGAATTAGAGTGGAATAAGCAGAGGAGCAACATAGATTTATTCAAATGAATGCAAGTATCATGAATCAGTCTGATGAACCATGAAAGAGGCTTCTCATCAATAGAGCTCATTGTAGAATTAGAGTGGAATAAGCAGAGGAGCAACATAGATTTATTCAAATGAATGCAAGTATCATGAATCAGTCTGATGAACCATGAAAGAGGCTTCTCATCAATAGAGCTCATTGTAGAATTAGAGTGGAATAAGCAGAGGAGCAACATAGATTTATTCAAATGAATGCAAGTATCATGAATCAGTCTGATGAACCATGAAAGAGGCTTCTCATCAATAGAGCTCATTGTAGAATTAGAGTGGAATAAGCAGAGGAGCAACATAGATTTATTCAAATGAATGCAAGTATCATGAATCAGTCTGATGAACCATGAAAGAGGCTTCTCATCAATAGAGCTCATTCTATAATTAGAGTGGAATAAGCAGAGGAGCAACATAGATTTATTCAAATGAATGCAAGTATCATGAATCAGTCTGATGAACCATGAAAGAGGCATCTCATCAATAGAGCTCATTGTAGAATTAGAGTGGAATAAGCAGAGGAGCAACATAGATTTATTCAAATGAATGCAAGTATCATGAATCAGTCTGATGAACCATGAAAGAGGATTCTCGTATCAATAGAGCTCATTGTAGAATTAGAGGAATAAAGCAGAGGAGCAACATATGGATTTATTCAAATGAATGCAAGTATCATGAATCAGTCTGATGAACCATGAAAGAGGCTTCTCATCAATAGAGCTCATTCTAGAATTAGAGTGGAATAAGCAGAGGAGCAACATAGATTTATTCAAATGAATGCAAGTATCATGAATCAGTCTGATGAACCATGAAAGAGGCTTCTCATCAATAGAGCTCATTGTAGAATTAGAGTGGAATAAGCAGAGGAGCAACATAGATTTATTCAAATGAATGCAAGTATCATGAATCAGTCTGATGAACCATGAAAGAGGCTTCTCATCAATAGAGCTCATTGTAGAATTAGAGTGGAATAAGCAGAGGAGCAACATAGATTTATTCAAATGAATGCAAGTATCATGAATCAGTCTGATGAACCATGAAAGAGAGCTTCTCATCAATAGAGCTCATTGTAGAATTAGAGTGGAATAAGCAGAGGAGCAACATAGATTTATTCAAATGAATGCAAGTATCATGAATCAGTCTGATGAACCATGAAAGAGGCTTCTCATCAATAGAGCTCATTGTAGAATTAGAGTGGAATAAGCAGAGGAGCAACATAGATTTATTCAAATGAATGCAAGTATCATGAATCAGTCTGATGAACCATGAAAGAGGCTTCTCATCAATAGAGCTCATTGTAGAATTAGAGTGGAATAAGCAGAGGAGCAACATAGATTTATTCAAATGAATGCAAGTATCATGAATCAGTCTGATGAACCATGAAAGAGGATTCTCATCAATAGAGCTCATTGTAGAATTAGAGTGGAATAAGCAGAGGAGCAACATAGATTTATTCAAATGAATGCAAGTATCATGAATCAGTCTGATGAACCATGAAAGAGGATTCTCATCAATAGAGCTCATTGTAGAATTAGAGTGGAATAAGCAGAGGAGCAACATAGATTTATTCAAATGAATGCAAGTATCATGAATCAGTCTGATGAACCATGAAAGGATTCTCTCATCAATAGTCATTGTGAATTATGGAATAAGCAGAGGAGCAACATAGATTTATTCAAATGAATGCAAGTATCATCAATGAACCATGAAAGAAGCTTCTCATCAATAGAGCTCATTGTAGAATTAGAATAAGCAGAGGAGCAACATAGATTTATTCAAATGAATGCAAGTATCATGAATCAGTCTGATGAACCATGAAAGAGGCTTCTCATCAATAGAGCTCATTGTAGAATTAGAGTGGAATAAGCAGAGGAGCAACATAGATTTATTCAAATGAATGCAAGTATCATGAATCAGTCTGATGAACCATGAAAGAGGCTTCTCATCAATAGAGCTCATTGTAGAATTAGAGTGGAATAAGCAGAGGAGCAACATAGATTTATTCAAATGAATGCAAGTATCATGAATCAGTCTGATGAACCATGAAAGAGGCTTCTCATCAATAGAGCTCATTGTAGAATTAGAGTGGAATAAGCAGAGGAGCAACATAGATTTATTCAAATGAATGCAAGTATCATGAATCAGTCTGATGAACCATGAAAGAGGATTCTCATCAATAGAGCTCATTGTAGAATTAGAATAAGTGGAATAAGCAGAGGAGCAACATAGATTTATTCAAATGAATGCAAGTATCATGAATCAGTCTGATGAACCATGAAAGAGGCTTCTCATCAATAGAGCTCATTGTAGAATTAGAGTGGAATAAGCAGAGGAGCAACATAGATTTATTCAAATGAATGCAAGTATCATGAATCAGTCTGATGAACCATGAAAGAGGCTTCTCATCAATAGAGCTCATTGTAGAATTAGAGTGGAATAAGCAGAGGAGCAACATAGATTTATTCAAATGAATGCAAGTATCATGAATCAGTCTGATGAACCATCAAAGAGGCTTCTCATCAATAGAGCTCATTGTAGAATTAGAGTGGAATAAGCAGAGGAGCAACATAGATTTATTCAAATGAATGCAAGTATCATGAATCAGTCTGATGAACCATGAAAGAGGCTTCTCATCAATAGAGCTCATTGTAGAATTAGAGTGGAATAAGCAGAGGAGCAACATAGATTTATTCAAATGAATGCAAGTATCATGAATCAGTCTGATGAACCATGAAAGAGGCTTCTCATCAATAGAGCTCATTGTAGAATTAGAGGAATAAGCAGAGGAGCAACATAGATTTATTCAAATGAATGCAAGTATCATGAATCAGTCTGATGAACCATGAAAGAGCTTCTCATCAATAGAGCTCATTGTAGAATTAGAGGGATAAGCAGAGGAGCAACATAGATTTATTCAAATGAATGCAAGTATCATGAATCAGTCTGATGAACCATGAAAGAGGCTTCTCATCAATAGAGCTCATTGTAGAATTAGAGGAATAAGCAGAGGAGCAACATAGATTTATTCAAATGAATGCAAGTATCATGAATCAGTCTGATGAACCATGAAAGAGGCTTCTCATCAATAGAGCTCATTGTAGAATTAGAGTGGAATAAGCAGAGGAGCAACATAGATTTATTCAAATGAATGCAAGTATCATGAATCAGTCTGATGAACCATCAAAGAGGCTTCTCATCAATAGAGCTCATTGTAGAATTAGAGTGGAATAAGCAGAGGAGCAACATAGATTTATTCAAATGAATGCAAGTATCATGAATCAGTCTGATGAACCATGAAAGAGGCTTCTCATCAATAGAGCTCATTGTAGAATTAGAGTGGAATAAGCAGAGGAGCAACATAGATTTATTCAAATGAATGCAAGTATCATGAATCAGTCTGATGAACCATGAAAGAGGATTCTCATCAATAGAGCTCATTGTAGAATTAGAGTGGAATAAGCAGAGGAGCAACATAGATTTATTCAAATGAATGCAAGTATCATGAATCAGTCTGATGAACCATGAAGGATTCTCATCAATAGAGCTCATTGTAGAATTAGAGTGGAATAAGCAGAGGAGCAACATAGATTTATTCAAATGAATGCAAGTATCATGAATCAGTCTGATGAACCATGAAAGAGGCTTCTCATCAATAGAGCTCATTGTAGAATTAGAGTGGAATAAGCAGAGGGCAACATAGATTTATTCAAATGAATGCAAGTATCATGAATCAGTCTGATGAACCATGAAAGAGGCTTCTCATCAATAGAGCTCATTGTAGAATTAGAGTGGAATAAGCAGAGGAGCAACATAGATTTATTCAAATGAATGCAAGTATCATGAATCAGTCTGATGAACCATGAAAGAGGATTCTCATCAATAGAGCTCATTGTAGAATTAGAGTGGAATAAGCAGAGGAGCAACATAGATTTATTCAAATGAATGCAAGTATCATGAATCAGTCTGATGAACCATGAAAGAGGCTTCTCATCAATAGAGCTCATTGTAGAATTAGAGTGGAATAAGCAGAGGAGCAACATAGATTTATTCAAATGAATGCAAGTATCATGAATCAGTCTGATGAACCATGAAAGAGGATTCTCATCAATAGAGCTCATTGTAGAATTAGAGTGGAATAAGCAGAGGAGCAACATAGATTTATTCAAATGAATGCAAGTATCATGAATCAGTCTGATGAACCATGAAAGAGGATTCTCATCAATAGAGCTCATTGTAGAATTAGAGTGGAATAAGCAGAGGAGCAACATAGATTTATTCAAATGAATGCAAGTATCATGAATCAGTCTGATGAACCATGAAAGAGGCTTCTCATCAATAGAGAGCTCATTGTAGAATTAGAGTGGAATAAGCAGAGGAGCAACATAGATTTATTCAAATGAATGCAAGTATCATGAATCAGTCTGATGAACCATCAAAGAGGATTCTCATCAATAGAGCTCATTGTAGAATTAGAGTGGAATAAGCAGAGGAGCAACATAGATTTATTCAAATGAATGCAAGTATCATGAATCAGTCTGATGAACCATGAAAGAGGCTTCTCATCAATAGAGCTCATTGTAGAATTAGAGTGGAATAAGCAGAGGAGCAACATAGATTTATTCAAATGAATGCAAGTATCATGAATCAGTCTGATGAACCATCAAAGAGGCTTCTCATCAATAGAGCTCATTGTAGAATTAGAGTGGAATAAGCAGAGGAGCAACATAGATTTATTCAAATGAATGCAAGTATCATGAATCAGTCTGATGAACCATCAAAGAGGCTTCTCATCAATAGAGCTCATTGTAGAATTAGAGTGGAATAAGCAGAGGAGCAACATAGATTTATTCAAATGAATGCAAGTATCATGAATCAGTCTGATGAACCATCAAAGAGGCTTCTCATCAATAGAGCTCATTGTAGAATTAGAGTGGAATAAGCAGAGGAGCAACATAGATTTATTCAAATGAATGCAAGTATCATGAATCAGTCTGATGAACCATCAAAGAAGCTTCTCATCAATAGAGCTCATTGTAGAATTAGAGGGAATAAGCAGAGGAGCAACATAGATTTATTCAAATGAATGCAAGTATCATGAATCAGTCTGATGAACCATGAAAGAGGCTTCTCATCAATAGAGCTCATTGTAGAATTAGAGTGGAATAAGCAGAGGAGCAACATAGATTTATTCAAATGAATGCAAGTATCATGAATCAGTCTGATGAACCATGAAAGAGGCTTCTCATCAATAGAGCTCATTGTAGAATTAGAGTGGAATAAGCAGAGGAGCAACATAGATTTATTCAAATGAATGCAAGTATCATGAATCAGTCTGATGAACCATGAAAGAGGCTTCTCATCAATAGAGCTCATTGTAGAATTAGAGTGGAATAAGCAGAGGAGCAACATAGATTTATTCAAATGAATGCAAGTATCATGAATCAGTCTGATGAACCATGAAAGAGGCTTCTCATCAATAGAGCTCATTGTAGAATTAGAGTGGAATAAGCAGAGGAGCAACATAGATTTATTCAAATGAATGCAAGTATCATGAATCAGTCTGATGAACCATGAAAGAGGCTTCTCATCAATAGAGCTCATTGTAGAATTAGAGTGGAATAAGCAGAGGAGCAACATAGATTTATTCAAATGAATGCAAGTATCATGAATCAGTCTGATGAACCATGAAAGAGGATTCTCATCAATAGAGCTCATTGTAGAATTAGAGTGGAATAAGCAGAGGAGCAACATAGATTTATTCAAATGAATGCAAGTATCATGAATCAGTCTGATGAACCATGAAAGAGGCTTCTCATCAATAGAGCTCATTGTAGAATTAGAGTGGAATAAGCAGAGGAGCAACATAGATTTATTCAAATGAATGCAAGTATCATGAATCAGTCTGATGAACCATGAAAGAGGCTTCTCATCAATAGAGCTCATTGTAGAATTAGAGTGGAATAAGCAGAGGAGCAACATAGATTTATTCAAATGAATGCAAGTATCATGAATCAGTCTGATGAACCATGAAAGAGGATTCTCATCAATAGAGCTCATTGTAGAATTAGAGTGGAATAAGCAGAGGAGCAACATAGATTTATTCAAATGAATGCAAGTATCATGAATCAGTCTGATGAACCATGAAAGAGGCTTCTCATCAATAGAGCTCATTGTAGAATTAGAGTGAATAAGCAGAGGAGCAACATAGATTTATTCAAATGAATGCAAGTATCATGAATCAGTCTGATGAACCATGAAAGAGGATTCTCATCAATAGAGCTCATTGTAGAATTAGAGTGGAATAAGCAGAGCAACATAGATTTATTCAAATGAATGCAAGTATCATGAATCAGTCTGATGAACCATGTAAGAGGATTCTCATCAATAGAGCTCATTGTAGAATTAGAGTGGAATAAGCAGAGGAGCAACATAGATTTATTCAAATGAATGCAAGTATCATGAATCAGTCTGATGAACCATCAAAGAGGATTCTCATCAATAGAGCTCATTGTAGAATTAGAGTGGAATAAGCAGAGGAGCAACATAGATTTATTCAAATGAATGCAAGTATCATGAATCAGTCTGATGAACCATCAAAGAGGCTTCTCATCAATAGAGCTCATTGTAGAATTAGAGTGGAATAAGCAGAGGAGCAACATAGATTTATTCAAATGAATGCAAGTATCATGAATCAGTCTGATGAACCATCAAAGAGGCTTCTCATCAATAGAGCTCATTGTAGAATTAGAAATAAGCAGAGGAATTTATTCAAATGAATGCAAGTATCATGAATCAGTCTGATGAACCATCAAAAGAGGCTTCTCATCAATAGAGCTCATTGTAGAATTAGAGTGGAATAAGCAGAGGAGCAACATAGATTTATTCAAATGAATGCAAGTATCATGAATCAGTCTGATGAACCATGTAAGAGGATTCTCATCAATAGAGCTCATTGTAGAATTAGAGTGGAATAAGCAGAGGAGCAACATAGATTTATTCAAATGAATGCAAGTATCATGAATCAGTCTGATGAACCATGAAAGAGGCTTCTCATCAATAGAGCTCATTGTAGAATTAGAGTGGAATAAGCAGAGGAGCAACATAGATTTATTCAAATGAATGCAAGTATCATGAATCAGTCTGATGAACCATGAAAGAGGATTCTCATCAATAGAGCTCATTGTAGAATTAGAGTGGAATAAGCAGAGGAGCAACATAGATTTATTCAAATGAATGCAAGTATCATGAATCAGTCTGATGAACCATGAAAGAGGCTTCTCATCAATAGAGCTCATTGTAGAATTAGAGTGGAATAAGCAGAGGAGCAACATAGATTTATTCAAATGAATGCAAGTATCATGAATCAGTCTGATGAACCATGAAAGAGGCTTCTCATCAATAGAGCTCATTGTAGAATTAGAGTGGAATAAGCAGAGGAGCAACATAGATTTATTCAAATGAATGCAAGTATCATGAATCAGTCTGATGAACCATGAAAGAGGATTCTCATCAATAGAGCTCATTGTAGAATTAGAGTGGAATAAGCAGAGGAGCAACATAGATTTATTCAAATGAATGCAAGTATCATGAATCAGTCTGATGAACCATGAAAGAGGCTTCTCATCAATAGAGCTCATTGTAGAATTAGAGTGGAATAAGCAGAGGAGCAACATAGATTTATTCAAATGAATGCAAGTATCATGAATCAGTCTGATGAACCATGAAAGAGGATTCTCATCAATAGAGCTTTATTGTAGAATTATGAATGGAATAAGCAGAGGGAGCAACATAGATTTATTCAAATGAATGCAAGTATCATGAATCAGTCTGATGAACCATGAAAGAGGATTCTCATCAATAGAGCTCATTGTAGAATTAGAGTGGAATAAGCAGAGGAGCAACATAGATTTATTCAAATGAATGCAAGTATCATGAATCAGTCTGATGAACCATGAAAGAGGATTCTCATCAATAGAGCTCATTGTAGAATTAGAGTGGAATAAGCAGAGGAGCAACATAGATTTATTCAAATGAATGCAAGTATCATGAATCAGTCTGATGAACCATGAAAGAGGCTTCTCATCAATAGAGCTCATTGTAGAATTAGAGTGGAATAAGCAGAGGAGCAACATAGATTTATTCAAATGAATGCAAGTATCATGAATCAGTCTGATGAACCATGAAAAGCGGCTTCTCATCAATAGAGCTCATTGTAGAATTAGAGTGGAATAAGTAGAGGAGCAACATAGATTTATTCAAATGAATGCAAGTATCATGAATCAGTCTGATGAACCATGAAAGAGGCTTCTCATCAACAGAGCTCATTGTAGAATTAGAGTGGAATAAGCGGAGAGAGCAACATTGATTTATTCAAATGAATGCAAGTATCATGAATCACTCTGATGAACCATCAAAAGAGGCTTCTCATCAATAGAGCTCATTGTAGAATTAGAGTGGAATAAACAGAGGAGCAACATAGATTTATTCAAATGAATGCAAGTATCATGAATCAGTCTGATGAACCATGAAAGAGGCTTCTCATCAATAGAGCTCATTGTAGAATTAGAGTGGAATAAGCAGAGGAGCAACATAGATTTATTCAAATGAATGCAAGTATCATGAATCAGTCTGATGAACCATGAAAGAGGCTTCTCATCAATAGAGCTCATTGTAGAATTAGAGTGTAATAAGCAGAGGAGCAACATAGATTTATTCAAATGAATGCAAGTATCATGAATCAGTCTGATGAACTATGAAAGACACTTCTTATCAACTGATTTGCTTGAGAAGAGTTCAAGGCTCATTGGATAAAATTAGATGAGTTGTAGGTTAACTCAGAAAAGATTAACATGACAACGTATCCTGCAACAGACCAGATGAATTTCCTGAAAGTATTCTAAGAATTGGTTGCTACATAAATCCTGGAAACAATATCTTTGAAAGAGAAAGGTATGGATACATGTTTTTGACCATGTCCAGTTTGCTTGACATGATGTCACTGCAAGTTTTAAATTAAAATTTAAAAAAAAAAGAAATAAGGTTTGAATTTTATCTTGGAACTTTATTCAATTTTATTTTATAAAAATAAAGAAAAAACAAACAATATTTAAAAAAAAGTTTTCTTCCATAAAGTTAGGATTTCTACCTTATATCTTTAAATAAAGAACAAACAATAGATTCAAAATCCATTTTATTTTCATGTTTATTCTATAAACTTTCATATTACTGATATAGAAAATACAATTACATTAGAAAGGAAAGAAACCAATGTTCAAGCTCAGAATAAACTTCATTTTCTAAAGGAAGTTATTTAGTTTTATATTTGTTATCATGTTAAAGTAAATACTCTATACTCCATTATTGAATTTAAAACCTGTAAAATTTGTTATCCTTGTTTTGATTGCATAAAATCATTTGAAAACTATTTTCTTTCTAATAAATATATTGACATGTTTTAATTTTTATGTTTTTTATTTAAATTATTCTGTAGTCGTAAAGTTACAATATGTGTAGAAAATAAAAGGCAAATTTTAAATAATTATAGAAAAGATGTTATGTAAGCAAATGGGAAATTAAGCTGAACATTTGAAGTTCTTTTTCTTGTGAACTTGTTTTTAGTAATGTTATTATTATCTTCCCAAGCACAAAAATTATTCAAAAGATCATTTGAAGAACTCCAGACAAGAATTCTTTGTAATTTTTCAATACTGTGACCCTGACTACAAGAGTAATGAAAAAGATGATCATTATCTGCCAAAAAATTCAAAGTTATGTGCATGACTACTTGCCCTTGATTAACTGAATGAAGAAAAGAATTTTTTGTCAATTCACCAATAACAGCTTTTGTAATAGTATCTTTAACATATGGCAGAGAACCTCTATTAATCCCCTGAAAATAGATATTTATTTCAGGTATTTTGTCCTTCCAGATATTAAATTCTTGCAACTGTTGCATTTAATTTTATTAAAAATTCCATAACAGCAATAACCTGGTACATATAATTTAACAACAAACACTTCCTGCATTCATTAACATCCTCATCTGTTAAATGTATATTAAATTTATAAATATCTAAAGTTTTCCCACCTACCACTTCATCTCAGTTGGTTTGTAAAATCTTTAAATCAATACTTTGGTTATTAAGTAGTAGGCTCAATTTTAAAACTGACAAAATTCCGTTTTTTTTTCACACTCAAAAACTTGATGTATAGAGATAATATATTGATTCAGTTCTTCTGTGAAATATTTGATCAATTCTAAAATTGCAGGAGCAGTATGCTGTGAAGGTTTCCTTTGTTAGCTGTGCATTGTTTCCAGGAATGCTGTTCCAAGATTCAAACCAATTGCAGAATACATTGAGGAATATATAATTGTCATCCTTTACTTTAAGTGGATTAGCATATTTATTGTTAAGCCGCCAACATTCATATGGGGTTTTTACGTTCAGTATTGTCTATTTTTATAATTTCCTTTACATTTTGGGGGCTGCATAACTATATGGCATTTGCATTGTAAATTATTTCAGTTAAAATATTTTATAAAATATTTACAAAACAAAAAAATTCAAACAGTAAAAACTAATGAAAGTATTTGTCAGTTTTTACTGCATATAGTCACATCAGTATATACAACTCACCCATCAAACAGACCTTCTATCTTAGTGGTGTTGTTTCAACACATAGATGAGAATGTTTAAACTCAAAAGAAATCCTAAATGGAAGTTTATTGTATTGATTATTTTCCAAAGAATTATGGAAAGTCTGATTCAAGGTAGACAATACCTTGTTGTTACTGTTATAGAGGTTAATTCCTCCTCCACATCAGCAAATATAAATCCAAGTATCAAACAAAGAAGTAAACTGTGTAAATAAATGTATAATTTATTTACATAGATGTAAAAACTAGTAACTTCTATCTGTTGCTGTTGCTAAGGCAACAGGGAGAGAGTGGAGTAAAATAGAAGTGAAATGGACATTGGTGGCAGCTGTCATTATTGCAGGTTTTTTCTCTCTTAGTGTGTCATTATTGGCATCAAATGCTGTTTTGTCTCTTTTGGTATATATAGTATTCAATTGGCTTGAAATTAAGGTTTTGGTTTTTGGGTCAATTGAATGCGAGGAAATCAGTCAACTCCTGACCCTAACAACAACATCCTTACACCTAATTGCTTTCCTTACCAACGGCAACCAAGAAATCACATATGAACAATTTTTGCTACATTTCATACAACTATGTACATATTCTTAAATTTTGATCAATACACATTGAAATCTTAATCCTATTTTGTTCCTTTCCTTTACAAAAAAATGCTTGCAATAACAATTTCTACCTCCCCACTCAATAAAAATAGCTTCTACAATGTTATGGTAGAATTTTGGATTAGAAGCAATGTAGTTAGTGATTTTTTTTCTCTATTTCAAAAAAAAAAAAAAAAAAAAGTTGGCAAACCATTTTGGTTTGCCATAAAAAAAAAAAAAAAGATAAGAAAAAAAGGAAATAAATAAAAGAGGCTAACTGGTCATCATTCCTAAATTTAGGTGAAGAAAAGGGGGTGGTCAAATGAGTCACATCTGTGAGCCAATCAGGAATCAAGAAGCAATTTTAGAATTCATTCGTTTGTCTTGGAAAAGTGTAAAAACACAGACAGACAACCAGGTGAAAGAACCAGAGAATCGATAGAAGAATTTCATCCGACCTACTATGCCTACGTTTTCGGAAACCTAAAAATCCTACAAAAAGTTTACTCCTATCAAGAGATACATACATAACATTTACAAGGGCTCTCTTTTCTCTCTCTCTATCTCTTTCTCTTTTCTATGTAAAAGAACTTTAGACATTGAACATGAGAACTTTATGAACTCTGTAAATAGTGTATACTTTTTAAGAGATATAAAATTTTATCAGTACATGCAAAATATATCATTCCTAAATTTAGTTGAAGAAAATGGGCTGGTGAAATGAGTCGCATCTGTAAGCCAACTAAGAATCAAGAAACAATTTTAGAATGAATTTGTTTGTCTTGAAAAAGTGTAAAAACACAGACAGACAACCAGGTGAAAGAGAATCGCTGAAAGAATTTCATTTGATCTACCATTCCTACGTTTTCGAACACCTAAAAATCCTACAGAAAGTCAAAAAGTTTACTACTATCAAGAGATACTTACATAACATTTACAAGGGCTCTCTTTTCTCTCTCTCTTTTTTACATGTGAAAGAATTTTTAGACATTCAACATGAGAACTTTATGATATGAACTTATGAACTCTTTAAATATTGTATATAAATATTGTTTATTTTAAGAGATATAACATGAAAATATAGTACATGAAAAATATATCTTTGTACTAATTATCTTTGCATGCATTTTAAAAAGGCCAAATATTGGTGTAGATTTGGATTAAAGATGCTATCTGAAGATAACCACCTGTAAACACATCACCCCCACACCCACATCGTTATATCAGTAGTATATATTGATGATGTGTTAGTGTCAGCAAAGACTAAGGAAGATCATATCAGAAACTTGGAGAGGGTATTATAATGTGAGTGGGTCACAGATGCAGTTGCATTGTGTATTACAATAAATTTGTTAAAAAAATCCCTTTGTGTTATCCGAAAAGATATTTCAGTAACATATCCTTGCCCCACTGGACCCATGCACTTCTCCGGACTGGCATTGGTCTGGTATAGTCCAGTATTGCAGGTTAGACACAAGTTTCTGGTTTCCAATGTCAGTTCGAAGCCACCCTTCAGCCACGTTGTGAATTTTTTTTATCCTGGTCATCAGATCGTAGAAATCCGGAAGCTTCCTGCTGGTTCACCTGTGAATTCGTCGGGTAAGAAATGGGTTAAATAAATAACCAAGCCAATTGAAGTTTGTAAGGAAAAAATATTTTTTATATATAAAAGCAAACACACAAAGAATTAATTCTTATTGCACAAGGTTGAATGTTTCTTGCATGCGAACAATAACCAAACAAACACAAATACTTCAACTAATTTCGGCGAGGAGAGATGTGACCTTCATTTTAACCCTTTTTGGTCAGCAATCATAATGTTATTAGTAGTAGCAGGAGTAGCAGTACTTAGATGTTAGCGGTGGAATTTGCTTTTTGCCTCCCAATCTCTGACGTCACTCTCCTCAGTTCGACTGCATACGAAGACTGACGAATGCAAACTCTCCTTTTTCAATTTCCGACATCTCTCCACCCGGCTTGACTGCACTCGAAGACAGAATGAGCCAAAACTCTCTCCTTTCTTCTGGTTGCCTCGCCTCTTTATATAGAGAACTGGTGACGTATTTGTTTTTCTAGTGTGAATGTACTGACATACTTTCAAAGTATAATTTCACTCCTCAGTTTACTTTGGTTTCCAAGGTTCACAATAAGATTCTATTGTTATAACATCGATAGTAATCACTTTGCTGCTCTTTGTAAACTACAAAGAGTCCGGTTTCAATAAATAAATTCTAAATCAAAACATCCATTATTTTAAGTTGATTCTTAAACTGTCAAAATCCATTTCTTTTTCTAAAAATCCCAAATAATCATTGTCCCGGTAATTTTCTATTAGTAATCTGATATCCTTTGTACACTTACAAAAAGATTGTACAGTAGCGGCCATAATATAAGGAACAGAAACAACAAAGACATAAATATGTGTATAACTTAAAAAGTAATGCATGATTAGCAATGAAATTTTTACTAAATAAAGATTAGGGTGTAATGCATAAATATTATCCAAAGTTACAAAAATTTACATAATTTATTTTTAAGTAAAGATTAAATGAAACAAAGGAAATAAGCTACTGGACAAAAGTTAAGGAACGATGTTAATAATTTGCATAAACTTTTAATTTACATTGTTAAAAAACTCGATGGAGCTTTTCAACAATAAGTAAAAGTTCATTTATCATTAAGACTTTATTTTTAAGCAATATGACAGATTCTACATGCAAAATGCTCTCTTTTGAAGAAAAAAAAACTCATTATCGCTATCAAGAAAAAAAGTCAATTTAAAAATTTTTTGATATTGTTCATAGGTCTAAAAGTGTCGTTCATCGTGTAATTAGCAGGTATAAAATATTACCGATAAAACGTTAGATGCAAAACCAAAAATCGGCAGACCTCCAAAAACATTGCAAAGAGAAGATCGAAGAATTGTTAGCATATCTACAAAAAAAAAAAAAAAAAAACAAACAAACAAACAAAAAAAAAAACGTTTTGAAACTGCTGCATCAATTGCTCGTAAATTTAATGAAGAGACAGATAATAAGATCTCAAGGAAAACGGTTGATCACAGGTTAAAAAATGCAGGATTGCATACCCGTATTCCAGCTTCGAAGCCTCTCATTTCAAAGCGAAACCAAAGGGCACGCCTGGAGTATGCAAGAGAACATGTTGTTTGGACTAACGCACAATGGGATACAGTTCATTTCAGTGACGAGTCCAAGTTTACTATATTTGGTTCTGTTATAAAATAAAATAAGACATATCTCGGCTGATTTGCAGGCAAATAAACTAACATACTCAAGAGCGAGAGCCGGATGTGAACGGGACAAGGCCCCGTCACAAAATGACCATAACGTCGTTTACGCATATTCCCGACGCACGAGTTCCGGTCGAAAAATAAAATAATATTTTAAAGTGTTTCTATTTTTCAACTAATAAAAATGCTTCCCTCCTAATTATATTCGCGTCGTTTTTCGAGCCTGTTAAGCCATAAAAAAAACGCCATAAAAAGGGGTCACACGGGGAAGTACAACGGCAGTCAACAGGTGGCCAGGGAAGAGACCTGTCAGGGTCAGCAGCAGTAGCGCCACGTCAACCAGTGTGAATTACTATGAGAGATCAACCCAGATCTGCAGCCAGCCTATGAACTATACCACAAGGTAGCTGTCCCAAAGCCACACGTTCCTATTGAAATAAATCACGTAAATCTATTTCTTTTGTTGTATTTCCTTCTTGCAACCATACGCTTGTCTATAACAGTTCTAAGGGCAAAACTTACGTACGCCGTAGAACAGGTGAAAGACTGTCTTCTCAATGTGTCAAGAAAACTGTTAAGTTTGGTGGCGGCAGTGTGGTGGTGTGGGGGGAATGATTTCATCTGCAGGAGTTGGCCCTATCATCCGCGTACATGGCAATATCAATGCTGAGATTTACAAAAGGCTTCTTCAGCAGCATGTGGTACCAAGATTACGTCATAATCTTTATGAATCTCCTATTTTCATGCAGAACAGTGTGCCTTGCCACAAGGCTCAAAAGGTTATGGCTTTATTTGAAGAAGAAGAAATCGCCCTAATGAAGTGGCCAGCCCAGAGCCCCGACCTGAATCCAATAGAAAATGTTTGGAAGATAATTGGAGAAAGGGCTCAGAAAAGAAACCCAGAAAACCAGGATTACCTGTGGGAGTTATTGAAAGACGAATGGGAGGGAATTACTGCTGATTTTTGCAAGAAATTAATTAGATCATGTGGTCGACGATGCAGAAGTCATTGAAAATAAGGGGATGTTTACCAAATATTAAATTTTGTTGATATTTTGTTCCCAATCAAGTATTAACAAGATCGTTCCTTAACTTTTGTCCAGTAGCTTATTTCCTTTGTTCCTTTTAATCTTTATTTAAAAAAAAAACTATTATGTGAATTTTTGTAACTTTGTATAATATTTATGCATTTACACCCTCTTTATTTGGTAAAAATTTCATTGCTAATCATGCATTACTTTAGGGAATACACACCTTTGTTTCCGTTCCTTATATTATGGCCGCTACTGTTTTGTGTTCTAAATTAACTTTAACATTTACATTTCAAAGTCTTTACAGCATTTTTAACATCTTGGTTTTTTTTAAAGCGCCTTTTATTTATTTTACAGCATACATTCATTATTATTATTATTTATTTATTTATTTTCTTCTTCTTCTTCTATTTCCGGGGTGTTATGAACTCCCCCGCAACATTAGGAAAGTGAAAAAAGAGGATTTAAATAAAATCTCATGATTTTTGGCTTTTCCTATCTTTTTATATGCGTATTGTTTGGTGCTAAATAAAAATTTGAATTTGGCAACCCTGCCCTGAGGACGCTGACAGTCTCTTTCCTATATCCTGTTCCCATGCTAGTTTTGATGGCACCGTCTTTATGTCACAGATGTCCCATAGAAATAATTTCACCACCCAGAGTAGTGGGGGGGAGGTGAACAAAAGCAGGGACCCTCCCACAATAAAAGTATTTTAATCCTCGTATATTTTTTGAAACCGACTGAGCATGATTGGAACTCTCCTATACTGAACCTCGGACAGTGGAGAAAAGAGAATTTAACTTTTTGGTGTTGAGGAAAAATGAGGCAATATAAAATCATACTTTCCATTCCCACAACATTCTATGTTTTCTAAGAAAATAACCTCTTCAGTATAAATGAAATTCAATAATAAATAAAATGAGTAAGTGCTGAGAAAATAATTGAAATCGAATAATTCCCTGATTTTGAGAAAATTTTTAAAAACAGGATCGAGCGTTTTTTTTTTTTTTCCCATTGAATAATTCCTCCAAATCTGAGGTTTTTAAACAGAAGGAACCAAATCGTGGCTAACACCGTTTCCTTTTTTTCAGCTTGTTTAATAATCCAAAATATTTTCTGAAAAGGTATTTATTTGTATCTTATGTTTTTTTTCTTCCTTCTTCATTCTTTTGTTTTTGTCATACGTTTCAATTTCGATATAATCATATGAACTGAACGAACAATACAAAAATTTGTTAGGTTGACACATAAATCTTAGCAAAAAAATCATTTGTGAGCACAAAAAATTAATCCCGTTGTCTTTGCATTTTCTGGTCTGAAAGGTAAGAAAACAAATAATTTTGAAAGAAGAAATCGTTATTCACAGCTTCACCATTTTTCCTTTACTTCCATTTTATTCACTCATGAAAAAGAAAGGAAAAATATATTCACTAGTAATTTCTATTTCATCATACCATAAAGAAATATTTTTAAATTTAAAAACTGTACTAAAAGAAATTAGTTGGATTTTATTTTTCATTTTGTTATTTCGCTTTGAAGTTTTTATTTTATATTTCACTTAAGTGTATTTGGACATATCGATAAAAAAAAAATTGACATCGTTGACCGTATGTAAGAAAATACATTCCACTTCAAAAATTTAAATGAAATGCGAATGATATTTTTGGTTAAAACGATTTTGTTTGCTGGAATAAAAAAATCCTTTTTCTCACTCGGTAAAACAACAACAACAAAAAAAAGTAAATAAATACAAATTATCCACACAATTAATTTTCTTTAATTTACTTCACAAAATAAGCAGCCGATTACATAATTATACTTTTTATTAGAATTAGGATTTTAATAATTTATTTCATAAAAGAACATTGAATCATTGCAACCGTTTGAAAATCTGTCAGTTTTTGGAGGGTAGAAAGAAAATCAAAAATCTTTTTTTTTTTTTTTTTTAAAGTTATTTCCTCTAGATTTGTTGCAGTTCTATTTTGTTTTGAAAAGTTTATTTATGAAGACTCGGATGGCAGAACTTATTCGTCACTTTGCAAGGAAAAACAACATTAGATAAAAAAATAAATAAATTTTAATTTGCTACATGGACATGTTCCAAATGTCTGTTTAAATAAAATGTCAATTTACTCCTCGATATTCGGATTTACTGCCGTGGATTTTCTAACAAAAACAAACGCATTTTAAATAATTTGTGTTCGAAGTTAAATTTTGACTTTATTTGAAAGATAACAGCTTAAAAAGCTAATCTGTATTGAAAGAAAAATTATTAGTTTATATATGTAATAAATGCTGGGCATTTTTAAAACATTGGCATAGGTCAGTCAGTTATGTACCATACGTGATACACGCTTAGGCGATCATGTATCTTTCGATACATGACTGACGAGGCAGATTTTTTCCCCTCAGTAGGTTGCCATTTCTTTCTGTGGTAGACCAGTTGCCATCCAACGCTATAGAACCCAGTCTGTCTTGCTATTTATCCATAGCTGGGAGGGATAATAAGAGGATTCATACCTTTCCCAAGGGTATTAGCACGTAAGTGAATGTAATGGATTCAACTGGAATTCAAACTTGGCTCCCCAATTCCTCAATCTAGGTAACTCCACTATTTTGGCATAAATTTTTGATACCTAAAGTTTAAAATGAACTTTTAAAAATGAAAAAAACGTTCTTGAAGATTTCATTTTAGCTTTAACTGAAAGCTAAATGATTAAATTTATTATTTCCAGTAAGCAAAATATTCTGGTGTATTTCAGATAGAAATTATATAGATTGGAATGTCAAATTTAATTTAAATTTCTTAAATTTTTCTTAAAAGCGGCCATTTTCTTAATTTTAAGAAATTTGTAAACAAAACAAATTTATCTATTTTAAAATTCTTTAAAAATATATATATTTCTGACATGTTATTCAAGTAAAATTAGAAAATTTCAAGTTAAATTAATTTGATTTGAATAAATATTACTTATAGCTTAAAAAAGTAATATACAACCATTTATTTAAAGATTGGTCCTGCTTATCATTGCTTATCATTGCTTATCTGAGGTGATAATAGATGGGCGATTGAATGACGAAGCGATGACAGCTAGTATGGCTGGCTAGAATTGATACAAAATTTAAGAAATCTAAGTGAACGCATTTTTTTTTGTTTTTAACTACCTAGTAATTTTTAAAAAATGAAAATATTTCCCACAATTATCTAATAATTCCTTGACTTTTATTTACCTTTCAAAGATGCTTTATGCAAAAATAAGAAAATTTTAAAATACTATAAAATTTTCTTAAATAAATTTCTCTGTAAAGAGAGAAAACTCTTAGTTCATGTGACTGTTTCATAATAATGTCATGTTTAGACTTTCATAGATGAAAATAGGGAACAAATTAAGTAAAAAAATAAGAATTAAAAAATTATTTTAAAAATAGAATAGCATAACTGCATTTATTAATCTTTTCAATTTTGGATTCATAAATTTCATTTCCACTTAATTACTATATCACATCCAGGAAATAGCCCAATACAGAATTTTACACAATTTTAATGTGTATAATTATTATAATTAAAATTTTAAAAAAAAATGAAAAATTCTTGTAAAAATTCATTATTCATTGGAAATTTTTTATTTCTTCAGACAATAATGTTCTTAATATAACTGAAAAGCTTTTCTAATTAATTAATGTCATAGTTTTATTGCATTCATTATTTTTCAGTTCAGAGCAGATTTTCAGTTAGACTAGTGCAAATTTGAAAAAAAAAGATTAAGTGATTTAGATTCTTCAAGGAGGCCTACTTTTAATGACTAAAAAAATTCAGGAAATAGAAAGATTTTTTGCAAAATATCATTTAAATTAATTTGGTGGTAACATATGTAAAAAAAAAAAAAAATTTTTTTACCAAAAAAAAAATTTCAAAAATAATTTCATTCATTTGTGAATAAGTCCTGAAAATTACATTAAAACAGGACAAGTATTTGATTTTTACAAGAATTTCCAAATCAATGTGTTTTCAATGGAAAAAAAAAGTGCAAAAAGTCAATGTTATTATTATTCTACCCCAATGACGTAAACAAAACAAGATTTTAACTAAAATTTTGAACGTTTTAGAAAGGATTAAAAAATTTCAAAAAATAACTAAAAAATACTTTGGTCTTTCATCTTAATAATAACATAAACATTTTGACAATAATACTTTATTTTATTAAGTTTGTGGCCTTTTTCATTACGCTATGCTGTTTTCTCATGAAAAAGTGGAGGTACCTACCTCAATCCAAGTAACTATCCATAACTACACAAAAACGCTAAAAAATCAGCCTACCATGATGAAAAATCAGCCTACCATAATGAAAACAGTGTTATCATCAAAATCTTTAAGTAAGAGGAAGGTTTAATTAACTTTTTTAGAACATTTGAAATTTTGATTAAAAAAACTTGTTTTTTCTGCATCAGCATATGTACTAACTTTTAGCATAGCAAATTTTAGCCTCTTTTTGCAGTGAGAGACATTAATTTGGTAATTCTTGCAGAAATCAAATAATTGTCAGGACTTATTCACAAATAAATGAAATTATTTTTGAAATTTTTTTATTAGAAAATCTTGGTAAAAATAATTTTTTTACATGTGTTTCAGTCCCTTAATTTTATGAAAACTAGGGAAATTCAACATGATACATTCTAGTGACTTTATTAATTAGCAGTAGAAGTCTTTGAAGAACTTAAATCACCAATTTTTTTTTTTTTTTTCCAAAATCAGACCAGGTCTTACTGAAAATCTATTTTGAATCAAAAATAAAAAATACAATAACATCAAGATATTATTTAATTAGAGAAGCTTTTAATTGCTTTTATGCATAATATATATTAAAGACAATATTTGAAAAAAATTTCAACAAAAAAATGAATTTTTAAAAGATTTTTGAATTTTAAATTGAATAATTTATAATGTTTTTAAATCCTTTAAAATTCATTTTCAATTTGATAATTCTTAGGAAATATTGTTATTAAGAAAACTATATTTACTAATCATATATTGTAAATCTGACAACCCTGAATATTTTTAAAAGAATTTAGACTTGTTTTTGTATGCGTGATTACATGCAGAATTTCTGAAGTGTGGACGTACAAACCAATAAATCTATCATTAAAAGTTCCTCCCCTTATAAACTTTATTGTCTGCTCCACCATACTTGGAACACGTTTGACTGTCAATAAATTGATTAACAAATGAGAAAAATTAATTTAACTTTAAATTTGCTAATTTTCCTTAAATAATGTTTCAGAAATATTTTTGTATGACTTTTGTGTACAAAGGTGTCAAAAATGGCCAAGTTTTATATTTTTTATTTTGTTTACTGGAAATAGTAAATTTTAAAAACTTTAGCTTTCAATTAGAGCTAAAATAAAAGCTTCAAGAAAGTTTCCTTAATTTTAAAAATTCATTCTAAGCTTTATGTATACAAAATGAATGGAGGTACCTACATTGACATATACATCCGTCACTCATCAACTCATCAGAACACCATTTTAGATGGAAAGTGTTCGCCAGAAATTTAAAAATATGTTAAAAATCCAATATTTGTTTTAAAGATATGTTTCAAAGTCATTCATTAAATTCAAGGAGTTTTTAATTTTCCTTCCACATACAACTAAAACAACTTTATGAGATATTACTTACCAAATATCAGGCAAAATGGCGAACATAAACTAGAGTTATAACAGAAAATAACATGTATCCAATACCTATGCATGTATTTATTAATTATATATATATATATATAAAAGATATAAAAAGTAAAATTATATATTTTTTACAAAGATTTTCTAAACAAAAATTTCTAAAATAATTTCATTCATTTGTGAGTAAATCCTGAAAGTTTCATTAAAATTTTACAAGTATTTGATTTTTGCATGAATTTCCAAATCGATGTGTTTTTCACTGCAAACAAAGATGCTAAAATTTCCTGTTCTGACATACAAAAAAAAAACAAGATTTTTTAATGAAAATTTTGAACACTCTAAAAAGGATCAAATATATAATTTAATAATGAAAATATCCTTTTAATAATGTAAAGATTATGACAATGAAACTTTTTTATTAACTTTGGGACACTTTTTATCATGGTATGTAAATTTTTTAGTGCATCATTGGAGGTATCTAGCTTAATGTTTATATTAGTTATAAGCAGAAGGCCGAAAGTATGGCACACCTAGTGAGGATCAAACTCACTTTTCAGTCATAAGTGATCTAGCAAGACAAGCTTGTTAACCATTACACCATGCCAAGGTGCCCTAAAGATTTGTCAATATGACCAGTTTTATAGCTTTTATTGATAATCAGAAAAAAATGATTCCAATCAATTTAATTTCAGTTTGAAAAATATTAAATTATTTTGCTAATTGGAAATTTTAAATTTATTATGTAAGGCTTTTTTATACAAATCAAAAATGAAAGAATTTTTGTTTAATGCTAGGGAATTTTCTAATGCAACTTGCCATGCATTAATTAATGTGTTTATTTTATACATTTATAAATTAAAACTTTTTTGCTTAATTTTAATTACATGACTAGCCAAATAACTGTCAAATGAACAGGGAAAAGTAAATTGTCATAGAAGTTCTCATAATTCTCTAAAATTTCTACATAAACATTTTCAGTAAGATATTTATTATCTAAAGTTCTTTTTGTCATTATTCTGAGTCCACATGAATTTCCTCCTCTACACATAACCACATCATTCTGGTCATGAGAAACTTTTGAATAATTTCTCATGTCAATAATAATAAAAATGCATTCAGTAAAGTATGTGTCTTGCTTCTTCAAATAATTTGGTATAGTTTTTAGAAACTCTAATTAAACAAATTATTTTTAACTTGTTGAGATAATTCAAGAATTTTTGCTTTCTTTTGTTCCATTTAACTTATTGGTAGTAATGTGAAATTGTATTGTGAAATATCAGATGACACCAAGGCTTCCAGGTGATTAACTGATTAATAAAAAAAAAGTCAAGGAAATTTGTAAAATTGGCACCATTAAATATACAAAAAATGATAGTAAAAATTTAAAAGGTCATGTTTCACATCATGGGAAAGTAGTTCCCTCAACTGAATGTTTTCTCCTTTTCCTCAACACAAAAATCATATGATACACTACTATATATATGAAATCTTTTCACAAGTAGATATATTGCATGGGATTACCACTGTTTTTCACATATTGTGTTTGTGATATTTTACATCTTTTGTTACTGGGTTAAACCGGATGAAGAGCGCTCTTATTTTCATCTGTTAAATTCGAACAGTTTTGTATATAATAAATGACTTGATATTTTATTAGTGAAAATGAATGTTAAGTATTGTTTTTAATAATAGCTTTTCTGTTTGCAGGTAACATTTGTGGAGAACAGCCAATCTAAATATTACTGAAGTCGAGAAATCAAGTACATTTTTTATGCTCTGATTTGCATAAGAGAGAGAATAATAATTGTGAAAACATTCAACTTGATTCACATGATAGCAGGAATTCATTTCCTACATGTAATTAGTCTGAGATTTGAAATTTTCAGAAGACTTCAATTTCAAATCGTTCTAGCACAGAAAGTGAAATTTTGAGGTTTGTGGATCAGAATTTTCACAGATTATAAACTTAAAAAAGACACATGACTATGCACAGTGAGGAAACCCCATTCTTTTGAAGTTTGCCAAGCAACATTTTAAGGCAGCTCAAATTTGCAAATACACAAAGTACACTGAATAGAAACCATACTATTGTCATGTGTGCAGATCAGTATTTTGAGTTAAGTCTAGGTTGAAAATATCCATCCAAACACATACTGGAGAGGGAGAGAGAGAGACACTATACACTTGTAGTGTGTGCAGAGCAATAATTTTAAAAGTTTTCAAATTGAAAATGTGCACACAAATGCACACAGCAGAAAAACCATATACTTGTGAGCTGTGCAGTTCAGCCTTTTCCATAAGTTCCAAGTTGAAAATACATATGCGAACACACACTGGAGAAAAACCATATTCTTGTCAGGTGTGTGGGTCAAACTTTTCTGATAGTAGCAACTTGAAAGTCCACATGCGAAGACACACTGGGGAAAAGCCATATTCTTGTGAGGTGTGTGGATCAGCCTTTTCTGATAGTTCCACCTTAAAAGTACACATGCGTACACACACTGGAGAGAAACCCTATTCTTGTAAGGTATGTGGAGCAAGTTTTGCTAGAGATTTTATTTTAAAAACACACATGCGAACACACACTGGTGAGAAACCATATGCTTGTGACCTGTGTAGTTCAGCATTTTCAGAGACTTCAACATTGAAAAGACACATGCGAACACACACTGGAGAAAAACCATATTTTTGTGAAGTGTGTGGGTCAACTTTCTCTGACAGTAGTAACTGGAAAGTACACATGCGAAGACACACTGGAGAAAAACCATATTCTTGTGAATTGTGTGGATCAGCCTTTTCTGATAGCACCACCTTAAAATTACATGTGCAAACCCACACTGGAGAGAAACCTTATTCTTGTGAAGTGTGTGGAGCAAGATTTGTTAAAATTTTCAGTTTTAAAAGACACATGCGAACACACACTGGAGAGAAACCATATGCTTGTGAGTTGTGTTGTTCAACATTTTCAGTGAATTCCACATTGAAAAGACACATGCAAACACACACGGGAGAAAAACCATATTCTTGTGAGGTGTGTGGATCCTCCTTTTCTGACAGCATAAACTTGAAAGTACACATGCGAACACACACTGGAGAGAAACCATATTCTTGTCAAGTATGTGGCTCATCTTTTTCTACAGGTTCCACATTAAAGAAGCACATGCGAACACACACTGGGGAGAAGCCATATTCTTGCCAAGTATGTGGCTCAGCATTTTCAACAAGTTCTCATTTGAAAAGACACATACAAACACATTCACATTAGAGACCTGTTTTATGCATATTGTATGGATCAAAAATTTCAAAGAATATGGATTTAAATGTACACCTGCCAACATACACTGCAGAGAAACACTATTCTTGTCATGGGCATGAATCATCTTTTTCAACACATACCACATTAATAAAGAAACGTGTATACACGAGTGAAAAGCCATAGCTTTCTAAGGTGTATGGATTGGCAGTTTCAGAGGGTTGAGAGTTGAAAATACATTGTCTTAGGCTTGTAAATTACATTTGTAATCATAATAGAGATGAGTGTTTGTTTTATGTTTGTTTTATGTTTGTTGATCTGCTTTTTCCCAAACTTCCAAGTTAATGATACACCTGCAATAGCACATTAGGTAGAAATATTACCATAGAAGCTGTATTTATTTCAAAAAACAGAGAAACAGCAATATTTAATTCATGCAAAAATGTATCAGCTTTTTCACCTTCCAATATACAAATACATATGGAAACATTCGGTAGAAGTCCTACTGCAGAAGGGTTATTGGTTATTATTTTGAAAACCTGCTTCAATGTTCCAACTTCAGAAAATATTTAAGCAGACATATGAGAGTACATTTTGTTCAATGAATGCTTCACATTAAATAAAAAAAACTTGATAGAAACTGTTTTCTTATCTGTGGTTTGGGTTTTTCAAAAGTTCACTTGAGTATCACTTGAAAACACATTGCAGTGCAACCATGTCCTTGTGCAGAACATGGTGTTCTCATAGAAGTAAAATGTAAACATGTTCTTTTGAAAATATTCATTTAGAATCATGTTACAGGAGAATATTAATGATCCTTAATTTTATCTAAGTTTACAGTCAGATGTATATTTTTTTTTCTGGTCTTCAAAATATATACTAAACTTCATCATAGTTACATGATTGACTTTCAACCAAACATTGATTTTATTACTTCACTGATGATCCAAGATTCTCTCAAGTATCTAAATGACATTTAATGCCCGAATACAACTCTGATGTCAAAAGTGTAAAAAGGAATTTCAGAGCCTGAACATTGAACCACTTCCCAAAATCTGATCAAATGAGACTCCAGTGGATTTTTATTTCCTTGTTTTCTATGGTCAGTGCTTCTTCTTGAATAACCAGAGACTTTTCTTATTTCCCCATTTTTACCATGAACAAAATGGTCCTTTGATGTGAGAACCTTCATGTAAAAAGCATTCTTTCTAAATAAAGAAGCCATCAGACTGTTTGCTTGCTTTATTTTTCCTTTAATTTATTTTCTTATTGTATGGAAAAATTCCAAATAATGCTAATATTAAAAATGGCTCTTTGTTTTAATACAGGCTGAGAATTCTTTCTCTGAAATTCTTGGGACCAGAAGTGCTTCAGTTTTCAGATTTGGGAACATCGTTTACTTAAATTTATAAAATGGTGCAACTTGGGAATGGAACCCAAGCATAGGTACCATATCCTTATAACTTTCAGAATACCACTTATACACTGAAAGAAGTTTTATATGAAATTTAATAAATCGTGTATATGCAAGACGGTATAGTGATTAGGGACAGTAGGTACATTTAATTCATGAAAGTTCAGATAAGGTCAAAATCCTTTATTCTCTGGTGTGTAAACATGGTTTAGGGGTGATGCATAAGCATGTTCAGATGGGCAGATTATCTCTTCCTCTAGCAGTCTGTTAAATTCGTTTTTGGTGAATTCGTATTTGTGTGGATGTAGCCGTCGTGAGCGTGAAAATACTGGCTGTCCTGTAGTGTTCATCCAGTGTTTGGTGTCGTGACTGATGTTGCCAGTGTTTTAAAAGGGTGTCGTCATATCCTTATATTTGTTAAAAATATCAAGGAATTCTGTATTATGACAAGTTGTTGCACTGCTGCTGATAGAGGTGCATCGTGAGTGAATTTCTGAAAGAAAGATATTACTTTCAGTGTCTGACAGTAGTCTGTGCTTCGTATTCACAGACAAGTTGAAAATGGCCCTAAAAATCTGCCCCAAGAATGGGTGTTGGCATGTCGTATAAATTGTATAAATGTCCATGTAAAATCTCAGATTGTACCAATATTTAGTGTCAAATCTTTCATGTCGTGGACCTTTTGCAGCTGATAGTCCGAAGAGAGTGGGATTGGGTTTGGGTCTACATGACAGGACCCAAAGAGTGTGAGTTCAATACCCGGTTAAGGCAGTGGAGAACTTTCAGAGGGAAATTAACAGGCGATAACTGATAACTGACATCCATCAAAACATGGCACATGGAACTAGAACAGTCTACCCCAGTGAGTGAAATAAAGGGTTCAGTTTGACATTCCAACCACCTGAAGAAGGTCGGAGCGTACAACGGCCAAAACGTTGTGATAAATATGGTGACAAAGATGAGGACAATAGTCCGAATAATGTAAATAATGTCGATTTTGTTGTTTTTCTTTACACTTCTTTATAGTGGATTCAATCTCTGAGTCCACCATGTTCTTGTAGTGGACTTTCTCACAGGAATAAACGCATGTGTTCCTAATTTAACAACACGTAAACCCAACGGTCCGCTACAATATTATGGATATTTGTGAGAAAAAACATGAATTGGTCCATGCCACTGAAACCATCTGAGAATGACTAGATGTATCCTATTCTGAATCCAGGACAGTGAATAAAAGAGGATTTAACAGTTGTTTATGAAATATCTAACATGAAATAATAATACTTTATATTCCCGCATCATTCGAAATGTTTTCTAAGACAATAACCTCTTATGTATACAATTCATTAATGATGACAAAATCATTTAAATCAATTATCCTTGAAGCGATGCAGAAGGTACTTAATTCCCTTTGGTTGATATATGTCATGTGCATCACATGTCAGACACTTTATGACGTTACTCCATACAGGGACCAAAGTGGCAGTCTTTTTTTAGTTCGGGAACAGCAACCAAATGCAAGGTTGCCTTCTTTTAGCCTCCCCAACAGCTTACAAGTACATGGCGCTGTTTTCCTTTGGGACATAGATGAATCTGGTCCGTTTGAATCTGGACTCCTAAAAATGTCTTCTCCAGGTAAGTAGTATTGTGGACTCTTCCACAACAACCTAGTTAACCCCTGCTAGGAAATGCACAATTCCTCTTATAATTTTCACCATCACAATCTAGCAAAATATATAACAAGTATTCATTGGTCAATCACCTTCAGTCTAGCTTGCTGATTGGTCAGTTCTGACCAATCAAACTGCTTGCATGCAACTAATCTGTTTTCCCGCGTTCTCCATTTGAGCCACCCACGACCATTATATAAACCCAACACGTGTAAGCTCCCTCGAGTAGTTTTCTTTTTATTCATCTCTCTCGCACGTCTAATTCCTTGCTACCAAGTGCCAAGAGGTAATTTTCAAGAACTCCTGTCTTAGCCATTGCAGTCAGACATTAAAGACCATTTCCAACATTCATGCAAGTACAAACTCTGAAATCTCTTCTGAACTTTTACCAACTTTACAACTCACAATTCCAAACTTTATTCTTCTAAATTACAGTTTAATATTACTTCCTCTTAATATGAACTCCGGTACAACTAATACCTAATCAAAGAGACAAGACTCTGTCCTACCTTTTCAGTTCGCATGCATGTACAAACATTAATAAATTCAATTGTTATGTTTTGAAATCATTCAGTTCAGTTTTGTATTTCATTCTATGTGCTATTTACGTCAAATATAAATTGCAGTGCATCCACGCATTGTCTTTAATCCCACCTTTCCTAGCCAAAGTTGGTAACACAATCACTACAAGATTGGCAACCCCAACATTCGACGTTCACAACAATAATGGTAACACCATCGCTACAGTATCTTAATATTATATGTAAGACCTTTGCTTTTCTGTGTAGATATATGTGATATATTGTTTTCTGTGTGGGACATGTGTATATATGCATAAAATTTTGGGTATGTTTTAAAAGTCTCTCTGAGGAAAAAGCATATTTGTCATTCTTTTTTCTTTTTAGCCATTCTGTTCTGTTCATGAAATATTGGTGTTGTTATGTCATGGATATAACAATGCCTATAATAGGAGAAATTGGGAGAATAAATCTTTTTTTCCTACCTCTCCTCTCATTACACCATGATTTTTAGTAATTTTTTAAACATTGTCAAGTAACGTTTTGCTTTCATTAAAAAACAAACAAAAAACTGCATTTTGGTGGAACCTAAAGAAATAGCAATGTCTTTCTTTTTATTTTGCTCCATTCGTGGTCATGTTTATTTTTTATATGTGTCAGAAATGAATCTCGATTTATGATTATGACATTTACAGTACTGTAGTACACCATTTAGTTTCAATAAAACTTGCATTTAATATAAAATTAATAAAAATGCCATGTTGTAGGTAGAGAGCACAGTATCATATATTTCGGGTGGTGGGGGCACCGAGTACTGAACACTGGCAGTGTCAGTGGTCCTGTAGAAATATCATATTTTAAATAAAATCCTCTAAATGCCAAAAGAAAAAAATAAATCCCTCGGGATTTTGGAAACAAGGAACAAAATCTTAGTTAACACCGTTTACTTTATTTTATTTTTTTTCGGCTGACATAATCATTGCAAATATTTTCTCAGAAGTAATTTCTTGATTGTATCGTGTTTTTTTTTTTCATTTTTAAATATTCCTTGCGTCATTTATTTCAACTTCGGCATTATGATATGGACTAAAAATGAACAATACAGAAATTTGTTAGGTTGATAGGGAAAAAAATCCGAACAAAATTTTTTTTCTTGTTGCATTTTCTGGTCTGAAAGGTAAGTAGAAAAATCGAAACAATTTTGATTTGATAAAAAAGAAATTATTATTTATTGACTTTTTGTAATTTTTTTGTTTGTTTGTTCTTTGTTAATGTTAGCAAAATAAAAATAATTTCATCTGTCATTTTAAAATAATTTCATCATGTCATAGTCATTGTGAAGAAATATTTTAAATTTTATTTTAAAAAGTACACCGTACTAAAAGAAATTTACAATTAGTTGGATTTTGTTTTGTTGTTTCATTTTAAAAGGTTTTATTTTATTTTTCGACTTCATTCACAGTTGGAGTAGCATAAAAAGTGAGTTTGGACATGTCTTTCTCGAATTTTAATAAAAGCAGATTTCTTAGAAATTAAATCACCGAATTTTTTTTTTTTTTTTTTGTGCAATATCGGACGTCGTCTTACTGAAAATCTGTTTTGAACCGAAAAAAAAAAAAAAAAAAAACGCAATAAAACTAAGGCGTTAGACTAGAGAATCTTTTAATTTTAATTTCTTGCGTACGATTCTGGTTGTATTTAAGTTGGAAAACACGTGTCGTCTCGTAAATTTATCCCACAACAAAAATGGCGGACTTGGGATGTGAGTCTGGGTAATAAATAAAGTAACAACAAAACTACATATTTACGAACGTTCTTCTATTTACATACATTATGGTAAATGTATGTACAATAAAACAAGAGTAAAAAAATAGAAGAATTTTGCACGTTACAAAAAATGAACATTAGTGAAGAAAACATATAAACTTTTTGTGTGTTTGTGTAGTTTGGGGTAGGAGAAACTCATAGAGAAAAGGAAGTGGGAGGTGTCTAAGTGTGTGTGTGTGTCCAGTGGTGAAGTGTTTTCCTCATTCAACCAATATCTTACCAATAGTGATTTTCCAAGGGTAGCTTAGATGTGGCACAAGGCCGAAATTAGGGGGCACCCAGTGAGGATCGAACTCACTACTCAGTCGTAATTGTTCTAGCAAGCCAAGCTTGCTAACCATTACACAGCCTCGAGGTGCCCATATCTTACCAATAGTGAATGACAGAATATTACTGCCTAGGCTTAGAGACCGTCACCTAGTGACAGTTTTTTTTTTTTTTTTTTGAAAGTAAGTGGGATGACTCCAAAATTGCTTTCATGAATAATAAAGACTATTATCGGAAGGAAAAAACATTTTTTTTCGATGAAAAATAATTTTTATTTAAGATTTGCTTTAAGTTTTTTACAATTTTAAACTGAATCATTTATAAAGTTTTTAAATCCTTTAAAATTCACTTTCAACTGTGTCACCTCCTAGGAAATATTGTTATTAAACAAAACTATATTTACTAATTGTAAAGCTTATTACAGTCTGATGAGTCCAAATATTTTTTAAAAGAATTTCGATTTTTGTTTTTTTATGTTAAAATGTCCTAATTTTTCTAAGTATGGAAGTTTATACATGACATTATCTTTAAAAGTTCACATATTTTTAGGGTTGTCCCCAGTTACAGAAAAATGACTGCATATAAAATTTATCATCTGTTAGCAATTCTGTGTCACCATATTTAACTTGACAACACATTAAGTGATTGATATATCGATCGATACATCAGAAGAATAAAACCCTGTGGTTAAGAAATACTTGTATACAACATTTCATGCCATAAGTAATATTTGTTTCAAATCAGATTAATTTAATTTTAACTTTGCTAATTTTCCTCAAATAACGTTTCAGAAATATATATTTTATTTTTGCAAGATTTTTAAAACCAAGAATTGACTTTTGTTTACAAAGATCAAAATGACTAATTTTATCAATTTTACTGAAAAAAAAAAAAAATCGATTCCAATCAATGTAATTTCTGTTTGAAATAAACTATATAAAAGTATTTTGCTGACTGGAAATACTAAATTTGAAACCCTTCAAGTAAAACCAGAATAAAAGCATCACGAAAGCTTTTTCGTTTTTAAAAATTAATTTTAAACCTTACGCATACCAAATTAGCGGAGGTACCGATTTTTAAATAAATAATAAAAAAAAACACTTTTTCTCACTCTGTTAATAAATAAAAGTTATCCACGACGAGCTTATTTTTTAAATGTAAAGAAAAAATAATGTACCTTACAAAATAAGGAGCTAATTGCAAAATTATCTTTTTTTAGTATTTTAGTAGGATTAGGATTTTAACAATTTATTTAATAAAAATAACATTGAATCATTGTGGTCGAGTGAAAAATGATCAGTTTTCAGTAGAAAGAAAGTCACATTGCTTTTAAATATAAAATTTTTGTTCATTTGTATAGCTCTTATTTCCACTTGATTCATTTCAGTTATATTTTGAAAAGTTTGTTTAGGAATCCTTGGATGACAGAACTTATTCATTACTTAGGAAAAACAGAATGTTAGGGAATTTTTTTTTTTTACTTTGCTGCATAAATAAATACAATGAGTTCTAAACCAAATGTCTGTTAGTCTTAATAAAATTACAATTCACATTAGGTCATTTTTAGGTACCACCACAAAGTTTCTAAAAAAACAAAAAAAAAAACGTATTTTAAATAATAATTATCTAATTCAAAGTTAAATTTTGGTATTATTTGAAAGAATTGCCTAAAAGAAGGTACTTCCAAAGATTTTCTAAAAAAATGTGCATGCCATGATGGAAAAAAAAGCCCGAAACAAGGAATTTTGGATGTACCTTTTCAAATTTATATAAAATGTGAAAGTGACATTTTATTTATTTAAAAAATACCCAATGTTAACACATTCAAATTTTAGTCTGCAATCATTAGAAAAGAATTCAAGAAAACTCAAAACTTATTTCTTTTTGATAACTGCTGATACCCAATTTTAATAAAACATAGTGTATATGTTTTATTTCCACAGCAAAACAAGCACTTATATAGATGTTTTTGTGAAAAATAGACATATATATTTAGAGTACAATTTTAAAATTCTTTCAGATGTTGGTTGTTGCAGTTATCTGAATATATATGAAATGTAACACAAAGGCCAACTCCTTTGTTTTTTGTTGTTCACTGATGACATTTATGTTTAAAACAAAAAGATGAATATAAAATAAGAGTGAGAGCCTATAGCTGGCTGCCACGAATAGGCAGGAAGATTCTATTGGCCAGCATGAGAGCCAACAGCTGACTGACACGAATGTTAACTAGCATGCTAGCATGCAAAAAAAAATCGATAGCTGCATTCGTCACAAGTGGGAAAAATTTAAATCTGCATGGCACTTTACTCCAATTGGCTCATTCACTTGCTTAAACTCAACGTTGATTCTGATTCTGCAGAACTGGGTTGGGTGTGAAAAAGTATTTGTTAACATTCTTTTTTCATTCAGTTTTTCCAGTTACGAGTCCTTTTTTAAAGCTGACCATTTTGTGTTTATTTTTTTTAGTTCTTTTTTTGTAACAGATTTAATGTTTAGTATAGAGCTTAGAAAAAATTTGCAGTGTTAGATAGGCAAGAAGTAAGTCATGTAGCAACATCAGCACGGCAAAGGGCACTCCTTTAAAGGCAAGGAAGGGCAAAAATATTTTAAGTCAAGTGATAGCGATTGCTGTATGAGTCGTATGATTTTTGAATCAAGCACGGGCAACGCTGGGCCATGCTGCTAGTTGTTTATAATAACTTTCATAACATCTAAATATTCATAGTCTTTGTTTTTACTTCCTCTACGGAAACAAGTTTGTTGATTGCCTTAGGTTTGGTGTGATGTATTTGATTGGTTTTACAAGCAGGAAATTTTCAAAGAAAGGTGCAGGGCTGTAAGACAAGTACTGTTTGACATTTGACAAGGACATAACAAAGAAACTGGAGTAGCAGGAGACAGAGATTCATACCTTTTCCAAGGGTATTAGTGTAAAGTGAACAAAGCAGACTTGGTTAGAATTTGTACTTTTCATGTGTATTTGACTTTCTGCATTAAGATATAGTGCCACATTTAGATAAAAGCTCTAGGCACTTTCCACCTGCGAGTAACCTCACAAGATCTATGATAGTGTAAAAAAAATATATGTCCCTTAAGTCTATCATAAATTTTGGAATGCTAGATTTCAGCTGACCAAACCAAAAGTTACACCCGGCACTGTTATATGCACAATCACACTTAAAACACATTTAATTTAAAAAAAATTATGATGAGGAGTTTTTGTGAAAATACTAACAATGAAAAAACAAGATTAGTTTATTACTTGATATTTCCTCATTCTCCCTTCCTTAAAGACAAAACAAAACAAAGCTTCCTTTGTTTATTATACTTTAAACTTAATGCTTTTTGCCTCATTTCAAGATTTATGCCTAAATGAACGTTCTTTTTCTTATTGCTATTCACTTTATTTATATTATAATTGCTCTGCTGTTGTCTGCTTGTCTTTTATGAAAACTGAGTTTGTTTACAAGAGGAAAGAAGAATCTCTAAAGTATAATCTTTTAGACATTTTAAAATATTTCAGAAAAAAACCATTGTACTTGCATATTGTGTTTCAACTCAAAAGGAAATTATTTAAGATAAACTTAGTGATTTTTCTATTGATCTTTCCTGGCTGCTGCATTATTGTGCCCCTGTGCTGATCTCAACTAGCCTTACTATATAGCTAAATGGATCTGTTAAAATAAGAATTGATTTGATTCATTGCCTCTGTTAAATATGTCTCATTACTTTCTCTTCATACATGTTTTGGTTGAATAGAAAATAATGATATTCATAAAAACTTATTTAGAATTCAATTGAAAGAAAATTTTGATTTTCCATCAAGAACAGAGAAATATATGGTAGAATATTTATGTGAAAGTTGTGTATATCTATTTTCAAAAGCAAGAAATCATGAATGTTGAAGTTTGTTTATATATGAGTAAAAAAAATTAGAAACCATGTTTTTGTAAAGTATACCACTCTTTGCCATGATTCAAATATGGTGAGCCATATCAAAAAACACACTACAAACTTTATTCTTGTGAATTTGGTAGATCTGCATTTTCAAGGAAGTTGAATTTAAAGCATCACATGGAAATACACCGGAGAAAAATTACATTCTTGTGAAGTTTGTGGATCTGCATTTTCCTGGAAGATGCTTTTGAAGCACCATATGCAAACACATTGTGTTGAGAAACCATATTCTTGTGAAGTTTGTGTATCTGCATTTTTAGTGGCAAGAAGTCATATGCCTGTGAATTTGTGGGACTGCATTTTCACAGAAGATATCTTTTGTGGGCCATATGCAAACACACACTGGAGAGAAACCATATTCTTGTGAAGTTTGTGCATCTGCATTTTCCTAAAAGATTTCCTGATGCATATTATAATAACTATTTGAAGGTAAGAATTTTTTCATAATATCACATTGAAAAACATCTTTGTTTCTATGGAGTCAATATAGATTGATTTTATAACAATTTTCTTATTTATGGCAGAAAGAACTTTTCATTGTGTTGATATACAGTTGTAATGTTTGATTTGGGCAAACAATCTAATAACTCCCAGACTGATAACACTATTTATAGAACTTGGGAAAAAGCAAAACACTTTGTTACTTTGATCTTTCCTGGCTACAGCATTATCATATCCCTGTGCTGATCTCAATGTGCCTTATTATATAACTAAATGTATCTGTTGAGATATGAACTGCCTTCTTGTATTATTCACTGACTCTGCTAATTTGTTTTATTTCTTTTTCTTTACAGATGTTTTGACCGAAAAGAAAATCATGATATTCATAAAAACTGTTATTATTGGGAATTTAATTGAAAGAAAACAAGAATTTTAACTTTCCCTCAAGAACAGAGAAATATATGCTGTCATATTTATGTAAAAGTTGTATAAATAATACATTTACTCTGAAATGCTTGGTTTATAATTCCTAGATAATCTTAGTGTTATGAGTATAAATTGGAGAGAAGTTTTGGTAATTTGCAAACCATTGTCATGATTTAGATTTAGTGTTGCATATGGAAAATTGCACTACAAAAAAACAATATTCTAGTACATTTGGTGGAACTGAGTTTTCATGTAAGTCAAGTCTGATGCAGAATATGGGAACATACACTATAGAGAAATCACATTCTTGTGAAATCTGTGGATCTGCATTTCCAGAGAAGACACATTTGATGCAACATATGCTAACACACACTGGAGAGAAACCACATTGTTCTCAAGTTTGTGGATCGGCATTTTTGCAGAAGACACATTTGAAGCACCACATGCAAATACGCGATACAGAGAAATCACATTCTTGTAATGACCTTTTAGTGAAGTCAGATTTGAAGAGCCATATGCCAATACACATAGGGGAGAAAACATATTCTTGTGAAATTTGTGCATCTGCATTTTCAGAGAAGTTGCATTTTAAGCGTCATATGAGAACACACAATGACAAAAAACAATATTCTTGTGAAGTTTGTGGATTTTCATTTTCCCTGAAGTCAAATTTGAAGTCACATATACGAACACACACTGGAGAGAAACCATATACTTGTGAAGTTTGTGCAGCTTCATTTTCAACGAAAACACTTTTGAATCGACATATGCGAACACACACTGGAGAAAAACCACATTCTTGTGAAGTTTGTGGATATGCATTCTCAGACAAGACACTTTTGAAGCGCCATATGCGAACACACACTGGAGAAAAACCATATTCTTGCAAACTTTGTGGATCTGCATTTTCTGTGAAATCAACTTTGAAGGACCATATGCGACGACACACTGGAGAGAAACCATATTCTTGTGAAGTTTGTGGATCTGCATTTTCAGCAAAGACACCTTTGAGGCGCCATATGCAAACACACACTGGAGAGAAACCTCATTCTTGCGAAGTTTGTGGATCAGCATTCTTAGATAAGTCATCTTTGGCATGTCATATGCGAACACACACTGGAGAGAAACCATATTCCTGTGAAATATGTGGATCAGCATTTTCACAAAGGTCACATTTGAAGTACCATATGCAAACACACACTGGAGAGAAACCACATTCTTGTGAAGTTTGTGCATCTGCATTTTCAAGGAAGTCATTTTTGGAACATCATATGCTAACACACACTGGTGAAAAGCCACATACTTGTGAAGTTTGTGGATCTGCATTCTCCCTGAAGTCAAATTTGAAGGGCCATATGCGAAGACACACTGGAGAGAAACCATATTCTTGTGAAGTTTGTGAATCTGCATTTTCAACAAAGACACTTTTGAAGCGCCATATGCAAACACACACTAGAGAGAAACCACATTCTTGTGAAGTTTGTGGATATACATTTTTAGGTAAGAGACTTTTCAGGCTCCATATGCGGACACACATCAGAGAGAGAAAATATTCTTGTGAAATTTGTGGATCTGCATTTCCCGTGAAATCAACTTTGAAGGACCATATGCGAACACACACTGGAGAGAAACCATATTCTTGTGAAGTTTGTGGATCTGCATTTTCAAAAAACACAGTTTTGAAGCGCCATATGCGAACACACACTGGAGAGAAACCATATTCCTGTGAAGTTTGTGGATCTGCATTTTCAGATATGTCATCTCTAACATGCCATATGAGAACTCACACGGGAGAGAAACCATATTCTTGTGAAATTTGTGGATCTGCATTTTCACAGAAGCCACATTTGAAGTACCATATGCAAACACACACTGGAGAGAAACCACATTCTTGTAATGTTTGTGGATCTGCATTTTCAGCAAAGCTATCTTTGGTGCGCCATATGCGAACACACACAAGTTAGAAAATACATATATGCAAATTTTTTAGAGGTGTCAAATGTAATGCATCATATTTAAAATCCTGCCAGGGGGAAACACTTTGTGTAATTTGGATATCTGCATTTGCAGAGATGTTGACATTGTTGAACTGCATTTATGCACACAGTAAAAGAAGCCAACTTCATGTTATGAGTTGGTGTCTTTATTTCCCCTGTTGTCATCTATGATCCTATGCATGCAAATATGTACTTGTGAGAAATGTGAGAAGTCTTTCATTGAACTAAAATAAATTCTTTTCTTACAATACTTTACATTAACATTTTGTTTAATTTGTACATATATGTCACAAGGGCGAAAACAGAGGGTGGGGAATGGCGGTCTTCTCCAGTTTTAACCTAGCCTTGCGAGTCTTACTTGTATATCTAATTTCCCTTTCACTGAAACATCACATTTACTCTAAGTTGTCATACCACAGTCCCCAACCTACTTCATTTGCTGAATGAAATTCATAACTTAAAATTTATATATACAATTTTCGAGGCTCAACTGACATTGACTTATTGCATATTTTTCAATAACGTATTTATGACTTGGCGTTATATTAGTGAAAAAAATTGATATATCTTTATTGACAGCATGATTTAAAATTTTTTCAGGTCTCATGCATTGATGGAAAACATTACATAAAATAAAGATGTGTTTGACAACTCATAGAAGGCAAATTTATTGCTGTTTTTGAGTGGGAACATTCTTTAGAAGAATTGTTTAACTTCATCATTTTACAGCTGTTTGATTTATAAAATTCAAAGATAGAACTCTTAATTATGTCCCTTGAATTCATTAGTTTGTTTTGAAATATGAGGTGAGGGTTTTCATGTTGTTTGGTTTTATAGACAATTTATGGCATTAGTAGATAAAGGTATCTAAAAAGTTAAATGTAATTTAACCATCAATTCAATAACTAAATGAAGGTTCTTTTTATTTGCTTTAATGTCCTTCATTCAATCATAATTTCTATAGTGTTATATTTTGTCATAACTAACTTCATTTGTTTTAAAAGGAACCATAGCACATTTCATAATGGAAAGGAAAGGGAAAATACAACACAGGATTTACTGATGCAGATTGGGCAAGCTTCAAAGGCAACATGAGGCTATTGTTATTCTTTATGTGAACAAGGACCAGTTATATGTTGGAAAAGTAAGTAACAGTACACTGTAGCTTTGTGTACATGCGACACAGAATAAAAAGCTATGAGACCAGGTATTCAAGAAGGACAATTCCTAATACAGTTAAATATAGGATAACGGATGAGATGAGTATCAACAAATCCATCAAATCAGGGGTAATCAAGAATACTCAAAAAATATACAGAATTATGTCCCTTGTTCTTTATTATTTTTTCAAAGGGCCCATGTTAAGTCAGATGATTTAGGAATAAACAAAGGATAAAAAGTAAAAAATTAACCATCAATTCAATAACCTTTAAAATTTCATTTAAATAATTCCCTCAATTGCAAGTTTGGTTTTGTCAAAACTTTTGTTTTTTTGGAAAATTATATTTTATATATTTGTTTTATAGTTTTAAAAATTCATTATTTTATATCGTCCAACAGATTATTAAAGAAAATTTTTTATTTTTCTACAAAAGATTTTTTGTCAAATAGAAGCATATTATACTTTTGAATATATATTCCCAATTTGAAAATGAAACAATACAATCAATTTTTTCAAATTATTATTATCCAAAATGTTAAAATGTCTTCAAGATTGATGAAAATCCTGCAAATGTCTTTTTCAATTCACTGTCTGAATCAGAAAAAACATTTTAAACTTTCAAAGTTTATGATATTTTTGAATGTGACTGGTTCCCAGATTAATTCTGAGATCCTCACATGAATGAGATATAATTCAATGTACAACAAGGTAGAATTGTTAACCTGCACGGTATACAGGACTTCTGATAGAAGCTTATCATTTTTTTTTTTTCATGAATATAGAGGTTGTAACTTGTCCATTCTGGGATTGTCTTGGCCTTGTGAGACAGTGAACAGCCTTCCTTTACTCACACTCTCTATACAAAGAGACACTTTTCCTATCACGTGTGCACAAATCATTCCGTTTTTAATAAACATTGAATTCTTTCTCAGCCAGTTGCTTCTTGATGTTTCAATTTGCAGAAAGCTTCATCATCTTTTTTATTCCTGAAAATTCAATGGCAATGAATAGAAAACATATAGAAAAGATCTCTTTGCCAGGATGTATAATTTAGATGTTCAAAAAGATTCTTAAATCGGAATTGAAAGGGAGAATCTTTTAGAATAAGCTTCAAATGAATGCAATTTTTCTGGCAAAATGATGTGTGAATTTATTTGCTCCCAAACACTGTCAGAAAGAAAAAAATAGAGTGCACTTTTCCTTGTTGATGGTCAGAAACTTTGCATATTGAATCTTGGGGATCATTCAATAAATAAAGTGAATTTTTTCGTAAAGACCCTTAGTTCTCCAGCAAGACACTTTTCCAAATCTGTGCAAGCTTCCGTATTCCCTCAATAAAAAATTTTGGACTGATGTCTCCATTGCTCCCAACACTTTTGACTTCTGACTCGTGAAGATTTCAAAAGGACCAAACAGGTGAAAGTCTGAAGGGCAAGATCTGGGCTGTAAGGGGATGAGGGAGCAGTTCCCAGCCCAGCTTGTTGATGGTCTGCACCGTTTGGGCTGCTGTGTGAGGCCTTGCGTTGTCATGATGCAAGATGACTCCTTCTGACTGATGACCCCTGCATTTGTTCTTTATGTCTTTCTTCACCTGCCTCAGCAGTTCACAGTAGTTCTTCTGTCAGACTGAATGAGGTCATTGACTGATTTGATCACCTCAGGAGACCTCATTTCTGTAGGCCCCCCAGGCCTGTCTTCCTTCTCAACACTGCTCCGTCCTTCTTTAAACAATTTAGCCCACTTGTAGACATTTTGTTTGGCTGAAACATGTAGCACCATACACAGTTGACATTCTCCTATGAATTTCAACTGGTTTGCACCCTTCAGCAACCAAAAACTTGATAACTGACCGCTGTTCAATCCTGGAGCATGCTTCTTGGTCGGCCATCTTTGTTAATCGCCAAAACTCTCAAAGTTTTTTTTTTAATCTGCAAAAGGAATTAAATCCATTTGAAAAAGAAGTAAAACAAAAAAAATAAAAAAAAAAGTAAGCTTCTATCTGTATTAGAAATCCTTATACCGAAAAATTCACCTTATTTATTGAATGACCCTCGTAGTTAAAGCCTACCACCTTCATTGCAGTGGCTCATTCACTCTTTGGGAGAACTTCTAAGACTTCTCTACTGTTAGTGACAAATTTGTGCAAGTGTAAATGTCCCTTTGTGCAGATCTTTCTCACTTCATGGATGAACTTGCTGCTTTCTTCTGCAGAATCGACACTAACAAGCCCATCAGTCACATAGAAATGTTTTAAGAAGAATCTTGCTGCTGACAGATAGTATTCCATATATTTAGAGATTTATTCCATGTCATATTTGGTACATCCTGGCAGTGATGCTACTTCAAATATATGCACTCGCATAAGTTACTCCTCAGGTATTTTTTCTGTATTTCCAAATGGTCCAATTTTTCATTTCAGGTCTTAGAAAATTCCGTTTTTTCTTCTGTTTTCTTTGCCTGTTTTTAGTATAGATGTCTGATTTTGCTTCATTATAATACTTAGAAAATGTTAGAATATATAAATGTTATTCAAACAAGAAAATAAAAGGAAAATTAGAATTTTTGCTAGCTGAAATATCCACCTATTTGATAAGTTGCTCCAGGTTGATAGGTTTTTGTATCTCATACTTCTGCCCTCAATCTAACTTTATAAATTTCTGGAACAATCCTTGCAAAGAATACTACAGTCTTAGATTAGAATTAAGTGAAAGTGGCAAAACCTGCAGAAAAGTAGTGCCACAGAATGGTAAAAGAATTAAATAACTTTAGTGGCAATCTGTGACAGAATGGTAAATCTGCTCTTATTGGCACTCCAAAATGCTGGAACATGGAAGTGATTTGGTAGGTCATCTTTTTAATTTATAAAAATTTGAAATTCTTCAATGAGTTCAGTGGATGGATCTTGCAAATCTTTGATGGCTGCAAAGCTGCCAATGTCAGCTCTCTATAACAGATTAGCTGATTTGTAAAACTTATACACTGCATAAGTATCCAAGCATTTGTTCAACTTGGAAAGTGCTGTATTGAATACATCCTGCAAATTTGATGTAAAATTATTCCTCTCTATGCTTTCCTGTTCAGATAGAAGATGCTCAGTTACTAGACGAAATGTCGTTTTCGACCTACCACTATCAAAGTAATGCTTTAAATCTTCCATCAGGTTGTACACAATATATGCAAATGGTAACTTGGTCTCCTCTAAGCTTGTCAAGGCTTTTATTAAACGAGTACAGTTCTCATTGATGAAATGCAGATTGAAATATAAATTATGGTATGATGCGGTTTACTAACATCTAATTCAAAAATTTGGTCTATTGCCAAACCGTGGCTTTTTGTTTCAAAAATCCTTCATAAAATTTAACATATCTTCATATGTTAAATTTTATGAAGGATTTTTGAAACAAAAAGCCACGTGATACTTGGCTGAATTGAACCATGAATTCCATCGAGTTGCCACTGGAACAAGGAGCAGCTTCACTAATGGCTTAAACAAGCGGTCTCCAAGTCATTTCAGACATTGCTGTTTTTTTTTTTTTAAGTATTGAGCTGAGTAACATTTGTAGTGGACCTAAAAATCTATTGTTTAGAAAATATTTTTTTTCTCCACTCTTTTTTCTTGTTATGAACATTTATCTCAAGTAAGTGCGAATTTTAGCTTACAACCACATCTGCACCCTATGTCATCGACAGCTATTGTAAACGTATAAATAGCACAGAAATTTTCAGTTCAGAAAGGAGAAATCCACCAGCTACTGCACTTCATACTGGCAGATGGAAGGAAAGCAGTTACTCATCCCTTTTTCCACTCCTTCAATAACCATGGCCAAAGAACAAACTCACTGATTCATGACATTGCTATGGTAACCAGATCAAGAAATGGGAACACCCCATAGTACTGTTTCACTGACACTTTTTACTTACTATTGTTATAGACAAGCGTATGGTTGCAAGAAAGAAATACGACAACAGTAGAAATAGATTTACGTGGTTTATTTCAACAGGAACGTAAGGTTTAGGACAGCTACCTTGGTGTGGTAAAGTTCATAAGCCGGCTTTCGGATCTAGGTCGATCTCTCATAGTAGTTCACACATGTTGACGGTGGTTGACGCTCCTGCTGACAGCTGCTAAACGTGACCGGTCTCCTCTGTGGCTACCTGTTGACTGCCGCTGAACTTCCCCAGACCCCTTTTATAGCGTTTTTTTATGGCTTAACAGGCTCTAGAAACGAAGCGAGTATAATTAGGAGGGAAGCATTTTTATTGGACGAAAAATAGAGCACTTTAATTATTATTTTATTTTTTGACCGGAACACGTGTGTCGGAAACATTTGTAAAGAAAGTTAATGGTCATTTTGTGACGGGGCTTTGTCCCGTTCACATCCGGTTCTCGCTCTTGAGTATTTGCCTGTAAATCAGCCAAGATATGTCTTATTTTATTTTATAACACTATCTTGGAAATGTAATTAAGTAATAGACATTTCAAACTCTTCTCCATGTGTACAACTGTGAAAACCACTTTTATCTATATACTCAAACACTAATACCGTATACAACCAAATCACACACAGTCAATGCTGTTGTTTCTGAATAAATGTTATTTTGGATTTGGTTAAAGTGAGTTTATCTTTGTTTTGAATTGTTGCTTGTAAATAATACATTTTGTATGTTTAAGCCCTCAATACATTATTTTTTGCCAAATGTTTTTTAGACTTCATATGGTCCTTTATAGTCTCCTCTCTAACAAGGTCAACACTATGATGACAAAATTTTCAGAAAAGCACTTTGTCATTGGCATAAACGTCTTCTTGAAATTGTTCATCTCTGGCTTGTGCACAAATTTTAGAAATTGCAGTCATTCGCCTTTTGTTTCTTTTTTGGAGAAGGTCCAACTTTCAAGATTGAGGTTGTTTGTATAAAGCAGCCTGATTCTTTTCCATGTTAGGTTAAAAAAAATCAGTTTTATCAGTCCAGGCTTCCAGTTTTCCATACAAGTGAAAGATACCTTTTTTTTTTAATATATCTCTTCAATCAAAATGTTGTATTTTTCTTTTACAGAGCAACTATTAGGTAATTTTAAAAATTGTTTTGATTTTTTTGGAAAATATTTGTGTGTGTTTACTCATTACTATAATAAAATTAAATATTTAACTCAAACTCATGAACTTGACCTTGTACTAAAACAAGCGTCTCATCTTCCAAAAATATTTTTCTGTTACACACAGCACCTCAGTTCATGGTTATCTTTTCTAAAGAACAAAAAAATTGATGTCACTTGTATTCTTGCAAGAGTAAAAATTAATTTGGGTTTGAATTCAGTAAAGATGTCAACTGATGTTTTTAAAAAACAAACCTGCATTCTTACAAGAGTAAAATTATTTTCTGTTTGAAATTTGTAAAGATGCCAACTGTTGTTTAAAAATAAACCTGTATTCTTACAAGAGAAAAATTAACTTGGGTTTGAAATCAGTAAAGATGCCTACTGACGTTAGAAAAAACAAAAACCTGTATTGTTACAATAGGAAAATTAATTTCGGTCTGAAATCAGTAAAGTCGCCAACTGACGTTTAAAAAAACAAACTATTCTTACAAGTGTAAAATTAACTTGGTTTGAAATCAGTAAAGATTAAAACCTGTATGAGAATGAAGTGACAGTGGAGCAAAATTTAGATATTTATAAACTTAAAAAACATGTAAGAGATGAGGATGTTAATGAGTGCAGAAAAGTGGTTAGGTTGCCGTATTGTTACAAGAGTAAAATTAATTTGGGTTTGAAATCAGTAAAGATTAAAACCTGTATTCTTACAAGAGTAAAATTAATTTCAGTTTGAAATCAGTAAAGTCGCCAACTGACGTTTAAAAAAACAAACTATTCTTACAAGTGTAAAATTAACTTGGTTTGAAATCAGTAAAGATTAAAACCTGTATAAGAATGAAGTGACAGTGGAGCAAAATTTAGATATTTATAAACTTAAAAAACATGTAAGAGATGAGGATGTTAATGAGTGCAGAAAAGTGGTTAGGTTGCCGTATTGTTACAAGAGTAAAATTAATTTGGGTTTGAAATCAGTAAAGATTAAAACCTGTATTCTTACAAGAGTAAAATTAATTTCAGTTTGAAATCAGTAAAGTCGCCAACTGACGTTTAAAAAACAAACTATTCTTACAAGTGTAAAAATTAACTTGGTTTGAAATCAGTAAAGATTAAAACCTGTATAAGAATGAAGTGACAGTGGAGCAAAATTTAGATATTTATAAACTTAAAAACATGTAAGAGATGAGGATGTTAATGAGTGCAGAAAAGTGGTTAGGTTGCCGTATTGTTACAAGAGTAAAATTAATTTGGGTTTGAAATCAGTAAAGATTAAAACCTGTATTCTTACAAGAGTAAAATTAATTTCAGTTTGAAATTAGTAAAGATGCCAACTGACTTTAAAAAAAAACCCCAAAAAACAAGAACTTGTATCCTTACAAGAGTAAAATCAATTTGGGTTTGGAATCAGTAAAGATGCCAACTGATGTTTAAAAAAAAACAAGAACCTGTATTCTTACAAGAGTAAAATTAATTTGGGTTTGGAATCAGTAAAGATGCCAACAGACATTTAAAAAAAACAAGAACCTGTATTCTTACAAGAGTAAAATTAATTTGGGTTTGGAATCAATAAATATGCCAACTGATGTTTAAAAAAAGGAAAGAAAACCCTTATTGTTACAAGAGTAAAATTAATTTGGGTTTGAAATCAGTAAAGAAGCCAACTGACATTTAAAATAAAAACCAAAAAATCTCAAGCTGACAAACAGTAAATGTTCAGTTTTAAATTCATTCCCATGAATAAATTGTTGAAATGTTATCTAGAAGCAAAAAGCTAAAATTATCTTTTAGTCACTTTACTGAAATTATTCATAAAATTTTGGAAAAATAGTCTAATTCTTAAAATTTGGCTTGCTAAAAAGACTAACTGACCGCCATCTCCATCACCAAGTCTAATTCTTAAAATTTGGCTTGCTAAAAAGACTAACTGACCGCCATCTCCATCACCATGTGTGATAAGAAAAAGTAAGGAGTAAACAAAAAGACAAAACTTTTTGTCCCTAACCCACTTTTTATTAAATCGAACCAACATTCTAAATACTGTGAACTGTATTGAGACATTTGTTAAGGGGATATATTAAAACATAACTAACTTTATCTTTTGATGTCTGTTGGATGAGTGAGTTAAGGCAAAAATACTAACAAATAAAAATTACAGCTGGCAAATCTGTTAGAAAAAAATTCCATTTCAAAATCGCAATTTCCGTTTCAAGTCAGTGCCCATTAGATGGTTATTCATCAATCTTCCATTTTTATTTTAATGAAGATTGATATAGAATTTTTTTATATCACATTAAAAAAGAAAGAAACCAAGTTTCAATTTTTTGTTACCTTAGAATAAATTTTATTCAATAATATTTTCTAAAAGAAAATTATTTCAAGTTTTACATTTGTTGCTATGTTAAAGTAAATAGTGTACGTTTCATTATTGAATTTAAAGACTAAAATTCCTTCTCTTTGCTTTGATTATGGAAAATTATTTGAAATCCATTTTCTTTACAATAAAAAATTCAACATGGTTTTAATTTTCATGCTTTATTATATTTAATTATTCTGTCAGTAAAGTTACATTATTGAAATTGTTGTGTAGAAAATAAAAGACAAATTTTAAATAATTGTAGAAAAAAATGTAACATAGATATATCAGAAATTTAGCCGAGCATTTGAAGTTTGTTTCTGGTTAACTTATTTTTAGTAATATTATTAATTTTCCTATCACAAAAAATTGTTCAAAAGATCATTTGAAGAGCCCCAAACAAGAATTCTTTCTAATTTTTCAATACTGTCAGCCTCACCACAAGAGTCCACATGAAAAAGATGATCATTATCTGCCAAAACATTCAAAGTTATGTGCATGGCTAATTGCCTTCTGATTTAATGAATCAAGAAAAAAATAAATTTTTTGTCAATTTGCTAATGACTATATAATTATAGAGAACAGCATTTGTATCAGTATTATTAGGTTACAGAAGAGACCCTCTATTAATCCCCTGAAAATAGATATTCATTTCAAGTATTTTGTCATCATTATCACTTCCAGATATTATCATTTGCTTAAAAACTGCATAACAGTAATAATTTAACTATGTATAATATAACCTACAACGTATAATATAACAAGAACCACTTTTCTGCACTCATTAACATCTTCATCTCTTACATGTTTGTTAAGTTTATAAATATCTAAATTTTGCTCCTCTGTCACTTCATTCCAGTTTGTAAATTCTTCAAATCAGTACTTTGGTGGCAGGCTCAATTTTAAAACTAACTTCATTCTGATTTTTTTTTTTTACACTCAGACACTTGACATATAGAGATATTATATTGATCTCCACCAAATTGCACAAATTTAACAAATCAATGTGATCTGTTTTAAATTTACCAGGTAATACATACATCATTTTCTATTCTTTTGTGCAATATTTGGTCAGTTCTAGAATTGCATGAATAGTATGATGCAAAGATGTGAAGGTTTCATTTGTTAGATTCCCATTATTTGCAGTAATTCCAAGATTCAAACCAATTGCTGAATACATTTAGAAATAAATAATTATCATCATTTAATTTAAGTGAATTAGCATATTTATTGTTAAGCTGCCAACCTTTATATGGTGATTTTTACCTTCAGTATTGACCATCTAGTACAAAATATGTTTATGTATTCTACTTCTGCAAAGTTAGGCAAAGATTTCTGTTTCCCTAAGGTCAGCAATCTCTGAATTGATTCCAAATTTGCAAAACAAATGAAACATTTTGCCTTTCAAGACTATTGAGAGAAAAAGCCTTTTAAGGGTTCAATTTATAGCAATATTTCAAAATTGACGGATACCAGTAAAATATGAAATAGGAACCATGTATATTATCTAAATCATTAGAAAAATTATGAGAAAATTTTGGGAACATCATGCATTTCCTTGTATCTTTTAAACCAAACCAATTGTTTCTAATGCATTTTAGTAAATGAACTGAATCAAATATGAAGAAATGATGTCTAGATTTCATAATTGGCTGTTGATATACATTGAGTTTTGAAAGACTACAAAAGAAAGAGATTTCTTATTTATTGCATTAATATCTGTTATGACTGGTATTACTCGAAAGATCAATTATTTCCTGTTTATCTCTTCTAGACCAATTCTTATCCGTTTAACTAGGTCAAATAAATTCTCAGCTTTTAAGATATTTAGTTGGCATAATATGCACATCCTTGTATTGTAAGAATACACTGCTAAGCATAAAAGCAAACACATTTGCTGCTAAGCCAACAACATTACCACCTTTATAATCAAAATAAGGTTTTAGGTGAATTTCATCTACAAGTACAGTGTAACCCGGATATAAGAGAGTTGTCGGGACCGGAGAAGAAGTCTCTTATATCTGGGTTTCTCTTATATCCGGGTTTGGTCTATTTTATATACATTAACACAGGCTCTAATTTGGGACCAGAGAAAATCTCTCTTATATCCGGGTTTCTCCTATATCCGGGTCACACTGTAAAAACCTTTCTATGATGTTTTTACATTCAGTATTGTCCACGAAGTATAAAATATATTTATATATTCTGCAACTTCTGCAAAGTTAACCAAACATTTCTGTTTCTTTAATGTCAGCAATCCCTGAATAGTGAACTGGTTGAAAATTAAAAAAAATAATGAAACATTTTGCCTTTTAAAACTAGTGAAGAGCCTTTAAGTTCAATTTATCGCAATATTTCAAAATTGACTGCAATTCCAGGACATGAAGCTTCGGTAAAATACAAAATAGGGAACTTTTGATATTATCTATATCATGATTTTCATGATGAGAAAATTTTGTGATCATTCATTTACTTGCATCTTTTTAACCAAGCCAGTTTTTTTCTAATGCATTTTAGGATATGAACTGAATCAAGTATGAAGAAAAGAGGTCAAGATTTCATAACTGGATTTGGATATACAATTAAAAGATTTGCAGGACTACTAAAGAAAGATATATCTTTCTTATCTATTGCATTAATATCTGATATTACTCTAAAGCCTATCTCTTCTAGACCAATTATTACTTGTTTAACTAGGTCAAATAATTTCTCAGCTTTAAGATATTTAGTTGGTATAATATGCACAACATTCTTCTGTTGAGAGAATACATTGCTAAGCATAAAAGCAAAAGCACTTATTGCAGACTAATTGCATTTTTTTTTTGCTAAGCCAACAACATTATCACCTTTATAATCAAAATAAGGGTTTAGGTCAATTCCATCTACAAGTAGATATACTGTAATGTCTTTTTCTCTAGTAACTTATTTTTAATATACATAAAATTGTTATCATGTTGCACAACTATAGGATTCATATAGGGTGATAAGGTTAGTCTTCTGACGGCTGAATAACGAGGTAAAATTATATTTTTGCTGTTTCTTAGCAGCCTATAACCTCTAGGGGAGCAGTTATACTACTGCTTAAAAAATATCTAAAGGACTTGTCTTGCACCAATAACAGAATGGAATGTAATACGGCCTTCACATTTTGAGATTTGGTTTGACATTCTTCTGTGTTCACTTTGTTCATGTTTTCAATAACAACTTCCAAAGTACATTATTCAAACTATTGTCCTCATCTTTGTCGCCATATTTATTACAACATTTCAGCCGTTGTACACTCCGGCCTTCTTCAGGTGGTTGGAATGTCGAACTGAACCCTTTATTTCACTCACTGGGGGTAGACCGTTCTAGTTCCACGTGCCATGTTTAAGTTCTTTTTTACTGGTTAACTTGTTTGTAGTAATATTCTTAATTTCCCTAGCACAAAAAAAAAAAAATGATTCCAAAGATCATTTGAAGAGCTCCAAACAAGAATTCTTTCTAATTTTTCAATACCTCAAGGACAGATGGCACCGTGGATAAAGGCGTTGGTTAGATCCAGTGACAGGACCCAAAGTGTGTGAGTTGAATACCCGGTTAAGGCAGTAGAGAACTTTCAGAGGGAAATTAACAGGAGATAACTGACATCCATTAAACATGGCACGTGGAACTAGAACAGTCTACCCCAGTGAGCAAAATAAAGGGTTCAGTTCACCATTCCAACCACTTGAAGAAGGCCGGAGCGTACAACGTAATAAATATGGCGACAAAGATGAGGACAATAGTCTGAATAATGTAAATGTACATAATACCTCAACTCAGAAATATAGACAGAACTTCCAAAGTATTTGTATCACTTACATGATCAGAAATCTCATACTTCCCTATACAGTGTAACCCGGATGTAAGAGAGTTGTCGGGACCGGAGAAGAAGTCTCTTATATCCGGGTTTGGTCTATTTTATATACATTAACACTGGCTCTAATTTGGGACCAGAAAAAAAATCTCTCTTATATCCGGATTTGGTCTATTTTATATACATTAACACAGGCTGTAATTTGGGACCAGAGAAAATCTCTCTTATATCCGGGTTTCTCTTGTATCCGGGTTACACTGTAAATGTGGCATTTATAAATTAATTTCAAAAAGCTTTCTATTTTTTACGAAGAAAGAAAAGTGATGAAAGAATAAGGACTTTTCCATTTTTACACTGAAGAATGTTTTAATTTTATCTATTTCTAATAGATTTTCTTAGCTTTCATTTATTTAAATATCTAAGAATAAGTTAAAAAATAATCAAATATAATAGTCTATTTTTGACTGAATTGCTAATACATGTTATTTTATTACAGTGTAACCCGGATATAAGAGAGTTATCGGGACCGGAGATGAAGTCTCTTATATCCGGGTTTGGTCTATTTTGGGACCAGGGAAAATCTCTGTTATATCCGGGTTTCTTATATCCGGGTTACACTGTAGTATTAATTTTCACATCACCATAGAATACATGTACTGCAAAATTAGATTCAATTATAAAAGATTTACTGATTTTGGGTTATGGAGATTTAATGATGTGACATACATAAGAGTGTTGATGCCTCACTATACTCCAGTCATTTCTATCAAGAAAATATAATTTTCTCTCTATATCATTTATGCTGTGGAATCGCCTCTGCTCTTTGCATTCCAAGTCATCAGCAATACTTTGATTTAAATCTATTTTAAGGCAGAATTCTCTAGTTGAATTTTTCTGGACTCTGGTGACTTTCTAGAGAGAGTTTGTGAAGATAATTATGAGGGGACAGTTTGGTAAAATTCTAGGGATTGCACCTCCATGTAGAATTGGTTTCTTAAGGTTAACAGTAGTTGTGGTGCCAAATGTTGATGTTTTTGGTATTATGTCTTCAGGTCGAAAATGCAGTTCACATACCTCAAGAAAATGAATTAAAAGAGCAATTACACCCTGTTTTAAAACTCTCGGGGAACAATGAAGAAGAAAAAATCATCATTTCTGCTGAATAATCAAACTCACCCTGTGTCATTAATTTTAGCTGCTCATATAGAAATTTAACTGCATAAAAAATATCTAAATGACACTTCTTGCACTAACAGGAGAAATGATGTTACCAAATGTAATACAGCAATCAGACTTTGAGGTTTGGTTGATATTCTTCCATTTTTTTTTTTTTTCATGTTTTCAATAATAATTTCCTAAGTATTTGTATCACTTATATGAACAGGAATCTCATACCTCCTTATAGTATTAATTTTCACATTGGCACAGAACACATGTACTGCAAAATCAGATTCAATTATAACAGATTTACTGATTTTGGGTTATGGAGATTTGATGATGTGACATAGATAAGAGTTTTGCTGCTTCACTATACTCCAGTAATTTCTATCAAGAAAATATAATTTTCTCTCTGTATCATTAATATTGTGGAATCTCCTCTACTGTTTGTATTCCAAGTCATCAGTAATATTTTGATCTAAATCTGTTTTAGGGGCAGAATCCTCTTGTTGAATTTTTCTGGACTCTGGGGAATCTCTAAAGAGGGTTAATAAAGATGAAGATGAGGGACAGTTTGGTAACGTTGTAGGGATTGCACTTACATGAATAATTGGGTTCTTAAGACCAACATCCTACCTTGTGCAATGTCTAACCAGAATTTGAAAATAGAAACATGTCCTGCCAAGCTTCTTTTTTAAAGTAAGTGTACAGATTATTAGAAATTATTATAAAATATTCCCTTATAAGTATTTCTATAAAAAATTTTATTAAAAAAAGGATTAGTTTACATTTCATCTACAGAATTCAAAAGATCTTTTCTCGATGGAGGTTACCTCATTACTTTGTTTCAATGTATCATGCATTATAAAGTCATTAAATTAATTTAATCATTAAGTGTTAATGCTTTTTACAAATAATATAAAAGAAAATTACTCACTTTACTATTTTTGTTTGATACAAAATTTTATCTTTTCATAGTATGTATCCAATCATCTGATAAATTCTTTTTTTTATCTTTGGGAAATGAAAATACATTCACTTTTGGCCCATTTTTATAATTTCCTTTGTATTTAGAAACAGTGCAACCACATGGTATTTCGTTCCCACTCTCAAGGTTTTTCTTCTAGTAAAGACGGTTCAAAGAATTGATAGATGCTGGAAACAGTGGCGTAGCTAAGGCGGGGGGCGAGGCTAAGGTGCCAAAAATAGTCTGAAAACAGTGGTGGAGACACAGGGTTTCGCAGGCTGGCATATGACCCCCTCCAGAAATAATTTATGCCCCCCCCAGTTTTGTCCCCCCCCGTCAGAAATTTTCTAATAAATTGTCAGGAAATTTATGAGTAGGAAAAATAGTAATGTTTTCAGCTTTTGATTTGTACTGATTATTTTGTTGTGTTGGATTTTGTCTTGGATCATACATGTAAAACAGTAACGTACCGGTCAGTAGAGTAAAGTAGAGGTAGAGCATGTATGAAAGTTTAGTTACAGCTAACCATTCAGCATAGGGTGAATCGGGGTCATTGGGGTGACATTTGAGCGGACCGCCCCGGGTGACGTTTTTACTCTAGCTACGCCACTGGCTGGAAAGGTGAATTTATCTACAAACACTGTGAAATATTAAAAGGATTCACATTGTATATGCTAATACAAAAAAAAAAGTCTTGAATTGCATGGAAATCCAAAGACCATTGATGTGTTCCAACCTACCTTGTGCACTATCTAAGCAGAATTTGAGAGTAGTGTAGTGGACCGTGGGGTGATATTGAGTATAAGTAGAAGAACACATGTGAGTTAAGATTTTCCTGCTAGCCGGTCCAACTACATGAGAAAGTTGGACTTTAATTAAGTCCAAAGAAGACAAGGAAAAACAAACACAAGACCGATAAATATATGTAAACAAATATATGTATTAATAACAAGAAAGGTTACAAGTTACATGGACAGTGTGTGTGTGGTGAATATTATGCGTGTGTGTTTTGGTGGGTGTTCATACGTACGTGTATTGTTCTTAGCGTGTTCCCAGCATTTGGGAAACGTATTTGTGAGTGTTCACATCTTGTTGTTAGCTGAAAAGAGATTTACCTCAAGGTGGCGGCCCAAAAGCCTGAGGGGGAAAAAGAGGTCGAGGCGAAGGGTCAGCGAGTATTTATAGCCAGGGGAGAGAGACCCCTGGTGAAGGGTTAAGGAACTAAAGGAGGAGCTAACTCCGACAGTAGGCACATGTCCTGCCAAGCTTCTTTTCTAAAGCAAGTGTATAGCAACTTTGGTTTTGTTTTTCTCTCCATTATGTGGTAGTTACCATATGACCAGTGCAGACTGAATTATGAGATCCCTATAAGTGCTTAACCCCCTTGTAGCAGCACCTACCCCAAAAAGCTACAGATATATTCAAATAATTGCAAATATCATGAATCAGTTTGATGAACCATGCAAGGGGCTTCTTATCAATAGAGCTCATTGTAGAATTAGTGGAATGAATAAGCAGAGGAGCAACATAGATTTATTCAAATAAATGCAAGTATCATGAATCAGTTTGATTAACCATGACAGTGTCTTCACATCAGTTGATGTGCATGACAAGATTTCAATTCTTATTGAACAAAATTGGTGAGTTGCAATTTAACTGAGGATAGAATAACAATACAATGCCTTTTCCTGCACCAGACAATCTCCCTCTGAAATATTCCATGAAGAATTTGGAGCTATGGAAATCCTGGAAGGAAAGATATACTTGCAAGATGTTTTTGAGTTTCCTAGAGTTTTAGAAACAAAGTGGAGAAATTTGTTCACAGACCAAGGGAGCATGGGAACATCACATCAGTGACGTTTGCAGACTAGGTAGGCCAAAATTGTTCCAATTGCAAAGACAGATGGTTTAATTCAAATCTGTAGAGTTAATAAATTTACCATCAATGAAATTGCTTGTTATGATTGATCACTACACACTAACAATGATAGATTTCTCAAGAGGCGAAACAGCTTTCATATAAATTAATGTGTCTCGTGTATCAACTGGTGGCTCAAAAAAGAGAACAATCTCACGGTTACATTTCTATCAATAGTAAGATGGAAATGTTTCGCCTTAATATACTCCCTCTTCTGATTTATTTTGCGTCTAGTATATTTCAGAGAATTATGAGCAGTTTGGTTCAAGCAATTTTCGATGGATGAACATATTATTGATGATGTCAGTGTCAGCAAAGACCAATAAAGATCATATCATAAACTTAGAGAGAGTATTATAATGTGAGTAAATAGAACATTGGATGCTGACACAGTTGCATTGTATATTACAGTAAAGTTGTTGGGAATCAAATCCTTTCATGTTATCTTAGAACAGATGTTCTCAACCAGGGGTAAATTTACTCCTGGGGGGTAAAAAATTATATAGTTGGGGGTAAATAATTGAAGTACCTGATAATTTAAAAAAAAAAAAACGCCTGAAAGCCGATGATGATATGAGAGTAGCATTATCAGAAACAACTCCTCGCATAAACAAACTGATTAACTCAATGAATCAGCATTGTTCCCACTGATAATGCTTCTGGTGTTTCTGTTCATTATTTTTTGTAATACAAATTAACTTCATAATTTTCTATTTAGAAAAGGTTTGATTTTCTTTTTTTGATACGAATGTATAATACTATTTTTTTATACAAAACCTAAAGTCCTAAACAATAAAAACGTTCTTCTCTAACCTTGTTGTTTTTCTGTCACTTTTTATGACATTGATGTACAAATGAATGATGGATTACTAATTTTTTGATCTGAATACTGAATTTTTACTAATTTTTAGTATTTTCAGTATTTTTATTTCTGTTTTGGTATTTTTTACTAATGACAAATTTGCACAATTTTAGTCACAAATTAGTCAGTACTAATCATAATCCCTCATTCAAAAAAAACTTTTTTTTAGTATTTTCCAAAAATTTTTTAAATTGCCAAAAACAAAAATACTAAAAAAAATTTTTTTTGAATGAATGATTATGATTAGTATTAATTTGTAGATCTACTAATACAGCGGATAAAATGAATAATTTTTTATTAATGACTACAAACGTTAATAAAAATACTGAATTTTATACAGAGTACTAACTTATACTAAAAAAATTAGTAGATTAGTACTAAATAAGAAATCAGTATTTTGAGTGTCGCTTAGTATTTTTTTTTTTTTAGCACAGTATTTTGACTAAAAAAACCCCCTTTAGTATTTTGAATGAAAAAATCATTCATTCATTTAGTCACGAAATTGTACATCAATGCTTTATGATGGCTATGAATTTTTTTGTATGGGAGTAGGGGGGGGATGGAGAAATACATAAAGCCGAGGTGGGGTGTCAATAATGGAGGAAAGGTTGAGAATGGCTGTCTTAGAAGATATTACAATGACATATTCAGTTATCTCACTAGTCCTCATAAAGAAAGTTTTTTGGAAGGAAGATTTTCTTTTGGTGAGGAAAAATGTGTCACTGAAGAGGAAGACGTGAGTATTTATAAGAAAAAACATGAATTGGTCCATGTCATTGAAACCATCTGTGAATGATTGGAACTCCCCTATACTGGACAGAGGATAGTGGAGAAAAGCAGATTTAACTTATGTATTTAGGAAATATCAGAGTCTGTCTATATTTCTGAGATGAGGTATTATGTACATTATTTACATTATTCGGACCTCATCTTTGTTGGCATATTTATCACAACGTTTCAGCTGTTGTACGCTCCGGCCTTCTTCAGGTGGTTGGAATGTCGCTCACTGGCGTAGACTGTTCTAGTTCCATGTGCCAGAGGGAAAATTAACAGGAGATAACTGATAGCAGACATACATCAAACATGGCATGTGGAACTAGAACAGTCTACCCCAGTGAGCGAAATAAAGGGTTCAGTTCGACATTCCAACCAACTGAAGAAGGCCGGAGCGTACAACGGCCCAAACGTTGTGATAAATAGTGCGACAAAGATGAGGACAATAGTCCGAATAATGTAAATAAGGAAATATCAAGCATAGAATTATAATACTTTTCATTCCTGCAACATTCTAAATATTTTCTCAGCACATAAGCAATTCGGTATATACAATTCATTAAGTAATGAAAAAAATTAATATTGAGCAATGTTTTGGTTTTATTTTGATAAAAGAAAAAGAAATACTGCGTTTTTTTGTTGGATCCTAAAGAAAAGCATACTTGGCAATGAGCAATTCTGTTTATTTTGCGATATTGGTCATGTTTATTTTTATTTTAAATTTTAATTATGTCAGTAATGATTACGATGGTTATTGTACACATCATTTACTTTCAATAAAATTTGTAGTTAATATGAAATTTATAAAAAATATCATGTTGTAGTGAGTGAGAGTACAGTATCATGAATTTGGCTTGGAGGCAACAAGAACAGAATAACAGCCCGGAAGAAAAGTCATGCATCGACTTTTAAATAACTCTTCCAAATGCCAAAAGAAATCTCAGGATTTTAAACACAAGGAACAAAATCTTGATTAACACCGTTGATTTTTTTTCGGCCTGCATAGTCATTCAAAATGTTTTCTCAAAAGTAATTTCTTGTTTGTATCGTGTTTTTTCCATTCCTTTCGTCATTTATTTCTACTTCGACATTATTATATGAACTGAAAGAACAATAAAAAAAAAATTGGTTAGGATGATAGAAAATCCCAACAAAATAATTTGAACACAATGAAACCCACGACCTCTTTGTTATTCTCGTTCTGGTCTGAAAGGTAAGTGGAAGAATCGAAATAATTTTGATAAAATAGAAATCTTTATTTATTGACTTGCCTCACCATTTTATTTCTTTTCATTCTTTGTTATTGTTAGTTAGCAAAATGAAAATAAATTCAGCTATGATTTCAATGTCATCTTTATTTGATGAAATATTAAAATTTTAAAGGTTAAATAAAAAAAGTACACACCATACTAAAAGAAATTCGAGAATTAGTAGTTGGATTTCGTTTGAAAAGTTTTTATTTTTCTACTTTAATCACAGTTGAGTAGCATAAAAAACTAAAAGTGAGTTTGGATAAAAAAGTTATATCTCTTACTTAATTTGACTTCGTTTTACTTAAATGACCTTTATATTTTAAATTTAAAAAAATTCTAAATTAATGTTTCTCTTGAAAATTTAGATTAAAATTGAAAATGTTATCGAATGCAAGTGATATTTTTTGGTTTGTTGGATTTTAGAACGATTTGTCTGGAATATTTTTATTTACATTATTCGGACTATTCTCCTCATCTTTGTCGCCATATTTATTACGTTTCAGCCATTGTACACTCCGGCCTTCTTCAGGTGGCTGGAATGTCGAACTGAACCCTTTATTTCGCTCACTGGGGTAGACTGTTCTAGTTCCACGTGCCATTTAACATTCCAACATGTTCAACATTCCAACCACCTGAAGAAGGCCGGAGTGTGCAACGGCCGAAACGTTGTAATAAATATGGCGACAAAGATGAGGACAATACATTATTTACATTATTCGGACTATTGTCCTCATCTTTGTTGCCATATTTATTACAACGTTTCAGCCATTGTACACTCTGGCCTTCTTCAGGCGGTTGGAATGTCGAACTTAACCGTTTTTTTTCGCTCACTGGGTTAGACTGTTCTAGTTCCACGTGCCATGTTTAATGGATGTCAGTTATCAGTTATCTCCTGTTAATTTCCCTCTGAAAGTTCTCCACTGCCTTAACTGAGTATTGAACTCACACTCTTTGAGTCCTGTCACTGGATCTAACCAACACCTGGATAGTCCAAATAATGTAAATAATACCTCATCTCAGAAATATAGACAGATAATGAGGACAATAGTCTGAATAATGTAAATAGTGTACATAATACCTCATCTCAGAAATATAGACAGATACTGGAATATTTTTATTAAACAAAAATAAATTTTTTCTCATACTGTGTTAAAAAAGATTAAGTCAATAAATAAAAATTATCCGCACAGATTTTAACTATTAAAAAAGGAAAAAAATAGCAGCTGCTTGCAAAATTAACCTTTTTTTAGTATAGGATTTTTAAAACTATTTAATAAAAATAACATTGATTGAATCGTTGCAGTTGACTGAAAATGATCAGATTTTGTTAGAAAATCACATCATTTTTAATTTTAAATATAAAATTTTTCTTCATTTGGACAATCGTTATTTCTACTTGATTTGTTTCGGTTCTGTTTTTACAAGTTTTCTTAAGATTCTGTCTATATTTCTGAGATGAGATATTATGTACAGTATTTACATTAGTTGGACTATTGTCCTCATCTTTGTCGCCATATTTGTCACCATGTTTTGTAAAACGCCTCCTTCTTCATGCTCAAGGACACATGGCACAGTGTATACAGGCGTTGGTTAGATCCAGTGACAGACCCAAAGAGTGTGAGTTCAATACCCGGTTAAGGCAGTGGAGAACTTTCAGAGGGAAAATTAGCAGGAGATAACTGATAACTGGCATCCATCAAACATGGCACGTGGAACTAGAACAGTCTACCCCAGTGATCGAAATAAAGGGTAGGTTCGAAATTCCAACCACCTGAAGAAGGCCGGAGCGTACAACGGCCGAAACGTTGTGACAAATATGAGGACAATAGTCCGACTAATGTAAATACTGTTTTCTTAAGATGTTTCAGATGGCAGAAATTATTTGTCACTTTGCAAGGAAAAACAGAACGTTGGATAAAAAGAATCAATTTTAATTTGTTACATAAACCCAATGAGATACAAACCAAATGTCTGTTAAAATTACAATTCCCTCCTTGATATTAGATTATTTTTAGGTACTGCCACGAAATTTCTTAAAAAAAAAAAAGAAGTGAAACATAGGTATCTTCACTACTTCACTAAAAAAAAGTATTTTTTGATTATGTTTTTACATTTTTTAAACCTTCCTAGCATGTTCAAAATTTCAGTTAAAAAAAAAAAATCTCTTCTTTTTTTTTTTTTCAATCAGCAAAATTGCTCTCATATCCACCATTTTTGACAACTTTGTAAATAAAAGTGAAATTCATTTTAAAATCTTGTAAAATTCAATTATATTTTTTCAAAAGTTATTTCAGGAAAAATTAAAAGTTTACTTAATGTAATTGGAAACAAACATTACTTAATTTTTTAGCAGAAAAAATTTACTTGAAAATAAGAGAAGCATATCTAACCGTGGTGTTTGGTTTTAGAGGTGTAAATTTATGTCACAGCAATTTATCGGACGGAAGGACAGAAGTGACAGTATTTTCGAATTTTAAGTGAACCAGCTTATTTAACTATAAAGTAATTTTCAAGATTCTCATATTTTATTAATTTTTTTTTTTTGGTACATTTTTTTAACGAAGATATGTCCAAAACCTGCACTATTTTCTAAAATTTAGGTACCTTCATGAGATCACTAAAAAAGAGCATAGCATGATGAAAAAGATGCCAAACTTGATGAAAACAAAATTTTATCATCTAAATGTTTATGCTATTATTAAGAGGAAAGATCAAATTATTTTTGCGGTATTTTTTTACATTTTTTTAATCGTTCCTAGCATGTCTGAAATTTTTGTTAAAAATCTTTTTTTTTTGAGTCAGCAAAATTGACAGATAATCATTCATGTCAACCATTTTTTTCCATTTTATAAAAAAAGAAAATCTCAGTTTCAAATTCTTTTAAAAATCAATTATAATTTTTTCAAAACTTATTTTAAGAAAATTAGAAATTATAATCTTTACTTAAAATATTTTGAAACAAGCATTACTTGCTTTTTGTACCAAAAAGAAGTAGTTTAAAAATAAAATAAAGCAGGTCATAACATTTTGTGTCACTTGACAGGTGATGATTGACGATTTCATTACGTATTGACAGGTTACATAGGGAAAATTTATCATACGGGAGGACAGAAGTGATATTTAGAAGTTATTTACATTTAAGTGAACAAATTATTTACCTTGTTATTTTTAAGAAAAACTTTCAGCGCCCTAATTTTTTTGTTTGTACTTAGCTTTCAACTTTACGTTTACGATGCTTTATGGAAAATATATTATAAAAAAATTAAAATAAGGCTGTTGAAAGTGAGATTAAATTTAATAAGAATGGTATCTAATTAATTTATAGGTACCTTTCTTATGAAATTTTGTCAGAAGTGTACATAAAATACTATAATTTTATGTACATTTATTACATTTTACTATGTTATTTGTATTTCCATTCATTTTATTATTAATTTTGATATTTCATTTATGGAAAAATGTCATAACTGAGATTAATGTAAAAATAAGATCATATAAATTTCATAAGATGATACTGATACTTGTAGGTACCCTTCTCAGTTAAAATTGAAACATCAAATTAACTTCTCCACACGGGTTTCACATAAATGAAGGCCTTAACAGTGGAGAACAATGCTTAACTCAAATAATGCAACTTAATTGTATTCTTGTTGGTTTTCCATACTTTATAATTGCAGCTTTATTATAAACACAGTTACATTTCTTAATTACTGTGGGTCCTCTGATTGGTTGAATTGAATTGACTAAAAATTATTTTAATTTCCGTTTGAAATACACCACAGAATTAGAAAATTTAATCTAAAGGATTAAATTTTCTAATTAAAGCTAAAATGAAAACTTAAAAGAAAGGTTCATTTATGAAAATTCATTTAAACCTTATGTATGCTGAATTATTGGAGGTACCTATATTTTAAGTATCTAATTATAATTCGAAGTTGAATTTTGATATTATTTGAAAGGAATAGCCTGTAGGTACCTCCAAAAAACTGTCTAAAGAATAGGCCCAAACTTGATAAAAACAAAGAGACACAACTCTCTACCATGTTTCAAAATAAAATTGTCCATGTTCCACCTCTTTGGAGATAATAAGAAAAAAATTATTTTAATTTTGTGTGTTTTTGTTTTTTATTTTATTTATATAAAATAAAGTCATTAAATTTTGTTGGGGGCTATGGTGTTGGGGGTTTTTCCCAGCATTTGTTGAGTTTATGTTTGCACTTGAATGGTCTATACATGCTAACCTGTGGTAGGTGGGGGTGTTGTCATTTGCTGTGGAATCTGTAATCCTATAAGAAGATGATGTTTGACCCCTCTGTCTGATCCCTTGACCTGGTAGGTTAAAAGAGACCCATCTTCCTGGTCTGTATAGTTCCCTCAATTCTTGTCTGAGTCGTCTTCGATTGCTTTGCATTTTGACAATGTAACTACATGGATCTGTGCATTTATTTATCACTGTTGCTGGTTGCCATCTGCCATTTTCTTGTATAACAGACACTTTTCAGCCTATAATCAATTCAGGAAAGTCTTTTGCAATTCTCTTGTAATACTGTTGTTGCTTCTTGCTTTTGTCATTCATTTGTTCCTGGATCTGATTATCTTTTGGAGTGTTAATGCTCAATAAAGTTAGGATCCTTGTTCTTCTTTTCCTATTTTATAGGGTTTCTGCTGGTGATGGCAAGTGGCTCTCAAGTGGTGTTACTCTTAAGCATAGAAGAGCCATTTGGTAGAAGCCATCTTTGTTTTGTTTTTTCAATAGTAGTTTTTACTGTTTGAACCATTCATTCAATGAAGCCATTTGATTGTCGATATCGTAGGCTGGATGTAATGTATGTAAATTCACACTCAGTGACAAAACTGTGGAATTAATATTACATAAAATATCTGGCATTGTCTGTGTACAGGTGATCTTGTATGCTATGAATGGCAAAAATTGCCTTGAAATAATTGATGCAATTTTCACTTGTGACAGTCTTCATTGTCTTGATAAATGGCATTTTGCTGTATTGGTCAGCGACAAGTAAAATTTGTTGACCATTGAAGTCAGAGATGTCAGCTGCAATATATTGGAATTGTCTGGTTGGTTGGTTCTTTTACAATCATTGTCTCTTTGGTATTCTTTTATTGGTGCTCATTTCATATCTCACATATCTTTATTACTGCTTCAATGTCTTTGTTTATTTCTCTCTCCAATAAACACTTTCTTGTTTTAGTTGACATTTTTCTATTCCTTGGTGTGCATAATGAATTCTTTAAAGGACATTGTTTTGCATACCTTTTGATATGACTATACATTCACCTTTTGTCACCAATCCATCATGTACTGAAAAATATTCTTTCAATGACCAGTAATTTCTTATAAGTTTGTGTATATTTTTCACATCCTCTGGCCATCCATTTATAAAAGGGCTTAGGTATTGGATCATACCTAGAAATTGTTGAAGTTTTTCTCAGTTTGCAGGTGTAGGTTGTGATTTGATTCTATCATATTTCACTGTGTTTTGGTCGGAACCAGTTTAATCCCAAATAAGACCATTAAATAAGTCTTAACATTCTTTGCAATCTTGTGCGAGTTTGTGCAATGTTTTTGTTCTGTATGCTTTCTAATGGCTTGTGGTCTGATTCAATTTGAAATGCTTCCTCTCTACATATATATATATATGTGTGTGTGAAATTGTTCACAACCAAATACTACTGCAAGCAGTTCTCTTTCTATGTTTGCATACCTTGATTCTATATCAGTCTTTTGCTAGCAAATGCAACAATCTTGCCCTCATTAATGTTTCACTTAGGCCTAACATATTGGAATGGTCTGGTTGGCTGTTCTCTTACAATCATTGTCTCTTTGGTATTCTTTCATTGGTGCTTGTTGCATATCTCACATATCCTTATTACTTTGTTTATTCCTCTCCAAAAGACACTATTTCTTGCTTTTACTTGACATTTTTCTATTCTTTGGTGTGCATAATGAATTCTTTGAAGGACATTGTTTTGCATACTTTTTGATATGACTATACATTCACCTTTTGTGACCAATCCATCTTGTATTGATAGACATTCTTTCAATGACCAGTAATTTCTTATAAGTTTGCATAAATCTTTCACATCGTATGACCATCCATTTATTATGACTTGTTTTAGAGTCCTCCATTCTTTATTTTCTTCTGTAGCTTCTTGTAACTCCATTTGCTTTTACATTGATATATTAACAGTATTATTAGATCTATGTTAATTTCTTTACCTTGTGTTGGCTGTACTCATGCCAAGTAATCTGGTATTCTCATTTCTTTACCTGGCTTGTATATAACTGAACATCATATGGTTGTAGCCTTAACAACATCCTTTGCAATCTTGTGGGTTCTTGTGCAATTTTTTTGTTCTGTATATTTTCTAATGGTTTGTGGTCTGATTCAATCTGAAATGATTTTCCTTATATATATGTCTATGAAATCTTTTAGAACCAAACACTACTGCAAGCAATTCTCTTTCTGTATTTGCATACCTTGATTCTACATCAGTCAGTCTTTTGCTGGCAAATGCAACAATTTAGCCATCATTGATTAATGTTGCACCTTGGGCTAACATGCTTAAATCTACTTGAATTACTATCTTTTCATTAGGTTTGTAGTAAGCTAGACATTTGGTTTTCATGAACCCAATCTTTCAATGCTTGAAAAGCTTTTGAGTGTGTTTCATTCCATTGATATTCAATTTTCTTCTTGAGTAGTAATCTCAGTGGATCTGTTTTGGAACTAAGTTATGTTATAAAAGAGCTTAGGTATTGGATCGTACCTAGAAATTGCTGAAGTTTTTCTCAGTTTGCAGGTGTAGGTTTTGATTTGATTCTATCACATTTCATTGTTTTGGAGACATAAGACCATAAAATTTTATCGCTTTTTGTCTGAATTTGCATTTTTTTTTTTTTTTTTGAAAACTAGACCATACCTTCTATCTGTATCCATTGGCCTTTTCAAATTTCCATCATGTTCTTGGATTGATTTGCCATATACACAGATATCATCAGATATGCAAATGGCTCCTTCACAGTCTTCCAAAATTTATTGTGATGCACTCACATTTTTTTGGTATTTGTATTCACACTTTATCTTTAATTGTGGTTGTTTCCATGACTATCACTCATCACTGCCACCATGTTATATTTTGTATTTGGGTTTATTAATTTAACTGGGACACATGTGTTAGTACAACTTGTTTATTCCACCATTTTGGCTTCTACTGATAAAAAACAATTAAAGGGACACAACTCTCTAACTTCCTATAGCTCATGTTGCACACTCAATAATTAAATTATTAAGAGGAAAAACCAAAGTAATTTTTGATTATTTTATTAAATTTTTTAATCTTTTCTAGTTTGTTCAAAATTTGGGAATAAAATTAAAAATCTTGTCTTGTGTCAGCATGTAGCTCAAAGTCTTTTTTCACATTAAAAACACATTCTGTCTATATCTCTGAGATGAGGTATTATGATTATTTGCACTATTTACATTACTCACACTGTCATCCTCGTCTTCATTGCTATATTCACAACATTTTGGCTGTTGTACACTCTGGCCTTCTCCAGCTGATTGGAATTTCAAATAGAACTCTTTATTCATTCCACTGGGGTAGATTGCTCTAGTTCCACATGCCAAGCCTCTTTCAGATGTCTCAGTTATTTCCTTTTAACTCAACTCTTCAAGCTTTGGTTCACCACTGCTGTGGCCTGGTATTGAACTCACAACTCTTTGGGTCTAGTCACTGGATCTAACCAACATCTTTATTGACTGGGCCATGTGTTCTTGAGGATGAAATGAAGAGTTCCGTTTGAAATTCCAATCACCTGAAGGAGGCCAGAGCGTACAATAGCCAAAACATTGGGAATATGGCAATGAAGATGAGGATAACAGTCCAAGTAATGTAAATAATGCAAGTCAAAAATCCTTGTTTTGGAAATTTTTGCAAAAATCAAATAATTGTCAGATGTTAATTAAATTTTCAAGATTTATTCACAAATGAATGAAATTTAATTTTTTTTTTTTGCATCTGTTGCCTCCACTTATTTGATATTATGAAATTTTGAGAAATTAAAATTTCACCCACTTCATACTTATATTAGTTAAAAGCAGGAGTCCTTGGAGAATTCAAATCATCAATTTTTTATGTCAAACAGAAACACCATTTACTGAAAAAATTCTCTATATCATAAAACAAAAGAAAGCTGCAATAAAACTATGATATTATCTAATTCAGGGGTTCTCAATCTTGCTTGCTGCATGCGCCCCCTTTCAACATTTGTCAAAATGCCATTCACCCCCTCCTTTTCAAGGTGACAGGCCAGAGAAGCCAAATTCTATAATTTCTTTCCTCCCTGCTCTAAACTTACTGTGGTCACAATTTGCCCCTGAAAATCCCAAATTCACCCACTGTCAGTGAATTTCAACCCTGTTGAGAACCTCTGATCTAATGAGAAAAGCTCTTATAAATAAGTATATTAAGGACTCTATTGTCTTAGGAAAAAATATTTCAATGTATAATGAATTTTTATAAGAATTTCATTTTCTTTTAAATTTTAATTAGAAATATTTATTAAGTGTTATATCTTTTAAAATTCTGTATTAATTTCAACGTTTTAGATGATATTATTAAGTGGAAACTATATTTACAAATCATAAATGGAAAAGCTTAATACAAATCATCAAACACCAATACTTTTAAAAAATTTTGTATTTTTTTGTTAATTTATAAATGTGCTGATTTTTGTACCTGCAGATGATAAATGACATTATCAGAAACTAAGAGCAATAACTATGGTAACTGTAGAGTGAAAATTTCTAAAATTCAGTAAAACATTAGATTATAGATAATATCTTCCTAAATTTTGAAGATAACAGATCCTTAAAGTAAAACAAAGCTTTATATGGTCAGTATGCTTCAAATTTAATGCTTTTTGCCTCATCTCAAGATTCATGCCTAAGTTTTTGGCATTGCTATTCACCTTATTTAAATCATAATCATTCTATTTTTGTATGCTTGACTTTTGTGAAAACTGAGTTTGCTTACAAGTGGAAGAAGAAGCTCTAAATATAGACATTTTAAAATTTTTCAGAAAAATACCATTGTACTTGCATATCGTGTTTCAACTCAAAAGATAAACATTGATTTATTTTATTGATCTTTCCTGGCTGCTGCATTATTGAGCCTCTGTGCTGATCTCAAGTGTCCTTACGGTATAGCTATGTTGAAGTATGAATTGATTTGATATATTATTCATTGCTTCTGTTACATATGTCTCATTCCTTTTTCTTTACAGATGTATTGGCTGAACAGAAAATCATGATATTCATAAGAACTATTCTTATTGAGAATTTAACTGAAAGAAAACAAGAATTTAAACTTTCTATCAAGAACAGAGACATGCTGCTATATTCCTGTAAAGTTGTATATCTATATTTTGCAAAGCATCACATTAACTGGTAAAAAAATTGTGTACTCTGAAATGTTTGGTATATCTTTCTTTTTTTTTTTTTGAAATCTACATATAAGTAGAAATTAGAATTTATGATTTTGTTAATTTTGCAAACCCTTGTTATGATTTAGATTTAGTGTAGCATATGGAAAAATGTACTACAATCAGATAATGTTCTTGTGAAATTTGTGGAACAGCATTTTCATGAGAAGTCACATTTGAAGAGTCCTATACAAACACACTGGAGAGAAATCATAATTTTGTGAAGTTTGTAGTTCTGTCTTTTCACTGATGTCACATTTGAAGCACCATATGTGAACAAACTCTGAGTTGAAACCATATTCTTGTGTATTTTCCCTTTTTAGAGAAGTCACATTTGAAGTTCAATATGCGAACAGACAGTGGAGAGAAACCACATTCTTGTGAAGTTTGTGGATCTGCCTTTTCAACAAAGACACTTTTGAAGCGCCACATGAGAACACACACGGGAGAGAAGCCATATTCTTGTGAAGTTTGTGGATCTGCATTTTCTGAGAAATCAACTTTGAAGTACCATATGCGAAGACACACTGGAGAGAAACCATATTCTTGTGAAATTTGTGGATCTGCATTTTCAGCAAAGACAGCATTCAGATTTCATATGCAAACACACACTGGAGAGAAACCTAATTCTTGTGAAGTTTGTGGATCTGCATTTTCTACAAAGACACATTTGAAGCACCATATGCGAACACATACTGGAGAGAAACCATATTCCTGTGAAGTGTGTGGATCTTCATTTTCTGCAAAATCAAATTTGAAGTACCATATGCGAACTCACACTGGAGAGAAACCTTATTCTTGTGAAGTTTGCGGATCTACATTTACTGAAAAATCACATTTGAAGTGCCATATGCGAACACACACTGGAGAGAAACCATATACTTGTGAAATTTGTGGATCTGCATTTTCTGTGAAATCAAACTTGAACTACCATATGCGAAGACACACTGGAGAGAAACCATATTCATGTGAAATTTGTGGATCTGCATTTTCATATATGACATCTTTGGTATGCCATATGCAAAAACACACTGGTGAGAAACCATATCTTTGTGAAGTTTGTGCATCTGCATTTTCACAGCTGTCCCAGTTGAAGTCCCATATGCAAACGCACACTGGTGAGAAACCACATTCTTGTGAAGTTTGTGGATTTGCATTTTCAGAGAAGTCCTCACTGGAATGCCATATGCGAACTCACACTGGAGAGAAACCATATTCTTGTGAAATTTGTGGATCTTCATTTTCACAGAGGTCACATTTGAAAAGCCACATGCAAACACACACTGGTGAGAAACCACATTCTTGTGAAGTTTGCGGATCTACATTTTCTGCAAAGACACCTTTGAAGCACCATATGCAAACACATACTGGAGAGTAACCATATTTTTCTGAAGTTTGTCGATCTGCATGTTCATGTAAGACATCTTTGGTATGCCATATGTCAAAACAGACTAGAGAGAAACCTTATTTTTTTGAAGATTTCGCATCTGCGTTTTCACAGTGGGTACATTTGAAGTTCCATATAGAAACATCCACTGGAGAGAAACCACATTCTTATGTAGTTTGTGCATCTGCAGTTTCATATAAATCATATTTGAAGCTCCATTATTTGGTGTCAACAGATCTGTCCTTATGGATGAATTTATAGATTTTACTGAGAAGTCGAAAAGAAAAAGATTCCAATCAATTTAAATTTGGTCTGAGATGTACCAAATTATTTTGATTATTGACAATGAATCAGTTCGAATTGCCATAGGGATGACCGCTGAAAACATACTCTCCAAATTTAGAAATAAATTATATAGTTGCATGCTGGTATTTGTTCCTAACCAATTAAAATGGACCGCTTCTCCATCACAGCCATCATATTTTTGTTCTATTCTGTCAGAATGCTACAAATACTTGAATGTATTCATTTTGCATATGAAAATCATTCTTACATTATGAACTTGTTGCTTTGTTATTTTTGACTTGCATATAGTTTCTTTACTATCAGTGATCCTGATAGGTTTTTAATGTGGTGAGTCCCTGGGATCCACAGGTGGTGCTTTGTGTATGATCCTGAGAAATTCAGTGGGTCCCAACTCAAGTCTTTTAAGAAATTCATTTTTTTTTAAATTTGGCCAATCTCTTTCAGATCTGGGGCATTGATGAAAAACTTGATATAAAATAAAGATGCATTTGAAGAATTTTATATGCAGATTTTTATGCTATTTTTGATTGAACATTCTTTTAAAAGAATTGTGTTAACTATCATTTTACAGCTGTTTGATTTATTATCCTAGACAAGATCAAAAATATAATGCAAAGATAGAATTCTGAATTCTGCATCGTGACTTCATTAATTTATTTTGAAATATGGGCGTACAGGTTTCATGTTAAGTATGCATGTTGTTTAGAGTTGTTATAGATGATTTATATCATTATTAGCTAAAGGCATCAAAAAGTAAATGTAAATTATCAATTCAGTAACTAAATGAATTTTCTTTTTATTAACTTTAATGGCCTTAATTATATCATAATTACAATAGTGATATATGTGTCTATTTTACCAAAACTGATTTTGTTTTCTCATGGAAAGAATAATATTTTAGATATTGGAACAATTTTGAGAAAAATACCATTAAATTTTTATATCATGTTTTAATTCTTGCACAATTCAAAAGACATTATTCAGATTAACGTCTTTATTTTTCTATTCTTAATTAATTAGTTAATAGATTAAATTTAATATTTTCAATCAGTGAAATACTTTGCTCTATTACAAAACTAAACTGACAGGAAGACGTTTGTTTTTTTTGGGGGGGGCAGGGTATCTAAAAATCTTCTAGCCCATGTTTATTGCAATGCAATTATCTTTATTGAAAAAATATTTTATTTCAGGAATATTAGCTGATTTAAAGTATAATTAATTTGATTTGAAACAATTATTATTTACTTTAAGTGTAAAATATTGCAGAGATGCATTTTTTAACACAGCAGTAGCTGTCTATTTAAGCTGTTGATGTGTTTTACAGCTTGATGACAGATGGATATTTATCTAATATTGTTCTATAGGGGACTTTAGCTGTAAAATAATTGAATTTAATGTGAGCACCTTTTTATATATTATTTTAAGTACTCAATAATCTTAAGAATCTTGGAAAATATTCTCCTTAATGTAATATTTTATCAAATTTTAGTAATTTTGTCTTTAAATTTACTATATTGTTATTTTCTGATATATGTTGTTTATGGACATCCATATCTCCAAAAATCAGCATGTTTATACGCATACATAAAAAAAATTCAAAATACTTCAAATAAATTTGTGTTTGAGGATTTGTACTAACCTTTTTCCATTTATGATTAGTAAATATAGATTTTACTTAATAATATAATCTAAATACATAATTTTAAAACTTAAATTTATCTTAAATTATTCTCATTAAATTTTTTAAAAAATGCATCAATTTTTGTAAAAATTCATTGTTCATTGAAAAAAGTTTTCTGAAGACAATAATATCCTCAATATATCTCATTTGTAAAAGTATTAAAATCTTTTCTAATTAAATAATGTTTTAGTTTTATTGCATTTTTATTTTATTAATCAAAAAATGTGAAATTAAAAACATTTTTGCTATTAACACACAAAGAAAGCAGACGGAATGAACATGCAAAGACAATTGTAAATATTGTATTTTGTTTAAATTTATTTACTCCATTGAGGGGGAGATATGGGGAGGGGGTAATGAATGTAGTCATCCATTTGAGTGAGTGGGTTGGGTGTTAGTTCCAATTGCTGTACAAATGAATGCTAAAAAAAATCCCCTGCCTAAATTTATAAACAGATTCTACAAATGCATTCTGGGATTTATTCCTAAACAATAATAATGGACTACTTGTTCATATCTGCCATATTTTTGAATCTTCTTGAAGTTGAAACACTATAATAATTTTACTATACCCCTTTTGCGTATCAGCACAATTCTTATTTGGTGAAATCTTTCCCTTGTTGCTGTTGCTTTGCCTTGTCTTGACATGCATATATATTAAGTGTGTAGTAATATTTTGCCCTGATGGTTTTCTTCTTTTGTCAATTCTGTTTTATGAGCATTTTACCAATTATACTTAACCATGGCCTGTTATTCCATAAATTTAATCTTTTATCTAAAACTATAAAGCTTGAAGAAAGATGTTTTATTTTATAAAATTTATTTCAAAGTTAGATAATTAATTTTTTTATTTATTTTTTTGGGATGGGTGGTAGGGTTGTGTACCTACTCAAAAGTTATTGCTTTTATCCAGTTTTAATAAAACAAACTATATTTTTTTTATTTACCACAAGAAAGCAATAAATCTTATATATATATATATATATATATATATATATTCCTTTGTGAAACATTGATATGTATTTTGACAGTATGCTTTTAAACTCCTTCAGATCTTGGGTCTTGATAAAAAAAAACCTTGATATAAAAGGAAATGCTTTCAAATAATCATACATGGCAATTTTTAAGGCTATTTTTCAGTGTGAATACTTTTTAAAGAATTTTGTTGAATTTCAGCATTTTACAGCTGTTTGACATTTAAACAGTTTTGAGAAAAATACTGTTAACTTTTTATATTGCATATAATACTTACACAACTCAAAAAAGGACATTATTCAAGATTAACTTCTTTATTTTTCTTTTGCTATTTGTTAAACAATTTAACAAGATTTTTGTCAAATAGAAGCCTATTCTATGGAAGCACGATGTTACTGTATACTTCATTAATTTCCTTGCTATTCACTTTAGACTATTTTTGTTTCATTTGAGTGTTACTGTTAAACAAGACAAAAATTATTAAACATGAAGGACTCCTTTAGTAAAGGTCATCTTGATAAAGTAGAATTTTGGAAGAATGGTCTTTTAGGCTGACTTACTTTGCCTAGATAATTACCTGATGGGTTTGCATTTTTGGTTCATTTCTGTAGATATATGTAATATATATAATATATATATATATATATATATATATAATATTTAAAGATATTTGCATGAATTTAGTAAAAAAGTTATAAAAGAAGAGCTCTGTTTGAGAAAGATTTGTACAAATAATCTTGAAACTCTTCTTGATGCATGTACTTAATGAATCTGCAGTTAGCAGCAATGACCACTTCCATACATGGTCTGAAATGTTGACCTGCCCAAATCAGATGATCTTCATATATTTTGGACATTATATTTGTTATGTTAGACTTCAGATATTTTATAGTGTTATGGGGGCTTGGGCTGCTTCCTTCATGACTCCACCCCATATGAAAAAGTCTAATGGATTAAGGTCTGGAAATCTATGAGGCCATATGTCTAGGGTGAGAAGATTGTGGAAGATGTAACTGATTCGTTCTTGCATCAACCTGACCTTACATTGTGCATTGTTTTATTGATAGGTTTACAATTTTTCTTTGCTCACACACTATATCCACGGCATCTCAACCTTCTCCAACACTTTAAGCACTGATAAAAGAAGCAAGGAGGTATGACATTTCCCTCATTGCTCATGACTCTTTGAATCATTATAGTTATCTGCTGGTAAAAAACAGATGTAAGATCAAAGAAATTCCATAAATCAAAAAAGGTTTTGGATGTATAATGTATGAAGAGAAATATAATCGTAATAGAATAAAATTGTGCTGCTCCATGACAATAGAGCAGGTCGATTTTAGAACCGTGGTATCGCACCCAGTTTGAATCTAGTGGGGTTTGACTCTTAAATATGAATTAGGAAAAGGAATAAGTCAAGCCAAAGGGTAAAAACAATAACAGGATTAATTGAGATTGTTTTGAAGATGTTGATTTCATTAGATAATTTGAGGTGTTGCAACAATAACAATATGTAACATTCGAAGATATTTGCATGAATTTAGTAAAAAAAGTTATAAAAGAGATCTGTTTGAGAAAGATTTGTCCAAATAATCTTGAAACTCTTTTGATGCATGTACTTAATGAATCTGCAGTTAGCAACAATGACCACTTCCATACATGGTATGAAATGTTGACCTGACTGAATCAGGTGACCTTCATATATTTTGGACATTGTGCAGATTTCAGATATTTTTTTGGTGTTATGGGGGCATTGATTGATTCCCTTCTGACTACACCCCATATGTAATAGTCCTATCAATTCTTGTCTGGGGTGAGGAGATTGTGGAGTATGTGGGCCATCCTGGCCATATAAGATGGTGCAGTGTCTTGTTGGTCTTTTAGGCTGACTTGGTAATTAAGGAAGATTACAGGAACATATATTGTGGATTTAATATGACATATATCTTTAAAATAATCTAAAGTGAATAGCAAGGAAATGAATGAGAGTTGTGACCTCACTTGTCGATCCTTGTCACCCCACAAGTTGGTTCTCATTAATAGTCACCCCCCCACCACCACCACGTTGGTCCTCAAGTTTATTCAGGTCATGATGGTTACCATCTAGTTGACTATTCACTTGTTAACACATGACTTGTGTTTTGATGGTAGGTACAGCTCCCCCTGACTTGATGTTTGCTCACAACCATTCACTCCTCTGCCATGTGTTTTTTGATCTCAGAGGGTGAGAATAATGCTGATGAAACAAACTGAAGTGAAGGTGGAAACTACACAAAATAAGAATCCTTTAGAATAAAGAATTAACACAATAAAAGTAATTCACTGATCACCACCCCCTCTATATTACCAGCTATACTACTATTTGTTTCCATTAGCATCTTTAACTATCAATATGATCCTGGACATTTTCCTCCTCTTCAATATGCACTGCAAATCATTTTCAAGACTCTTTGTCACTTTAATTCATGACTCGTACATCTGAGCTACACAATCCACTTCACTAGTAAGCTACTATTGCCAAAATATATGTCATATTAAATCCACAATATATGTTCCTGTAATCTTCCTTAATTACCAATTCTTCAAAACCATTATTTCCTTGTCCCACTAGACGAATCTCCTGGTAATCATTTACTTCCGCTTCTTTTCTCGTGTCTCAAAACATTTCACATAGTGGTGACTTTACAGGCTAATATTATTACACCATCTTGACACACGATATGCGCCCACCAAATTGGTAGCCTAGAATTCCCTGTCAATGCACAGCCTTCACTCAGCAACAATATTAATCCTATTATTAAACCAACACTATTTTTACCACTATGACATTAAAATTCAGATTTATCCAACAATCAAGCAACAGAAAAGACATGATCTATCCCCTCAGAGATTTTCATAAAACCCCAAATAACTATTAAGGTTTTCATTTTGTTTATTTTTTTACTTTAAATGTGAATAAGTATTAAAATACTTTCTGTATTCCAGTCACATTTTAACCATGGTACACTGGACTTAAATTTACCATAGTTACTGCACATTTTGCAAATAAAAAGAAATTTCAAAATTTACTTTTAATACTGGTGTTTGGCGAATTGTATCAAATCTTTCTATTTATATGAATAGCAAATATAGTTTTTACTTAACTACATCACCTAACCATTACAAATCAATACGGAATTTTAAAAGATATAATTATTCTAATTAAAATTTCAGAAAGATAAAACTCTTGTAAAAATTCACTAAAAAGTTCGTTTTTTTCCCCCAAGATGATAGTGTCCATAATCTTATTCACAAAGCAATTAAAAACTTATCTAATCAAACAATATCCTACTAACTTTATTGCACATTGTTATCTTTTTTTCATTTTATAATTCAGAGCAGATTTTCAGTAACTGGTGTTCCTGTTTTACATAAAGCAATAGTAATTGATGATATAAATTCTCCAAGGCATTTTGTTTTAAAACTAACAGACATTAAGTGGCTCAAAATTGAAATTTTAATATTAAAAAAAATCCTTCGGTCCATCTCTCAGTGACAAGCTAAAATCAGTCAGGCGAAAGCTCATGGTCTATATAGGATTTACCCCCCCCCCCAGCAAACAATAACGTAAAGACCTTGGCATTAAAGCTTTCCCTTTTTAAGTTTGGGGCATTTTTCTAATCATGCATGCTCACTTTCTAGTGAATCTTTGGAGACACACACTTTAAATTTACTGTAGACTTTGAAACACATAGGTAGCAAAGAGAATTCGTTTTTTTTTTTTCATTTCCACGTATACACTGCTGGCTTTGACAAGTGAGGAAAGAAAAAATTACTTATGCTTTAATAATGCCTAAAAAGTTTGTATATGGAATTTATTTTTTCATTTAATTCAGATTAACTCTAGCTAGACCATCATCTTTCAAATAGAATGGAATTTTAAGTTCGAAGAAGGCATTTATGATTTCTAACATCTACTTTTCATTATTTTCATTTTTCATGGTACTGAGCTTCACTATCTCACTTCTACCATCAGGTGAAATGTGCCACTCCTAATCCCCTCTCTATTAATGCTTAACTCTCACTCCTATGAGAATGTTTTCCCTCTTATAAGCTTGTATCTCCCTTCTCTCACAGTCTTTTTTAAAAAATTACTACTGGGATCTCACAACCAAATCGCGGTCAGTCTCCTGGGGTTCATTTTTTTAACCATTTGGGTTCCCCCCGATCTGTCTATACATCCCTATTCTAAGTAAATGGGATATTTCTTCTCAATATTCGATTTCCCTACCATCACTCTTTCTTTATGATACCTTTTTTCTTTTTTTTTTTTTTAATTTTGCTTCGCCCTCACCTGGCTCACCTGAGCCATCATCTCTGCTATCATATTCACCTTTAGTAGGCCTTTAGTAGTTTAAAATCCCTTTGATTTTGTCTCTTGGTTTGGGGGCGGGGCTTTCCTTTCCAGGGCAGAAGTAACCTTCTCCCATCCCATCTCTCTGCATACCTGCACCGTCTGCACCCATGTTCCAATCTCCTGCACTCAGTGCATCTGAGTTTAACACTTGCTCCCCACCTGGTTGGACAATTCCCTGACCTATGGTCTTCATGACCACATGTCCAACAAACAAGCACATATCTCCTGGGTGTAGGCATGAAGAACCACTGTTTTCTATGGGGATCAGCTTCTTCTTCCTAATTCTTGGGGTGCCCCCTATGGTCTTTTTGTCCCTCCTTGTACCTGGGGTCCTTTAACCTGTATTGACCTCGCCACCCTCCTGACCTTTAGCTAGACCTTGGCCCTTGATCTCTCCTCTAATTCTCTCCTAGAGTTTTGCATTCATTATTCTTTTTTGCTTCTCTTGAAGTTCTCAATAATTTTATTAGGTTCGTCATATTTTTAAATTCCCTAGTGACCCAAGCAACCTGATATTTGATCAGAGTCGAGCTTAGATTCACAGGTACACACCATTATAAAATAACAAATACAACTTCAAACTTATTGCCCAGCAAGTTGCAACATTCATCATGGGAGAAAAAGAGTAATAGGAAAATCAAAAGTGTCCTACATGTACTTGATTCGATCACCTTTGTCTGCCTGGTGGGTTGATGGTATTTATCAATCCACCCACGGGGATCGAATGTGGCACAAGGCCTTTTTAATGTGGGTAACTGCCTGGTGGGTTGATATGAACACACTTTCAGACCTGAATAGCCAAGTTGACTAAAGTCCCTTGGTTCTTACTGCTGTGTATATTTTCACAACTTGGTTGGCTGGGTTCTGTGTTCCTGGGGGTTGCTGTCTGCCAAGTTACTATTTTCTAAGTTGTTATCTTCTAAGTAGCTGCTGGTTTTCATGGATGAATCTTGGTCCATGGCAACCATATATGTAACCCCACTGGTTGATCCTAGTCAACGGTAACTGATAATGTCACTCCAAGAGTCTATCCTCATCAACGCCCACCAATAATGGAGCTCTGTGCCTCATGTTGGTTTTCAAGTTCCTTCAGACCACTATGGGTGCCATCTAGCTGATTCCACACTTGTTAAAGCATGTTTCGTTTGTCACCGGCTTCATGATGGTGGACACAGTTCCACTTGATTTAGCTGGCATTTGTCTGTTCACAACCGTTCACTCCTCTGCCACATGGTGTTTTTGATCACAGAGGGTTCGAAGATTGCTGATGAAGCAAACTTATTGAAACTTTTTTCTATTTGACATAGTTGCAGATACATTAATGGTCTCTTTCTCATTCGTGAGATGTGGGGAAGGATGGGTAGTCTTGGTTTTGCTCAATCTTACTGAATTCCATTTAGTTAAATTTGGGTTTGATTCTCCTTGGAATTATTTTAAGACATGATTTTTCAAGACATGTTTTTAATTTTCTTCTCAACTTTTCAATCCATCTTCTCAGGAATTTCAACAATTATCATTCACTTAGTAGACTCCATCCAATTCCTTATTTTTTTGTTATGTTTGATCAATCACCTGCCATTTTATTGTCACATTATTCCATTCTAATTCTGCAATGAATTCTACTGATGAGAAGCCATTTTTATGATTCATCAAATTGATTCATGGTACTTGTATTTAATTGAATAAATCTATGTTGCTCCTCTGTTCAAACCACTGTAATTTGGCAATAATTTCCATTGACGAGAAATATCTTTCATAATTCACCATACTGATTCAGAGTATATGCATTCATTTAAAATAAATCATTGTTACTATTCTGCTTAAGCCACTCTTTCTGCAATGATTTATGCAATCTATTAATGATAATCCTCTTTCATGGTTCTTGGTACTTGTATTCATTTGACTAAATCTATGTTGCTCCTCTGCTTATTTCAGTCTAATTGTGCTCTGTTGATGGGAATTCTGTTTCATTGTTTATGAATCTATTGGTTGGTTGGCTGTTTTTGTTTACCAGTATATCAACTTCCATTGGTTATTTAATGCCAGAATTTGATTATCTTGTGTGTAAAGTGATCCTTAATCCAGGCCTGTACAGCATGTATAGCTCTTCAGTGACTGGTGACCAACAGGTAACATGGGAAAGTTCATTGCTCGAATTGGATTAAGTAATTAATTATTTCTTAAAGAAATTTTTGTTTATTTCCTTTGGATTAACTTAAATTTTTTATTCAAGATACTGAAGAATGTATTATATATATTTCTTTTATTTGAACTTGTAATATTTTATTTATCTTAAACAAAGCTTTTCAGTGCAAAATTCATAAGTGTCATTACGAATTTTCTCCCATAAAATTAATATAAATTGAATATTTTTCTCTATGCTATTGTTCTTCAACAATGACGATATTAAGCATAAAATTAAAAAAAAATTTATGCATAATTTGTTTTTCTTTAACAGAGCAGGTATTGTTTTTTAAAATTATTTTGATTTTTTATATTATTTGTAAATAAACAGAAGACATTCCAAAAAAGGAGTTAAATATACCACAAAACTGTAAAGGAGAAGAAATTTATTGTCTTGTCAATATCATCTTTCTCTCTTTTTACATTTTTTGCAATTATTTTTGAGAATTTAGATACAGAAAGTTAATTGAATTTTTTCTTTATGCTATTATTCTTCATAATAATGAATATCTTGATTATAAAAATCACTTTTTATTTGTGCTTTCCTGATAACATGTGAAGTATGTTAATGTCCTTGTAAGAAAAAAAAAGTCTAATGTTTTCCACTGGTAATTTTCTAAAATTACTATACAGAAATTTGTGCATTTGAAAAAAAAATTGAATACAAATTTAATTTAATATTTTTTCTATGGTATTATTATTTTTTATTATATATATTATTTTATATATTAATATTTTTTCTATGATATTATTCTTCCTAACAATTGATTTAAAAAAATAATCATTTACAGGTATTGTAAAAAAGAAATGTGTGTTGAATTTTACTTGCATTGTTGTTACTAAACAAAATTAACCAGTGACATAATTTGAAAATCCTTTAGAACCATGTGGTTTCTTAAAAATGATGGGAAGAACGACAAGATTACCAATCCCCACATTCATACAAACTTGAAATTTTTAATTCTAACCTCTCCAACCAATGCTCCCGGGAGTTTATTTTTCTTATCTATTGCAAGTCTTCCCTACAGATGAAGACAAATTTGAAGAAATTAGGAAAACACATATCGCTGACAAACAGAAAAGCAGATGGGAATTATATTTTTGTTAGCAAAAAGGGATTGGAAAATAATTTTATCTATCACTTAGAAGGTTAGAGAAATCAATGAGTGGATGTATTGTTCTGACACTTTTTAGTAGGATTGTGTATAATTTTTTCAAAAGAAAAGAATATTTTTTTAATTTTATTATTCGAAAGTCTTTCAAAAAATCATCAAAATAAGCTGTGTAATAGGTTGTCATGGTAACCATTATAAACAGCAAAATTCACAAAAAATATTATTTAAGAATTTGGTCACAGAAAGTTAATTGTTTTCCTTATGCTATTATTCTTAATGATAATAAATATCTTGATTATAAAGTTTATTTTTTAAATAATAATTTACGTTTTTTTTTATAACGTGAAAAATGTTAATGCCTTTGTAAGAAAATAGAAAATTAATGTAACTTTTTGCACTGGTAATTTTCCCAAATTACTGTACAGAAATTTGTTCATTTGCTAAAAATTTGAATACAAATTGAATTTAATATTTTTTTCTGTGATATTATTCTTCATAACAAATATATTAATTTAAAAGAAATATAATTTACAGGTATTTTAAAAATATATATGTTGAATTTTACTTGCATTGTTATTGTTGTTAAAAATGTAAAACAAAATTAGCCAGTGAAATAATTTGAAAATCCTTTGGAACTATGTGATTTCTTAAAGATGACAGAAAGTAACATAAGATTACAAATTCCCACAAACTTTAAATTCTTAATTCTGAATCCTAAACTCTCCTGACCTTAGAGTTTAATGTTCATACACATTTTAGAAGCATTGTGTGTAATTTTTACAAAATAAGTTTAATATTTTTTAATTTGACTATTCCAAAGTCTTTCTCAAAATTGTCAAAAAGACCTGTGTAACAGGTTGTCATGGTGACTATGATAAACAAAATATGGTTTGTGTATTTAGTCTTCCTCAAGATGAAAAAGAGTGAAAAAGATGGTTAAAGGTAATACCTTGAAACAACACTCCTGATAAGTCAAACACTGTTGTTTGTGAAAGGCGTTTTCTATCGGAGTATGAAACCGTGTTTATTACAAGAAAAGTATATACGTATATAAGTATATTACCTCGTCCTCAACCAAAACCAACAAATAAAACTACTACTACCGTGCAAAATGTGCAAAATGATGAGTTGGCACAATTTCTAGAAAAAGACAAAATCCTCACTCTAAAAAAATTGTATCAGAATATTGATCAACAGGATTTTGTCTCAGCAGTTACCTGCTATAAATCAATCAGCTGTTCAATAAATGTGCTGATTTTTTTCACTGGAAGTATTCCGATGTTTTTAATTAAAATTTTTAAATGCTATCATGCTGGTGTATATACAACAGTTTCAAAAAGGTGAATATCAATGTTTCAGCACCAGTCACAAATCAATGAAGCAACTTGTTATCTTAGCAACTTAAAAATTGATAATAATAAATTTTTTTTAAAAGAGCATGTTAATTTTATGCGACCACAAATGATTAGGACAAATCATAATGATTCTAGTATTCTTATCTGGGCATTTGAGTATTTTGTTACATCTCAGTTATTAACAGACTTCAGGATGATTTTAAGTTACCCAGTGTGAGAAGCTTACCAGCTTTGATAAAAGTTTCAACATTAGATGACTTTAATTTTCTTGGTAATATTTTGAAAAAAAGTGATGATGGTTATGCCCGGGTTGCTCTATAATATTATGAAGGAAACTTATTTAGTTTGGCTGAAAATTTTGAGGGGTTAGCAAAAACATTATTGGGCATCATGGTAAAAAGTTTAAATGGGGGGAAAAAATTTTTTTACTTAGAATAATCCCTGTTGCAAAATTAGACTCAATGCTCCCGGGAGTTTATTTTTCTTATCTATTGCAAGTCTTCCATTTGAAGAAATTAAGAAGACACATATCACTGACAAACAGAAAAGCAGATGGGAATTATATTTTTGTCAGTAAAAAGGGATTGGAAAATAATTTTATCTATCACTTGGAAGGTTAAATGAAATCATATTGAACAATGGGGAATGGAGTCTCTTTTTTTTAAGAATTTAGGTAAAGAATTATAGTTTTGTTAACGAAAACAAGGAACAAACCCTTTTTTTTTCTTAAGGTTGGGGTTATGAAGATCAATCATGTTGTGCCAAGAATGTGTTCTGGTTTGTGCAAAAGAAGTCAGAGAATTAACATTTGTAGTGGACCATGGCTGTGATGTTGTTGAGTAGACGTAGAAGAACACATGTGGGTTCAGATTTTTCCTGCTCGCCGGCCCAACTACATGAGAAAGTTGGACTTTAATTAAGTCCAAAGAAGAAGGCAAAGAAAAGCAAACACAAGACCGATAAACATATGTATACAAATATATATTAATAACAAGTTACATGGAAACAGTTACAAAGGACAAAGTGTGTGTGTGTGTGAATATTCTGTATGTGCGTGTGTGTGTATTGTGCTTAGCGTGTTCCCAGCATTTTTGGGAAACGCTATCCATTGTTAGCGCCTACATTTCGAGGTTGTAAGCTGAAAGCCTCAGGAAAAAAAGAGATTTACCTCCAGGTGTCGGCGCAACGGCCTGAGGAAAAAAGAGAATTAGGCGAAGGGTCAGCAGCTTTTTATAGCAGCGAAAAGCGACCCCTGGTGAAAGGGTTAACGAACTAAAGGAGGAGTTAACTCCGACAAATTAATGATTAGAATGGGCTACGCGCTTTCGCCCACACGATTGAAAAATTAGATTTGTCACAAAGTTACGCCAGCCTTGAGAAGTGGGCAGTTAAAATACCGAGCATCAGACAGGAAGGGGCAGAGTTTAGCTCTACTTGTACAGAGTGGCGGTGTGAGATGAAAGTAAAGCAGGTTGGAGTTAAGGGAGAAGAAATCCCTGTGACTACTCCCAAAGATGGTGGATGATTCTCCAAATTTGGAAAAATGATTAAGAAATGAGGAATAAACAAAGCCCTTAATAGAATTAATGTGAAAATTTAAAGAATCAACGAATCGTAAGAACCCTTCAGCCCAACGCCAGTTTGGGGCCGAAGTGCATATAAACAGATGACATTGGGGAGCTCATAGACTTGAGCTGCTATACTACATTGAGTGCGTTTGAAATCTACATCAGCTGCTATCAGAATTCCTGATGCCAAGACTTTGAACCCAGCTCTCCAGAAGTTTAGACAATGCCCAGTGTCACTAGAGAGATTGATACGAGAAGGGTTAATTTTGTTGTACTAAGAGCTATATAATCGGAATGAAGATTAATCCCACAAATCTTTCATTTTCTTTTTTCATCATGAAGATATTTTTTTGATAATGTAGCACCCAGCACAACTTGACCAGCATTGCATGACAACGACCTTCGATTTTCCACTGCTCTGAGATCAACAACACAACGTGGGCAGAGACAGTGTGGATTGAAGTGGACAGCGATTATTGTCAACATTGACCAGCACAGATTCAGTCCATGGTTAAAATATCGTCCTAAAGCTTTGTGGATTGGACCGCTAAACGTGTTTACATCACCAGGTATGGGTGGCAGCGAAAAGTGTTACATAGAAACTGTTTTCAAAATGATGTTGCCGTCAGCCTACGAGGTTAGGGATTTCATGTTAAGTCTGCATTATGTTTGGAGTTGTTTCAGATGATTTATATCATTTAGATTTGTATGTCCATATGATGTCGAAACAGACTTGGTTTATCGTTGGAAAGATCAATTTCTAAAAGAATATTTTAGACACTGGAACAATTTTGAGAAAAATACCGTTAACTTTTTATATCATGTACAATTCCTGCACAATTCAAAAGGACGTTTTTGAAGATTAACTTTTTATTTTTCTTTTGCTATTGAAAGATTTAACAAGGTTTTTGTCAAATAGAAGCATATTCTACAGAAGCAATACTTTAATTACTTTTGCTTCATTCATTTCTTTGATTTTCACTTTAAATTACTTTTGTCTCATTTGAGTTTTACTATGAAACAAGAAGCAATTATGCAGTCATTGGCTTTGTATTACAAAATTATGAATTTGTATTTTTGTTCATTTCCGTAGACATATGGATCATTTGAAGTAGAAAGCTATGAAAGAGGAGCTTTTGTAGGGTACAGCGTACCCGGATTAAAAGGAGAATTTAATACGGGATACCCTGTCCACAAAATACAACGCAAATTTCAAGAAGAAACAACACGATAAGGAACGTTGGTAGAAAATAGAACATTGTATATTTATTATCTTGTGAATAGGGTAAAAAAAGATTAATGTTTTAGTTAGTTTAAGCAAAATGTGATTTTGACAAAAATGTCTGTGTTCGCTGTCTTTTATCAGAGTAGCAGATAATGTCTGTTTCTTCTGTTTTTGTATATGTAAGGGAAAAGGGGTTTATCAATTTAAGTTGAAAAAGAGAGTGTGAATGAGGAATAAAAGATAAAAGAAAAATGTACTTATGAATTGTTTTGGAGTCAGTTGTAAATTTGTTGTTGTTTTCCTTTCCTACTCCACTTTCGGCTCTTAGTGTCGGGTTGAGTCAGCGATGGAATTTACTGTCAGTCTTCTGTGATCTTTGCGCCCTTCTGACTGGCGACTGACTTGAAACTCTGTATTTATTGTTGACTTTTTTTTCGGTTTAGCAAATCGCCTCCTTTTATTGGTCAGAAAATTAATTTCACACCTTATTGCGAAATCTGTTTTTAATCGTTTTGATCCGATTTTGCGGGTGTGCAAACCTACTTTGTGTTTTTTAGTCATTTGTTGGAATGATATAGGATTTGTATCCTATACTTTATTTGAGAAAAACTTTTACAAATGATCTTGAGACACTTCTTAATGCATTTACTTAATGACTTTGCAGTTAGCATCAATGACATCTTCAGTATGTGGCTTGAAATGTTTACCTGCCAGAATCAGGTGATCTTCATACATTTTGGACATTGTGCTAGTTATTGAAGGCACGGTGGAGTAATGGATCGCAGCTCGGATTGAAGAATTGCAGAGCCGAGTTCGAATTCCAGTCAAATCCATTACATCCACTTACATGCTAATATCCTTGGGAAAGGTATGAATCCTCCTCTTCTCCCTACCTCCCAGTTATGGGTAAATAGCAGGACAGAGAGAAGCGATTTTTGCCAAGCAAAGATAACCTTGGACATGTGGGACATGGGATAATCTCTCCGCTTACTGATAAGATCCAACGTACAGTGCTGTTCGATAAAAGTGACTCACCTGATTTTTTTTTTTACTTAAAAATTTTTTCGCCTATTGTTTTTGGGGTTAAACTAATTTTTAATCTTACTAATAAAGACTCCTTCCTGACCACCTAGTAAAAATGTTTACTCACCCTAAGGTATTCTATTGATAATTATAATTTTGGATATAAATGAGATTTAGGAAAAACTCTGTGCAAAAAAAAAAAACTCACTTATTTCCTGCAACTAGTAATCAATAGAAACATAACTGAACAGCTTTAAATAAAGAATAATACAGGTATAATTTATTTATAATAGGTAATATAGTTCGAAATATTTAATAATCTATGGGTCCTCCTTTATTTTGAATAACATTTTCAACCCTTTTTGGCATTGACTTGATTAGGTTCTGGCAAATCACCAAGCATTGAATTCCATTCGGATATGAAATTCACAATCAAATCCTCTTTGTTGCTCAACTGCTTTCTCGAGAGCCTGTACTTTATAATACTCCATAAGTTTTCTATGGGGTTGAGGTCAGGAGATTGGGGCGGCCATGTCATAACACTCACCTGCTTCTCATCAAAGTATTCCTTCATCAATTTTGATTTGTGACAGGGAGCGTTATCCTGCATAAAAATGACCTTGGTGGGGTCGATTTGCACCCTTTCAGCAGAAGGGAGCAGACAAGACTCTAAAATTCTCTTGTACTGCTCACTCCTGAGGATATTTTCAATAGGTTTTAAGAAACCAGTTCCATGAAAAGTAAAGCATCCCCAGAACATTATACTGAACGGATGCTTAAAAAGTACTTACTGATAAATTCAAAGCTAATTGTTTGACTTTTCATATCACACACACACACACACACACACACACACATATCTCTCTCTCTCTCTATATATATATATATATATAACACCATACATCTTTTCCACACAGAAATATGTTGCACATATCTTTCTCCACAGAAATGTTTTCATGTGTTGTCTTTGTTATAAAATAAAATGACATATCTCGGCTGATTTACAGGCAAATACTCAAGAGCGAGAACCGGATGTGAACGGGACAAAGCCCCGTCACAAAATGACCATTATCTTTCTTTACAAATGTTCCCGACACACGTGTTCCGGTCGAAAAATAAAATAATATTTAAAGTGCTCTATTTTTCGTCCAATAAAAATGCTTCCCTCCTAATTATACTCGCTTCGTTTCTCGAGCCTGTTAAGCCATAAAAAAAAACGCTATAAAAGGGGTCACACGGAAGTTCAGCGGGCAGTCAACAGGTGGCCACAAAGGAGACCGGTCACATTCAGCAGCTGTCAGCAGGAGAGCACCAACCACCGTCAACATGTGTGAACTACTATGAGAGATCGACCTAGATCCGAAAGCCGGCTTATGAACTTTACCACACCAAGGTAGCTGTCCTAAACCCTTACGTTCCTGTTGAAATAAACCACGTAAATCTGTTTCTACTGTTGTCGTATTTCTTTCTTGCAACCATACGCTTGTCTATAACATCTTGTTATAATTAAATCCTATTAAATTATATTCTGTGAGCTTCCGGTGCTTCGTCGAGAGAATACTCTTCGGCGCAATCCCGTTTCCGCGGTCGATCCCCCCACCACCTCCCTGGAAGGCGTAACACTACTCGGCCCCTGTTTAGGGACTCGTCCTAAACGAATCTTCGTGCGTCTTCGACCAACCACCTACTTCCAATTCTCCCATCTGGCAGTCGACCAGCTACCGCCGCCGATCAACTCTACACTCGTTTCGCCGATACTACCGAATCAACTTCCCCCCGGAAAGAAACCAGTCATACCGAACCCGACACCGATACAAACATATTTCTCCAGCGTACACTCTTCTTGTACATTTTTAGATAAATAAATTCGATGTTTATTGTTTCATAAAAAACTCTGCTTTTGTTTCTTCATTGTCAAGGTTCTTTAATAAAAATTTACAATGTTCTAAAAAAGAAGGAAAAAATTTTAAGAATAAGTAAAAAATACTTTGATCTTTCCTCTCAATAATAACATAAGCATTTAGACGCTAAAATTTTGTTTTCATCAACTTTGGCGTCTTTTTCATAATGCTATGCTCTGTTTTTAGCGATCTCACAGAGTTACCTATCTTAGCTGTTCACACCTTTCTTCCCAAAAGCTTGCGGCGGCGACATCCTTATCGGCCCCGCAACAAGCTCATTGTTTAACATTTCATATCACATATATATAACACAGACATCTTTCCACACAGAAATGTTTTCATATGTTGTCTTGTTATAATTAAATCCTATTAAATTATATTCTGGTGTTTGTCGTTCGTTAGTATTAGTTATGTCTCCCTACCCGTGTATTTGACACTCCATAGAGAACCCACATTTGTTCAGCATCTGTATTCATTTTCTGCTGGTTCTACTCATTGCTGGAATTTATTGCCATCATTGCATATTTATCAAGTCGTTTTTTACCTTTTTCTTTTAGACATTTTGTGTTGCGGCAATCGGTTCGTAACACCAGATAATAATAGTGAATATAGGAATGGATAAGCTTTTTAATTGGGCAGGTAGAAAAAAAAAGTTGAATGTAGTCTTGTAAGCCTATACGTAGATGAGGCTAGATCGGTGCCAGACACTCTAGCTATGCCATTAAACTAGATCTAGGTCTTGCCCGGCAATTGTGTGAATCAATACAGGGTAGAGAGATCGTGTGAACTGTTCGTACAATTAAAGGAAGTACATGTTCATTATGGAAGCAGAAAGTTTAAATATTTAGGTCTTGTTGCAAGTACATGTATATAATATAAACCTTATATATATATATATAACTATGATGGCCTAGTATGGGACTAAATACTAAATATTTAAAACATATATTTCCAAGTGGATAACCATTTCAGCAGAAATGAAACGTAATGAAACAAAAGATGAAGAGAGCTGCAGAGGTGAATGAGAAAATAGGAAAGATTCCAAAATTTACATCGTGGCTCAACACAGGTGCAACGCCAGCGACTCAAACCATTCCTTCAGATACAGCATCCACATCAACATCCACTCCTCCAAGGTCAGCCACAAGTACTGTTCCTTCAGATATAGCATCCACAATGAGTACAACCAGCAGGAAATGAATACAGATGTTGACCAAATGTGGGTTCTCTATGGAGTGGAAACCTTGGTTGTATCTTTCACATCAAGTCGTTTTTTACCTTTTTCTTTTAGACATTTTGTGTTGCGGCAATCGGTTCATAACACCAGATAAAAAATAGTGAATATATGAATGGATAAGCTTTTTAATTGGGCAGGTTGAAAAAAAAAGTGTTGAATTTGTTAAGCACAAATCTGGTGCTTAAAGCTCTAGATTTTAGTCAGCTTTTCGCTATCGCAATTAACGCAAACAACCTAGGAATTGGAAGCAATATTATTTCAAGATGATGCGGTATTCGATACTTGAATGTGAAAGAGTTACGAAGATTTATGGGTATGGTGAAACCGTAAATTCTATGGAAATTTTTCTGAAATTTCTTCTCCATTGACTGTTTTGTTAAAAAGAAAAAACGTTTAAATTTGTATGGGCTTCAAAATGTCAGAAAGCCTTTGATAGAAACAAAGATTTGTTAAGCCCAAATCTGGTGCTTAAAGCTCCAGATTTTAGTCAGCTGTTCGCTATTGCAGTTGACGCAAACAACCTAGGAATTGGGAGCAATATTATTTCAAGATGATGATCAGAAGAAAATGTATCTTGTTATTCTCAAAAAATTAACAAACATCAGAAAGCATATTCTATCAGAGAAAAAGAAATGCTAGCATTAATTTCTAGTTTACAACACTTAAATTTATGTGGCAATGTCACAGTTGACTACTGGAGTCTTCAAAGACCATAACCCATTAGTTTTTAAAGGTAAAATGAAAAATAAGAATAGATATATTCGAGCGTGACACTTAGTGTTTAAGAAATTCAATTTAAAAATGTATTAACGGTGTAGAAAATAAATGTGCTAATGCGTTACTCCATATTTAAATCCGTCCTGAGTAAGATGATAAACTACATCCATGTCCTGGGTAAGACGATAAACTATGTCCGACAGCAAGGCCTCTGATCAGGAGGTTTTGAAGAGCGTAGAACCACTTAATTGCTGGTGTTCCCAGGTCCATCCTGACCTGGGGTGGTAGCACCTGTTAGGGTCCCAGCTATGCAGCCGTAACAGGTGCTACCTGTTAGGGTCCCACCTAGAGCGCTACCTAGGTCTTGCAGGCCTATACATAGTTGAGGCTAGATCGGTGCCAGACACTCTACCTATGCCATTAAGCTAGATGTAGGTCTTGCCCGGCAGTTTTGTGAATCAACACACAGTAGAGATCATCATCATCATCTTGCGGCCTCAGCCGAGATTGAACTCACTACACATTTTCAGTATTCTTTATCTGTTATAGCTAATACTTTGATTGGTGTAGTTCGTAATCTTGTCAAATAGCTGAATTCTTGATGCTTCGCTAGGGCTATCAAGGGTGTTTTTATCGTGACACCATCACTAAATGGATTGCCAACCAAGGCTCAGAGAGACTCCAGTCACCCTCCGCAGGTTTTGAATTCAGAGTTTTCCTTCACCAGTTGCCATCCAAGGCTATAGAACCCAGTCTGTCCTGCTATTTACCCATAGCTGGAGGGAGAAGAAAAGGATTCACTCCTTTCCTAAAGGTATTAGCACGTAAGTGAGTGTAATGGATTCGACTGGAATTCGAACTCGGCTCTCCGATTCCTCAATCCAAGACGCTATCCATTACTCCCCCGTGCCATGATTAAATATTTAGGTCTTGTTGCAAGCATACTTCTATAATATAATCAACATTCTGGTATGGGACTAAATATTTAAAATATTTCCAGGTGTATAACCCTTTCAGCAGAAATGAAACGTAATATTTGGAGTGGAGCTGCAGAGAAAGAGAAAATAGGAAAACTTCCAAGATTAATAACGTGGCTCAACACAGGTGCAAAGACAGCCACTCATACCATTCCTTCAGATATAGCATCTGCATCAACATCCACTCCTCCAATGTCAGCCACAAGTACTGTTCCTTCAGAGATAGCATCCGCATCTATATCCATTCCTGCTACCAATCGTACAGTTTCAGAAAACATACCATCATTTCTTGTTACTGGTGACATTTTACAAAATGAAATATCCAAATCTGTAACAGTAAAGGAGTTTACAATCCAGGGCTACAAAACATTAATGATATTAACACAATAGATTACTGGCTTCCTAGTAGGCCCTCATAATATCAGAATCATGATAGCCGCTTTTCAAACTCACTGAAAGTGTATAAAACAGCTGGAGTAGAGAATATGAATGAAAGGTATTTATCAAACAATGTATTCAAACGTGAACTGCGAAATGGTGAGTGTATAAAACGTGAATGGCTATTTTATTCACCATCCCAAGACCGTTTGTATTGATTTCTATGTCGCCTATTGTCCAAGAAAGAATCTCCCTTTGCTACATCGGGGTTCAGTGACTGGACGCACGGCAATGTTATTGCGGAATATGAAAATGGAGAGCATCGAAAGTGCATGACATCATATTTGATAAGACATAAAGAACACAAAGAAACTAGTGTTGACACGTGTGATTTCATGTAATTCGCTTTCTTACCTCCAGAGGTTTGCTAATTCACGCAGAAAACCAGATTACTGAGTATACAAAAAATTGCAACTATACCAGAGCTGCTGATTGAATTTAACGCTTTCTTAGAAGAACAATGTCAAAATTTATGGAAATCCTGGAAAAGAGAATCCGTCATATTTATCTGCAAATATTTGTGAGAAATTTCTTCAGTTAATAGGAAAACAGTTTGTTTTTTGTACTATTCTTTTGGTAGTAAAAGAATCAAAGACCCACTCCAGATATCTTACGCACAGATCAACTGACATTTACTGTACAATACAATAAAGGCTGAGAGCCTGTGGATAGTTTCTTGGTGTTCATTTCAATCTTTTCTCATGGTGCAAAGGGTCTAACATTGTTGTATATTTTCTCAATGAGAATAAAATTCCACTATCAAACTGTCGTAGTCAGTCATACGATAATGCCTCGAATATGTCTGGACGATATACTGTATTTCATGCACGGATTCATCCACTCAGTGAGTTTGCCATCTATGTCCCCTCTACTGGGCACAACTTGAACTAGGTGGGATTAAAAGCAGCAGAGTTTTGTCTACAAACTCTAATATTCTTCGACTTTGTTCAGCATCTGTATTCATTTTCTGCTGGTTCTACTCATTGCTGGAATGTATTGCCATCATCTCTCGGAAAGGATTTTTTTTGGACAAGCGTCTGTCTGACACGCGATGGTCAGAACATTTTGATGCTGTTCATGCTCTTGGGGTTGCGAGAAAATAGAACATGCAATGGATTCTCTGTCAGCTGACAAGTGAATAGAAGGTGAGACTTAGAAGGATTGAGCAAAAAGAAAAATGGAAAACCTAGAGACTGTAGTGATAGGGTTACCATTGTTGTTTATGTTATAAAATAAAATAAGACATATCTCGGCTGATTTACAGGCAAATACTCAAGAGCGAGAACCGGATGTGAACGGGACAAAGCCCCGTCACAAAATGACCATTATCTTTCTTCACAAAAGTTTCCGACACACGTGTTGCGGTCGAAAAATAAAATAATATTTAAAGTGCTCTATTTTCGTCCAATAAAAATGCTTCCCTCCTAATTATACTCGCTTCGTTTCTCGAGCCTGTTAAGCCATAAAAAAACGCTATAAAAGGGGTCACACGGAAGTTCAACAGGCAGTCAACAGTGGCCACAAAGGAGACCGGTCACGTTCAGCAGCTGTCAGCAGGAGAGCGTCAACCACCGTCAACATGTGTGAACTACTATGAGAGATCGACCTAGACCCGAAAGCCAGTTTATTAACTTTACCACACCAAGGTAGCTGTCCTAAACCCTTACGTTCCTGTTGAAATAAACCATGTAAATCTATTTCTACTGTTGTCGTATTTCTTTCTTGCAACCATACGCTTGTCAATAACATTTATTTCCGACGGGATCATCAAATATGTAGCTGTTGTATTATCATCGGTGTAGTGATTGAGTTACCAATATTTAACTAGGGCTAGGAAAGATGAGATTAAGGACAAATGCGTGAAATGCAATGCAATTTATACTTGACGTAAATAGCACAGAATAAAATACAAAATTGAACTGATTGAACTATAAGTATACAAAGAAATACACACACACACGCATATATATATATATATATATATAGATAGATAGATAGATAGATATGAAGAAATATAGTTTTAAGGTGTGCTACATTTATGGAATGTTTAAGTGCTTAATATCAGAGATAGAGCATATACATATATATATATATATATATATATTGTGTATTTTGGAAGCAATCCCTCTTTTATACATGTTTCATTAAAGACGAGTTAAAAGTACTGCAATTAAGCTTTTTATTTCATTTTTTTTTTTTTTGCAATTCTCCAAAACATAATTAGATTTATTAATGTTTGATGAACATGAATTCAAACAGAAAAGGTAGGACAGAGTCGTGTCCCTTTGATTAGGTATTAGTTGTACCGGAGTTCATATTAAGAAAGTTTGGAATTGTGAGTTTGCAAAGTTGGTAAAAGTTCAGAAGTGATTTCAGAGTTTGTGAATGTTGGTAATTGTCTTTAACGTCTAGTCAGCAATGACTAAGACGGGAGTCGGTGAAGGTTACATCTTGGCACTTGGTAACTACTACTCAAAAAGTTCACACGTGTTCGGTTTATATAATGGTCAAGTGGCTCCTAGCATATGAGCGGGAAAACAGATTGTTCGCGTGCAGGCGGTTTGATTGGTCGGAACTGACCAATCAGCAAGCTAGATTGGAGGTGATTGACCAATGAATACTTGTTATATTGTATGAAAGTAGAATTTTACTTACCAGATAGGAAGAGTGCATTTCCTAAAAATAGGTAAGGCTGGTTTGTTGTGGAAGATTCCACAAAACAATCTTTCTCACAATTATTTGGAATGACATGATAGAAGGAAAAAAATTAGCAAGGTTATGCAATCAAAGGGTAAGAACATCCTTGTTTACATGAATCTTCAGATTCATTAAATACATGCATCAAGAAGAATGTTGAAATTGCACTTAGATTCATCAAATACATAAAGTCAGTGGTCTTCAGGAATAGGATGCCATTTTTCAAGCACATGAGTGAAAGCCAGTTCAAACGATGCTGCCATATTGTGCTACGAAGCAGATTGCACTTAGATTCATTAATTACATGCATCAAGAAGAGTTTCATGACAAATCTTTCTCAAATAGAGCACTTCTTTTATAACTTTTTACTAAATTCATGCAAATATCTTCAAATGTTACATATATCTACAGAAATGAACCAAACATGCAAGCTTATCAGGCAACTATCTAGGAAAAGGAAGCCAGTCTAAAGGGCCATGAAATTCTATGAGAACCTATCTTCAGGAAACTAGAGACAAATTTAGTGAGTATGAATTCAAAGCCACGAGTGTGTGTTCAGATACAGATTACAGTGATGGGGGAAAATGGGAAGGAAAATGAAGTGTGTATCATAATAAATACTAGCAGTAGAGCCCGGCGTTGCCCGGGGATGTAACAGTAAGAGATAGATCAAGTATAAAAGAAAAAAATACTCCTTCCCATCAATTTAATTTTGAAATAGAGCAAAGTATTATTGCTTATTGGTAATTTTAGATTTAATCTATTAACTAATTAAGAACAGAAAAATAAAGGAGTCAATATTGAATCATGTCCTTTTGTGCAGGAATTAAAACATGATATAAAAAGTTAATGGTATTTTTCTGAAAAGTGTTTAAATTTCTAAAATATTATTTTCTTAATTATTTTTTTCCATGAAAAACAAAGTCAGTTTTGACAAAATACATGCATACATCACTATGGCAATTATGGTATACTTAAGGGCATTAAAACTAATAAAAGGAAAATTCCTTTAATTTGTGAAATGATGGTTAAATTTACGTTTACCTTTTGATGCCTTTAGCTAATAATGGTATAAATCACCTGAAACAACTCCAAACAGCATTCACACTTAACATGAAACCCCTACTCACATATGACAAAAAATTAATGAAGTCAACATAATTCAGAATTCTATTTAAAAAATTCTTTTAAAAAATGTTCAGTCAAAATAATTCTTCACATATATCTCTATTTTACATCAAGGATTTCATCAATGAACAAGATATGAAAGAGTTTAGAATTGTATTGTAAAAATCTATGTCAATTTTTTACAACCAAATATATATCAAGATATTAAGTTTCTGTAGGAAACAAAATATATACAGTTCAGCCAAATTGAAAAAAAAATAAAAAAAATAAAAAAACTAGTCTGTAGCCCTGCTGTTTAACACAACAATTTGTTAAGAAACTTTAGTTGGGACCCATTGAATTTCCCAGGGACATAAATAAATCAGTACATGCGGGGCCCAGACACTCACCACATTAAAAATCTATCAGGATCACTGATACTAAAAAAAAACAATAAATATGCATGTCAAAAGTAACAAAGCAGAAAGTTCACAATGTAAAAGGGATACAGTCAAGTGACTGTAGCATTCTGACATCAAGATAACAAAGAAAAATATGTTGGCTGTGACAAAGAAGTAGTTAATTTTTATTGGTTAAGAACAAATCCCAGCATGCATCTATACAATTTGTCTATAAATTTGGAGAGCAGTCATTCCTGCAGCAATTGAAACCAATTAATTTACTATTTTCATTAGCCAAAATATTTTGGTATATCTCAGACCAAATTTAAATTGATTGAAATGTTTCTTTTCTATTTCTCTGTAAAATGTACAAATTCATGCATATAGACAGATCTGTTGACACCAAATAATTTTCTTTATTACAATATTCATCAAGAATAAAATATACTTTTCCCAAATGTTATTTTAGAAAAAACTGGCTGACGTTAATATGCACTGGAACAAATATTACTGTTTTCTGCTGTAAAACTTTGCAGAAAAGCATGTGTTTAGTGACTTTGGAATAGATATAGTCATATACAATTCAGCAATGTATGTTTGCATGTGTTGGTTAATATTCACAGTAGAAATGATCCCAACAAAATACAAATATAATTTCTTTTCTCTGTATTTATATGCAATTCAACAATGTAAATTTCACATGAACAATATTTCTTCTGGTATAGATTTGAACATGATGAAGTAAATTTGACTTTTCTATAAATTGAAATCTAGAAAATATGCATAAATGTTTTCTATATAGCAGTCCGAAGACTTCAAGTGAAATACAAATCCACAAAATTTAGAAGAACAGGATTTCTCTCAAATGTGCGCACTTCAAGCAAGACATAAATGAAAACACATTTGCACAATCTTCACCAGTATGTGTTTACTCTCCAATGTGTATTTGCATATGTTGGTTCAAAAGTGTCTTTTTTGAAAATGCAGATCCACAAATTTCACAAGAATATGGATTCTCACCAGGGTGAATTCGCATATGATTCTTCAAATATAGCTTTGTTGAAAATGCAGATCCACAAACTTTGCAAGAATATGGTTTCCCTCCAGTGTGTGTTTGCATATGACTCCTCAAATCTCTCTTTGCTGAAAATGCAGATTTACAAATTTCACAAGAATATGGTTTCTCTCCAGTGTGTCTTATCATATGGTCCTTCAAATTTGATTTCACAGAAAATGCAGATCCACAAACTTCACAAGAATATGGTTTCTCTCCAGTGTGTATTCGAATATGACGCTTCAAAAGTGTCATTGTTGAAAATGCAGATCCACAATCCTCACAAGAATGTGGTTTCTCACCAGTATGTGTCTGAATATGGTACTTCAAGTGTGACATCTGTGAAAACGTAAATCCACAAATTTCACAAGAAAATGGTTTCTCTCCAGTGTGTCTTATCATATGGTGCTTCAAATTTGATTTTCCAGAAAATGCAGATCCACAAACTTTACAAGAATATGGTTTGTCTCCAGTGTGTGTTCGCATATGGTACTTCAAAGTTGATTTCACGCAAAATGCAGATCCACAAACTTCACAAGAGTATGGTTTCTCTCCAGTGTGTGTTCGCATATGGCATTCCAGAGATGACATACATGAAAGTGCAGATCCACAAATTTCACAAGAATAGGGTTTCTCTCCAGTGTGAGTCCGCATATGGTATTCCAGAGATGACATACGTGAAAAAGCAGATCCACAAACTTCACAAGAATATGGTTTCTCTCCAGTGTGTCTTCGCATATGGTGCTTCAAATTTGATTTCTCAGAAAATGCAGATCCACAAACTTCACAAGAATATGGTTTCTCTCCAGTGTGTGTTCGCATATGGCACTTTAATATTGATTTCAAGGAAAATGCAGATCCACAAACTTCACAAGAATATGGTTTCTCTCCAGTGTGTGTTCGCATATGGTGCTTTAAATGTGTCTTCCGGGAAAATGCTGATCCACAAACTTCACAAGAATATGGTTTCTCTCCAGTGTGTGTTCGCATATGGCTCTTTAAAAGCGTCTTTGTTGAAAATGCATATCCACAAATTTCACAAGAATGTGGTTTATCTCTGGTGTTTGTTTGCATATTGGACATCAAATGCAAGTTCTCTAAAATGGGAAATGCACAAATTTCACCAGAATATGGTTTCTCCCCAAAATGTGTTCACATATGATGCTTCAAATTTGATATCAGTGAAAAGACAGAGCCACAAACTTCACAAAAATGTGATTTCTATCCAGTCTGTTGCATATGACTTCTCTGTAAATACAGATCCCGAAATTTCACAAGAATATTGTTTCAAGAACATTTTCCATATGCAACACGAAATCTAAGTCATGACAAGAGTTTGCAAAATTAACAAAAACATAACTTCTACTTTTTACTCATATGCGACACTAAGATTCTCCACAAAACATATACCAAACATTTCAGAGTACATGATTTTTGCTAGTTAATGTGATGCTTTGTAAAATATAGATAGACAATTTTAGATGAATATGGCAGCATATATGTCTCTGTTCTTGATGGGAAGTTAACATTCTTGTTTTCTTTCAAATGAATTCTCAATAATAATAGTCCTTGTGAATATCATGATTTACTATTCAGCCAAAACATCTGGAAAGAAAAAGTAATAAGACATATTTAATAGAGGCAATGAATAATATATAAAATCAGTTCATATTTTAACAGATACATTTAGCTATATATTAAGGCTACTTTAAATCAGTACAAGGATGCAATAATGCAAGGAAAAATCAATAAAAAAAAAGTAAGTTCATCACAAATAATTTCCTTTTGAGTTGAAACACAATATGCAAGTACAATGGTATTTTTATGAAAAATTTTAAAATGTCTAAAACGTACATTACTCTTTAGAGATGCTTCTTTTCAATTCTAAACAAACTCAGTTTTCACAAAAAACATCAGACACCTGCAGAATAATTGGATGTTGAATAACAATAATATAAAAACATCCATTTATGCTTGAATCTTGAAATGAGGCAAAAAAGCATTAAATTTAAGGTATAATGTCCAAGTAAAACAGAGAATAAGGAATCAGTTTCATATATCAAGCAATAAAGTATTTTTGTTTTTTCACAAGTTGTATAAATGAAGATGGGATTTCAGTCTGGCAATTATTAATTAGTTGATGTGAATCCAAGACTGCAATTGGATGTCAACACAATGACAAAAATCTTTGTGCTTTTAATAAGAAAATTATGATATAAAATCAATCAATATCAACTTTATAGAACCAAAGAAGTTTGTGAAAGTGATATTATGTAAAGTTGTTTACCTTCAAATAGTTATTAAACCTTATGCACCAGGAAATCATTTAAAGAAGCAAAGAAATATAAAATAATAAAAAGTTGGCATTCAAAATATGATACAAATCATCTAAGTACAGGCTATGCATAAAATTTTCAGCATTAAATAAATCAAAAAAAATTATTTACAGAAATTCCCATTTGAAATTTTGTAAGGAAAGATGTTTCCTGTGATTACCAGAGTAAATTCATTTACTTATAAAATAATAACCTCATTGAGTTGTACACATTTCAAAGACAAAACTCTGGAGAAATTGTTACTTTTAATCAAACAAAATACCATAGGATCTACATAAACGGTGATTCATATAATATTGGGAAGAAATGTTCATATAAATATTGGCTTTTTGTACAAACTGTTAATATTTTCAGAAAAGCACCTCATCATAAAATTGTTTTAAAATTAAAAGACAAATCACATTAAGTGTGACTGTGCAGACAGCAGTGCTGGATTTGCCAATGATTCAAAAATGCCTGAGAACTGTAATAGCTAAACATGGAAATTATTTCTCCTTGTAATTAACTATAGGGATACCAAACAAAAACATGATACCTAAGGCTAAAATGAATGTTAAAAAATGAATAATCATTCTTGAAGCTTTTATTTTAGTTTTAAATCCAATCTAATAGGTTAAATTTAATATTTCCAATAATCAAAATACTCTACTGGATTTCAAAAATTAATTTAAATTGTCTGGAAGGTTTTTTCTTTTACTAAAATAATTGATTAGTAGCCATTTTTAGTCATTGATCTTCACAATGTAATTTTCTTTACTAAAGATTTTTTTAAAAAAACTAAACATACTTTTCTGACATTTATTTGAGGAATTTTACTTGATTTAAAGTATAATTAATCTGATTTGAAACGAATATTATTTACTTTAACTTTAAAATATCACAGAAATGTATTTTTAACCTGACAGTATTTGTGTTGACAGCCTGATGTCTAATGTTCTATGAAGACTTTATCTGTAAAACATAAATGAAGAAAATGATATAAACCCCTGTTTTATATAATTTTAAGTATTCAGTTATCCTAAAAATTGAGGAAAATATTATCCATAATTGAATGTTTTATTGAATTTTAGAAATGGTGACTTTAACTTTACCATAGTTATTGCTCTTATTTTCTGATAATGTCATATATTGTCTGCGGTAGTTACAAAATCGACCCATTTATATATAGCCAAAAATATTCAAAATTCTTTTAAAAATATTGGTGTTTGATGATTTGTATTAAGCTTTTCTATTCATGATTAGTAAATATAGTTTTCACTTAATAACATCTAAAAGGTTGAAATCAATACAGAATTTTAAAAGATATAACACTTAATAAATTTTTCTAATTAAAATTTAAAAGAAAATGGAAATGATTCATTATTCATCGAAATATATTTTTCCTAAGAAAATAGTGTCCTTAATATATCTTATTTATAAAAGTAATTAAAAGCTTTTCTAATTAAATACTATCATAGTTTTATTGCATCTTTTTTTTGTTTTACGATTCAAAGTAGATTTTCAGTAAATGGTGTTTCTATTTGATATAAACAAATTGATAATTTATATGCTCCAAGGAGTCCTGCATTTAACTAATATGAATATGAAATGGGTAAAATTTATTTTTTTTTAAATTTCATAAATCTAAGTTAGTCGGGGTAAAAGATGTAAAAAATAATATATTTTTATCTAAATTTTCTAAAGAAAATTTTTTTTTTTTCAAATTTCATTCATTTGTAAATAAGTCTAGAAAATTTAATTAATATCCAACAATTATTTGATTTTTAAAAAAATTTCCAAAACAATGTGTTTTTAACATCCAAAAGATACTAAAATTTCCTATACTAATCTTTGGTGTACATGCTGATGCAAGAAAAACAAGATTTCAAGTTTTATTGCAAAATTTGAAACATGCTAGAAAGGATTAAAAAATTTAATAAAATAATCAAAAGATACTTTGGTCTTTCCTGTTAATAATTTAATTATTAAGAGTGTAACATGAGCTATTGAAAGTTACAGAGTTGTGTCACTTTAATTGTTTTTATCAGTAGATGCCAAGATGGCAGAATAAAAAAAGTTATACTAACATGTGTGTCCAAGTTAAATACAAAATATAATAGCGATGAGTGATATGCAGGAAAACAACCACACTTAAAGATAAAGTGTGAATACAAATACAAAAAAAAAAAAAAAAAAATGCACCTAGAGCAGCAAAGGGAGGAAATTCTATGCCTCCAGCATGGTAAAGTTTTTTGTGTATATATACTGTAACTAGTGAGTTAGTTCAAATGCCTTGACTCACTTTATAGTCTACCAATAGAAGGTTAACCAATCAGAAGCCATAGAACATTCTATCCGTCGTGTATAAAGGCGGCCATTTTTGTTTACCCTACCCGAATGACCAGTGCCACCTTGTCAGGCGAAGATGACAGAAGGAAGTACTATGCTCTGCTACTTTGCTGCGATATCCACTGCTAACCTGAACTACGCTTTCCTACTGTCTCCGAAATATTCACTGCTAACCTCTGGATTCTATACTCGAAGATGACCGTCAAAATGTTTAACAAATGACACTGGTGAAGTCTTGTCAACAAAGTGGTCACCATATTGCAAATCAAGATGAACCACAATCAATAAGCGTTAGGAAGTGTTCCCTGCCGTAGTGTGTGTTATCCATCACTAAACCTGCTCCAGTTGTATTTGACTTTCAGCTTTCCTCTCTGCCAGTGTACTAGCACCATGTCAATAGACTGACAAGCTTCACATTTCTTGATGACTGATTTTGCGACTGTTGTTGATAGTGACGGGTTGACAGACCTAGCAAAATGCACTGTCCTCTTCATATTCAGGTGCCCACTTTATTGGTGGATTTTAGCTGACTCTCACTCAATTTTCTTATAGTGGTGCACACCAGTTTACAAGTTCCGCTCCTTCCTTGTGCTGCTCCAACCACCTCTGCCCGATTTAGCGCTGATTTGACCAGCTTCACATCTGTTGTCAATGCATACTTGACAGATCAATTTGACTGTGCCATACCCATGACACTTCAGCAATTTCCCATCAGCTGGCAGCACTTTCAGATCCCGGTGTCACCAAAGGTGGCATACAGATCTGCTCACCAGTGTCTGTGAGCAGCCAGATTCTACAAGGGCTATGCACTTCTGTCCATCCATGAGCACTTCGATGACTGGTAGTGTATCATTCTTCACCTTTTTGGGGAGGAGACTGGCACTGACATCTCCTCTCCTGAACAGTTTCCCTGGCACTCAGATGAGATGTATCCAGCTTTGCTGCCTCGAAAGCAATGCACTACACAGAGCGATCTGGACACCCAGTTATCTCTTCCCTTCTGGCCTTTATTTTTTATAGTCATTAGCAGTGGTTGGGACCAGAGCACTTAAAAAACAAATTATGCCATCCTTGTGCATGCCAGAAGGAGGTGTTCCCACATGTGTTCATTGAATGGATGCAGTGACTGAGTCTTCAGGTTTTTGGTTAAAAGTCATAATGGCCCTTGCTCAGGTTAGGAGTTGCTCCAAAGTCATAGTCTCTATTCTGGATGATGCTCTAAGAAGCCGTCTAACATCCTGTGGTAGACCAGACATGAATGTGCATACCATCCATCACTCAGGCAACTACCAACAACCAACTGAGCCAAGCACCTGTAGCTCCACCAGTATGAAGTCGCCTCATCATGAACTGGTCAAACGCATTGAAGGAGCCCATTGTGTACGTGGTCATGACGGCTGGCTTTTTCTGCGTTGCATCTGACCTCTGCTCCTTACTTAGTTGCTGGTGTACAGCAAGCGCCTCACTTCTCAATCGTTAACGGCGGGATGTGCTCAACCCTCCTCATGTTGCACAGCTCACATACCAATTCGATGTTCTCAATCCATTCCGTGATTGGTGAATCAGTGTCAATGTCACTAAATTCGGGGTTCAATCTGACATCAAACACCTTTTCCACAATCTTGGAGAAAAATTCAGAATTTCCGAAATAGCTTGTAGTAAAAAAAGGCTTTTAGACTTATTGTAGCAATCAATTTCTTCTCTCGTCTGTGACACCTGCAGCCAATTTAACACACCAGTCAACTGTTTTTTTCCTGTCGGTAGATTCTTTTGGTTTTTATCTGTCATTGACAGCCAAAATTTGCATATGCGCAAAGATAGTCTTACAAGAGAATATCTTACTCCAAGATCTAACTATTTAAAATATGTAACCCACAAAGCTGTCATTTCTTTTTCCATTGGACACTCTACACTGTGAGGCACATTCAAATCTTTGCTTGCACTGGAGGTAAGTTATTTTATTCTTGAGTTTATTCTAGTGTTGCAAAAAAATACATGCAACCCTAGGCCTCTTTGCCCTATGCATTAGTTCACTACAAAACCGCTTGGTGGTACCTAAATATAGCCTAAATGTCAAGGAGTGAATTGTAATTTTAACAGACATTTGGTTTGTATCTTGTTGGGTTCATACAGCAAATTAAAATTGATTCTTTTTATCCAATGTTCAGTTTTTTCTTGCAAAGTGACAAATAATTTCTAACACACAAATAAATAAATAAATAAAACTGAAACGAATCAAGTGAAAATAACGGCCGTCCAAACAAATAAAAATTATTAAAAAAAAACAAAAAACGATGTGATTTTCTCTTTTGACTGAAAAATAACCATTTTTCATTTGCCTTCAATGATTCAATGTTACTTTTAACTTTTACTAAATATTGTTAATCCTAATCCTACTTTAAAAAAAAAAAGAAAAAAAAAAACGGCTGCTTATTTTGTGAAGTACATTATTTTTTTTATTTATATTTAAAAATGAACTCTTTGTGGATAATTTTTATTTATTAACTTTTTTTCTTTTTTTTTTAACTCGGTAGAGTGGGAAAAAGTTTCTTTTTCGTTTTCCAGTCAAATCGTCTTAAATCCAACAAACCAAAAATATCATTTGTATTACATAACTTTCCAATTTAAGATAATCTAAATTTTCAAGAGTAATACGTAAATTTTTAATTTAGTTAGATTTTAAATTAAAAATTTAGGGTCATAATAAAAAACGTCAAAAAAGAGATGCTACTTTTTTTTTTTATCAACATGTCCAAACTTTTAGCTTTTTGCTTTATGCTACTCAAACGAAATAAAACCAAATTATTTCTAGTTTCTTTTAGTTCGGTGTCGTGTACATTTTTAAAACTTTAAAAGAATTATTTCATCAAAATAAATATGACATGATGAAAGCTGAATTTATTTTTATTTTTTAATAAAATTAACAAGGAATAAACAGAAAAAAATATTCAAACAAGCCAATAAATAACGATTTCTATTTGATCAAACAAAATTATTTCGATTCTTCCACTTACCTTTCAGACCAGGAAATGCAGCGAGAAAAACAAAATGGGGGGCGGGGGGGGATTTCTTTCTGTTCAAAATCAAACGATTTTGTTCGGATTTTTGTCTGTAGTGTCAACCTAACAAATTTTTGTACTCTTCATTTTTTTAGTTCATATAATAATGTCGAAGTTAAAATTAATGACGCAAAGAATTAAATAAAATGGAAAGGAGATACAAACAAGAAATTACTTTTTTGAAAAAAATATTTTGGATGATGATGTAAGACGAAAAAAAATCAACGGTGTTAAACAAGATTTTGTTCCTTGTGTTTAAAATCCTGAGATTTCTTTTGGCATTTGGAAGAAGAGTTATTCAAAAGTCGATGCATGACTTTTCTTCCGGACTGGTGCCAATATTCGGTACTCGTTGCCTCGCCACCAAACACCCAAAATATATGATATTGTGTTCTCACTCCGTAAAACATGTTATTTTTTTATAAATTTTATACAAATTTTATTCAAAGCAAATGTCATAAACCCTAATGAAATGGATTCCTTTTTTTCTGTTATAGAATTTAGGTCTTATTTTATTAGAAAAGAAAAAACAAAATAGAAAATATGAAAAAGAAATTTCTTCCTTTTAATCAACAGTAGTAAAAATAAAACTTTTTCATGCATGAATCTTACCCGGGAACTTTTTTGATGGATATTATCAAAGTTCTCACCGATATAAACATTTGCCATTATTATTTCTATTACATGAAATATCGACTACTGTTCATTTGTTACGGTCCGGGTAGTGTAAAATGAATTTAGTTCTTTCGTATTTTTAGACAACAGACTTAATTATTTGAAAAAGAAAGTAAACATTTTGTTTATATAATTTTGTGTTTTCGAAGTGACTGACAATTTTTTTTATTCAAAATGTGTTTGTTTCAGTGGAAGAACCTATTCCCATTTTTAGATGATAGGCTAAAAAAATTAATACTGTTTTTTCTTTCTACTTTTTTCTTATATCAAATTTGCCTTTGAAATGTATAGGGTAAGGTTTGCACTCGTCACTACTCATAAGATGTTAATGTTAATTAATTCTATACATGTTTCCCTTTTTTTTAACTGGTTGAACTAGTTCAAAGATTTTCAAAATTTTAAAATTTTACAGTAAAAGTTTTAAATTTTTACTTAAATCAATTGAAAATATGAATATTTACTTCTGATAAAATATTTTGATATTTTCCTTTGTATGCTAGATCTGATTTTAAATGTATCCACATTTTGAAATTTCAGATTCTCTTTGAAGAAAGGGAGGAAAAAAATGAAAGCAAACCTGTTAATAAAAGAAAACTGGTAAATTTGTTTTTTAAGCCCCGCGCTAAATATCTATTACAATTTCCCCAAATCGTCATATTTCCGTGTAAATAAATGTATCTGCTGAACTCGAATTAACAATTAAATTATGATAAAACCTACCGTTTTGGAGTTATCAACAAGAAAAAATCGGACATAGTCGCGGTCATTCGTCCGCCATTACGGGCATATTTTTATTACATTCACTTCGGAGCACTTCCGGACACACAATCATAATTAACTGTTCTTACTCATCGAAATTACTGCGTACTATCGTAAAGCAATGACAAGAGAAAAACAAATTAAATAATACAATAAAACCTTTTTTCTGTGTAGGACACCAATTACAAATTAAAAAAGAACCAAAAGAACAAATTAAATAATACAGTAAAGCATTTTTTTATTTAAAAAAATTGAAAATAAAGCAAACAATAATTAATGCGCAAACTTTGTAAAGAGCAAGGTAATTTACAAAATAAAATTACAATGTGTCGGAGTTAACTCCTCCTTCAGTCCGTTAACCCTTTCACCAGGGGTCTCTCTTCCCTGGCTATAAATAGCCGCTGACCCTTCACCTCTATCTCTTTTTCCTTCAGGCCTGTGCACTGACACCTTGAGGTAAATTATTTTTCCTTCAGGATTTCAGCTATCAACCTCGAAATGTAGTCGCTAACAAGGGATAGCGTGGAAACACGCTAAGCACAATATTCACACACGCACCCACATACAGAATATTCATACACGCACGCACATACAGAATATTCACACACACTTCGTCCTTTGTACTGTTTCCATGTATTGTAACTTGTTATTAATATATATTTGTATATACATATATTATCGGTCTTGTGTTTTGTTTGCTTTCTTTACCTTCTTCTTTGGACTTAATCAAAGTCCAACCTTTTTATGTAGTTGGGCTCGGCGGGCAGGAGTATCTGAACCTTGCGTTTCTTCTACGTCTGACTTCTATCAACAACATAACAGCCACGCCATGAACCCTCAACAAGTGGAAACCGCCATGCTACCTCTACAAATGTAAGAAAATGCTAGATAGGGAAATTCTAACAAGGACAAATTTAAGGTTAGAGTTTTCTTTTTGTTCTTTATATATATATATATATATATATATATATATATAAAGAACAAAAAGAAAATCCTAACCCGATATATATAAAGAACAAAAAGAGCCCCTAACCCTATATATATATATATATATATATATATATATATAACAACAAAAAGAAAACCCTAACTCTAAATCTTGTCATTGCTTTACGATAGTGCGCAGTAATTTTGACGAATAAAAGCAGTAAATTGGTCAAAATTTATGATTGCGCGACGGAAGTGATCTGCAGTGAATCTAATTACACAAAGCCGGTAATTGCGGACGAATGACGGCGACTAAGTCCGATTTTTTCTTGTCGATAACTCCAAAACGGTAGGTTTTATAATAATTTAATTGTTATTTCGAGTTCAGCAGGTACATTTACATGGAAATATGACCATTTGGGAAAATTGTAAAAGATATTTATCGCAAATTTACCAGAAAACATTGTCACCAAGCTGACTATGGAAATTTTAGCGCATTTTTTAAAATTATTATTTTTTGAAACTCTTAGTAAATTTATATTTTTTGTTTACATCTGTTACCCCACCACCACCATATTTCTTGAAATTTCTAGAAATTAAAAGAAATCCATCCTCCAAATTTGTTTTATTAGTTAAATGCAAGACTCCTTGTAAATCATCGGGTTTTTTTTTGGGGGGGGGGGTCAGTTGCTCAGTTCCCGAAAATCTGCTTAGAACTGCAAAACTGCAATAAAGTTATGACATTATTTAATAATTAAATAATGTTATAGCTTTATTGCAGTTTTATTATAATTGAAATTTCAATTAGATAACTGTTAGTGTTATGGGAACTTACCTATAACGATAATGGACTCTTCCTGACACTATAAATACTGCGCCTCTCAAGAGGTATAATGAATGAATGGTGTAGCACTAGCACCAGGTCATGACTGTTGAACTCTCTGCTTTGGCGGAGAGGAACCCGGACGAAGCTTTGCCGAAGGGCAAGGTTTCGCCCGGGGAGGTAGACAGGCCCTGAACGCGTCTAGGCGGGTTCAAAGGGTATATTTTTAGCCGAGCCTACGGGCTCGGAGAAACCCACTTTAATCTCGGCCTCGTGCCACATATATTCCTCGTGGGTGGGATATTAAATACAATGAATGGTGTAACGAGTCTAGACAATATTAGTTCACTCTAAACCAGACGGACAGTCATTATTAACACCTTCAACTTCTTGTACTATATTTCTGTTGTAATATATCTTTGTTATTCTACTCTTGTGTTCGTGTTGTTCTTCCTTGGTTCTAACCTTGGACCATAACTGTGGTGCGAAGATATTGGACCATAACAATAACCTTTTAAGTGATTTTATAAATAAAATATATTAAGGAAATAGTGATCTAAAGAAAAAGTTTTCAATGAATAATGAATTTCTTTTTTCAATTATAATAATAAATTATCAAAATCTTTTTTTAAAATTCTTCAAAAATCAAAACTGCCTCTTCGTTAGGTTGTTGCGGAGGAGAAGGTGAAATTAAGTTTGAAAAGTGACCAGAAGATTAGTTACGTAAAGTCGGCTGCGTGTGTAAAACTTCCCTCCTCCACAAACATTTAATTTTTGATGTATGGCACAAGGCAATCAAAAGATGACAACATACGTAAAATAATAACAAAATATTTATATACAACTATTAAACTGCTCAGAATACAAAGTTCAGTAATATTAATTGAACAAATAAAAATATTTAAAATGTTCCTTCAAAACAGTGTCTTTTGGTACAGAAAATTTACGATGCAAAAATAAGAGTTGCTTACCCTCAACTAGAAAATTAATTATTTGTAAACTGTTCTTTGAAAAATAGATTTGTTTTATCAGGTTGTAGCGGTATGTTCACCATTTTGTAGCTGTGTGTACTACATGTATTTATCTTTTGACTAGGAAAGGCGTGATTAAGGAAAGCAAAGAGGCTGGAGGTTACATTCCAATGTGGCGTGCACAATGCAATTTATATTTGACGTAAAATAGCACATAAAATACAAAACTGAATGTAATGATTTCAAAACATACCAATTGAATTTATTAGTGTTTGGTGTACAAGCATAAGAGCTGAATGTGTGATAGAGTTATGTCTCTTAGATTTGGAAATATTTGTACCTGAGCTCATACAGTGAATTAATTATTAAACTGTAGTTTAGAAGAATAAATTTCCTTTAGCATGTTAGGAAATGTGAATTGTAAACCTTGGTAAGAGTTCAGAAAAGATTTTAGAGTTCGTACTTGCGTGGATGTTGGTAATGATCTTTAACGTCTGACCGCATGGTCAAGACGGGAGCTCTTGAAGGTTACATCTTGGCAGCAAGGAGAAAGATGAATAAGAAAACAAAGAGTGACGAAAAAGAGAGAGAGAGAACTACTCATGTTTTGTTTATATAAGATGGTGTATCACGTGACTGGCTCAGAGCATATTGAGCGGGAAAACAGATTTGTCGCGTGCAGGTGGTTTGATTGGTCGGAATTGACCAATCAGCGAGCTAGTTTTGAGAAGATCGACCAATGAATACTTGTCGCATGATTTCTATGTACTGTGTGTATGTAATGGTGGTGGTAGCTAGTACAAGGTTTCACAATGAAAGGAGTTTGTTTTTTTTTTAGAAGAAATATTCATTGCGAATGAGTTAGATGTTTTGTGTAATATGAATATTGTAAGAAGCTGTTTGAGTTTGATAAAATAGAACTTTGAATATTTGCTTGATGTTTCAAGAAGATTTGTGTGGTACTAAATAAAATTTAATTTTTATACTTCTGAAAATAATTAAAATAAATCTTGCCGTTAAAAGTGTTCACCAAGAGAAAATTTTGTTAAATAGAACTAAGTGAGAATGTTTCTTGAATTATGTCCTGAAGAGCTTGTAGTGGACCATGGCTGTGGTGTTGTCGAGTAGACGTAGAAGAACATATGTGGGGTTAAGATCTTCCTGCTAGCCGGTCCAACTACATGAGAAAGTTGGACTTTAATTAAGTCCAAAGAAGGCAAAGAAAAACAAACACAAGACCGATAAATACATGTATACAAATATATGTATTAATAACAAGTTACATGGAACAGTTACAATGGACAGAGTTTGTGTGTGAATATTATATATATATATATATATGTGTGTGTGTGTGTGTGTGTGTGTGTGTGTGTGTGTGTGTGTGTGTGTGTGTGTGTGTGTGGCGAGTGTTCGTCCGTACGTGTATTGTGCTTAGCGTGTTCCCAGCATTTGGGAAATGCTATCTCTGTGAGCGTTTACATTTGCGAGGTGGTAAGGCTGAAAGCCTGAGGAAAACGAGAGGAAGAGGCGAAGGGTCAGCGACTATTTATAGCCAGGGAAGAGAGACCCCCTGGTGAAAGGGTTAACGAACTAAAGGAGAAGTTAACTCCGACAAGCTGAAATTATGTTTGGCAAACTTGTAGCTTCAGGAAAAAATCTTTTTCTTTAAAGTAATTTCTTGCTGGTGAAGAATTGAAAAATACTGTAATATCCAAGTTAAATTTCCTTAGTGTGGCAACAATGTGGTTCACCTTTTTTTTTTGTCTCACTGATGGGATACGTTCACGCACCTTATTTATTTGATTGTCTGTCACATGACAGGCTCCGGGCTGCCGTTTCCAAATATTGGCGGCAAAACCTGATTGCGTAGCATCTTTCATATTTATTGTTATTCAGCCAATCAGCGATTAGAAAAATAGCAATGTCTGTGTGATCCAATTTTTACACAATATTTTCACTTTTTTTAAGAAGACATATAGTAATTGCATTGCATTATTTTTTAACCAATGATCTGCTGAGGAGAATTTTAAAACTGAAGTGGAACGCTAAAATGCTATTATTAAGTGAAGACTATATTTACTAAAAATTGAAAAGCTTAATACAAATCATCACACGCCAAAGTTTTTAAAGAATTTAAACATTTTTTATGTGTATAAACGTGACCATACACGACATTATCAGAAAATGAGATCGATCATGATAGTAAATTTAAAATCAACATTCATAGAATTAGATTATGGAGAATGTTTCCAACATTTTTAACATTATTGAGTACTGAAAGATTATATAAAAAAGGCACTAACCTGACATTTCCTTAAATTATGTTTTAACGGATATAATCTCCGTAGAACAACAAATAAATCTGTCAACATCTTCCAGCACCAGCAAAAGAATGTAAATCACTGCTACTGTTTGTCTTAAAAATCCATTTCTCTGTTATTTTCAAATAATATTTGTTTCAAATCAGAGTAATTATACTTTAAATCAGTTAATATTCCTCAAATAAAGTCTCAGAAAAGTATATATCATTTTTAAAGGTCTTTTAAAAAAGAATATTAGATTACAATGACAGATGTCTAAATAAAAAAAAAGATGCTAATCAGCTATTTTAGCCAAAGAAACGCTAATCAAGCTACAATCAATGTAATTTCTGTCTGAAATCCACTACAGAGGATTTTGCTTAGTGGAAATAGTAAATTTAATCCTTTAGCTTTCAACTGAAGCTAAAAAGAAAGCTTCGGGAATGTTTTCTAATTTTTAAAATTCATTTTAAACCTCAATTATCGCGAAAAGTGTAGGTACCTGATTTAAAATCACAGAGATCAAAAAACAGGATCAAGGAAGATGCAATAAAAAAATTCCGAAGATGCAATAAAAAAAACAAAAAACAATGTCTTGAAAATTCTCGAAAAAAATCAAATAATTGTTGGATTTTAATCAAATTTTCAGGACTTTCTCACAAATGAATGAAATTAAAAATTTTATTTTTAGAAAATCTTAGTATATATATATATATATATATATATATATATATTCTTACTCTGTCCTGGACATTGAGTTCTACCGGGATTCTATCATTCTATCCTCTTGGGAATATATATATATATATATATATATATATATATATATATATATATATATATATATATATGTTATCCTGTTATCCCCACTCAATTTCATGAAATTTTGAAAAATTAAAATTTCAGCCTCATCTCATATGTCATATTTACATTAAAGGAGGACATCTTGGAGAATTTAAATCATGAATTTGTTTGTCAAGCATAAACACCATTTACCGAAAATCTGCTTCGAATAGTAAAAATACAATATGCAATAAAACTATGACATTATTGAATTAGAAAAGCTTTTAATTGCTTATGGAAATAAAATATATTTAAGAGTAAGACACACTTGTATAATGAAAAAAAAATTTCGATGAATAAAATATTTTTACAAGAACTGTTTTCATTTTCTTTTAAATTTTAATTAGAAAAATTAACTTTTAAATCTCTGGGATAAATTAAAATCCAAAATTACTTCGTTGGTCGCTGATTATATTCGTCGAATCAATCCATTTAGCGGCGTAAATGGCATGTGAGTAAAAAGCTCATCGGGAGATTAAATCCCGTGATAGTGTATATTAACGGTAGCTAGGGCAGAGTTGGACTTGTGGAATCTTCCACAACACAACCAGCCGTACCTCTTAGTAGGAAATGCACTCTTCCTATCTGGTAAGCCAAATTCTACTTTCAGAAAATATAACAAGTATTCATTGGTTAATCACCTCCAATCTGACTTGCTGTTTGGTCAGTTCCGACCAATCAAACCGCCTGCACGCGACAAATCTGTTTTCCCGCTCATATGCTGGGAGCCACTCAACGATTATATAAACTGAACACGTGTGAACCTTTAGAGGAGTAGTAATTACCAAGTTTCAAGATGTAACCTTCACCGACTCCCGTCTTAGTCATTGCTGACCAGACGTTAAAGATAATTACCAACTTTAGAAAGTCAGTAACAGTACCACAGAGAATTGCTAACTTACTCCACGTCGTTCGAAACCAGACTTTGCCGCCAAAAAAAAAAAAAAAACACCTCAACGCTGACTCGCTAACATTTCAACTCTACCAATTCTGTGGACATTATTTCTTAGATATTGCTTACCTAAAGTAAATTACATTTACTATCTATTAAGCAAACATCTACATGTGCGAACGACCTTAAAAACATTACAGTAAAAGGTAAATTACTTCTTCTTAATATGAACTCTGGTACAAATATTTCCAATCAAAGGGACTCGACTCTGTCCTACCTTTTCAGTTCACATTAATGTAATCAACATTAATAAATTTATTACGTTATAAAACAATTCAGTTGAATTTTGTATTTTATTTTGATGTTAGTGGAAATAGTTAATTGACACGCAACCTATTCTCAACAAACATTACCACACAATTAACCCATCCACTACAGCCTCTTTGCTTGTCAAGAGGGATCAAGCACTGGTAAAGCTAGGTTAAAAAAATGTCTTCCTTGGCGACGAATATGGCCACAACATTGCGTGTAGAGGAAGCTAAAGATGCATCCAATATCACGTGCGTCGCATTGCCGTATCGGCGGACCATGACAACAAACGCGGGCATATGTGAGCCTTTCCCTGACTACTTTCAGGATCTGTTTTACTTTCACTTTCAGTTTGATGCCTATTTGTCCGATTTTCCCCGTCTGGCTGGGTGCGAGGGTCCCATTACAGAAACAGAATTCTGGGAAGCGCTGGGACAAAACTTCGAGATTAGATGGTCTTCCTTTTGAACTGTACTCGAGACAGTCGCCCGTTCTTGTTCCTTTTGTTATAAAATAAAATAAGACATATCTCGGCTGATTTGCAGGCAAATAAACTAACATACTCAAGAGCGAGAGCCGGATGTGAACAGGACAAGGCCCCGTCACAAAATGACCATATTTACCCGTTTACGCATATTCCCGACGCACGAGTTCCGGTCGAAAAATAAAATAATATTTTTAAATGTTTCTATTTTTCGACTAATAAAAATGCTTCCTTCCTAATTATACTCTCGTCGTTTTACGAGTCTGTCAAGCCATAAAAAAACGCCTTAAAAGGGGTCACACGGAAGTACAACGGCAGTCAACAGGAGGCCAGAGTCAGTAGTTCAAGTCCTGACCGACTGTTCGGTTGAACTCTCTGCCTTCGGGCGGGAGGAACCCGAAGGAGGCTACGTCGAAGGGCGGATTCTCTTTCGGGGAGGTAAACCGACCCTGAACCCGTTTATACGGGTTCAATGGGCATATTTTTGGCCGAGCCCACAGGCTTGGAGATCCCACGTTAAAAAGGCCTTGTGCCACATGACGCCCTCGTGGGGGGGGTGACTGAATATCGTCAACAGGAGGCCAGGGAAGAGACCAGTCACGGTCAGGTCTGAGCAACCAGCAGCAGTAGCGCCACGCCAACCAGTGTGAACTACTGTGAGAGATCGACCTAGATCCGAAGCCGGCTTATGAACTATGCCACAAGGTAGCTGTCCCAAACCCACACGTTCCTGTTGAAATAAATCACGTAAATCTATTTCTGCTGTTGTCGTATTTCTTTCTTGCAACCATACGCTTGTCTATAACACTTTGATGGAAATGATTTACAACAACTGGATAAAGCAGGGGTCTATACTTTTACGCTTCCCCAAGATTGTGATCAAATTGCTACGCAAGGACAAAAACGGTGGGGATGAGATAGGTGACTTTTGGCCTTTGATTATGCTAAATACAGAATTGGAGATTTTAGCCAAGATCTTAGCTATCTCTTTGCAGTCTGTCCTCTCTAGTCTTGTTCTGTGAAGGACAATCTTCACTTGGTACGCTTGATACTCGAGAAAGTCGATAGTGAAGTCACGCTGGTCAATTTAGATCCGTGCAAGACATTCGATAGGGTTGACCATCGATTTCTGAAGGCAGTCCTTTCCGCTACCGGTTGCGGCCCGTACTTTCGCACCTGGATCCGGCTTTTGTATACACCCCCCCCCCCGGTGGGCTAGTGGAAGTTAATGAGGTTCGATCGGAGTCTTTCAGATTGTCTCGCACCATTCGTCAAGGTTGTCCGCTTTCGCTTTTACTGTACGGACTTGCGTTGGAGTCTTTCCTTCGCAAGTTAAAAAATGAATCCGGTCCTAAACGGAATTTCCCTACCTGGTGTTACCACCTCGGCCAGGTACTCAGCTTATGCTGACGACGTTTCGGTTATTGTGTCGAGAAGAACCGAGACTGAAGAAGTCGGAAAAGAGATCAGAGTGTATGAGATGGGGATAGGGGCCCAAGATCAATTGCGTTAAGGTTGTTGGCTTGCGGTTTGGTGCTTGGAAGTGTCGTGTTTTTTACACTAAACCGGATGTTGACTGCTTGACGACCCAAGGCAGAATGCGAAAACGCGTCGCTGCGCATCATGGCTCGACGCATGTTTTCGGTATTAAATGATAAAATGAACTTTATATATTGACCAGTAGAAATAGCTTCAGCTAAAAGACACAGACTGTGATTTGGAGCCGATACGACGGATATAAATTCCTTGATTCAACACCGCAGAAGACAGAGAGATAGAGAGAGAGAGAGACCCAGCTGAGATGTCGACACACAGAGGTTGGTCAAGAACGCCGCAAGCAGACTGAGACTGAACCCGATACTTTTCAACTTTCATCCTGTCGCCGTCTTCACAAAACATCAGCCGACAGCCATGACCAACATTCTTTCTCTTTCTTTCTTCCTTCCCCACTCTGTCACCTTTTACAACAGCAACGAGTAGTATGCTGGCTTTGTATATATGTAAATTAATTATACATTTATTTACCCAAAATACGACGTATTCCGTTTTCCTCGAATTTACGTTCGCTGAGGCGAAGAAGAAATTAAACTCTTCAGCAGCAACAACAGCGACAAGTTCTGCCTTCCAGGTTACTCATTCTTCGTTTCCGCAACAGAAGGGAGTTTCTCTTCCCGGACCTTTCCTCTGGATGGACGGGCCGGTCAAGATACTCGGCGTCTGGTTCGGTCCCGAACTACCCTTGGAAATGAATTGCAGAGTTGGGTACCAAACTGTTAATCCATTGATAGTTGATTAACCAAGTTGTCATTTTCGTTGGCGATTTGACTTATTAGTTAACTTTGAGAACCATCACAGATGGGCAGAGTTAATCAAAAAGTTAACTTCGTTAACTGTCAATTCATTAACCATTGATCAGTTAGCTCTTCAAAAAATGTAACGGAAGTTATCGATAATCCGTTAACGTCAAATGCTGAGCCTGTTCCTGTTGAGGTCTAGTGGCACTGGCAGTTTTTAACCTCGACGGCATCACCAGATTTAAATTCTTGTGATGCCATGATAACGTTTAAAGTTGGCATGAGTTTTGAATCGTTGGCCAAAATATTAACTTCGTTAATTAAATCGATTTAACGGATTAACGGTTTGGTGCCCAGCTCTGAATTGGCCGAAGTCGCAGTTCGTATTTGGTCCCGGAGGAATCTTTCCTTAAAGGGGAGGGCGGAATATGTGTCTCGCACATCTTCCCGATTCTCCTTTACTGATTCTCCGTACTTTCACTTCCTTGTACCATACTAATGACATTAGTAAGACTCTTGTCTTTCTTGTTGGGAGGCAAGACCCCCCCCCCCAGGGTAGTTCGGGAGACCTGTTGCCGCCACACTTCAGAAGGCGGTCTGAGTATGCCTAGCGTTGAGATTTGTCAATATACGCTTCGCATCGCGTTTCTAGACCGAATCTGTCAGCAATCGGACGGTGAGGGCGAATTCTGGAAGGAAGACGCCCGTAAGAATTTCCCATCCTTGAGAAGTGTGCACTCGAGCGAGGAGGAGGCCCACCGTTTATCCCGAAGTGAGTGCTCCTTCCACCGTCAGGGTCGGCGTTAGGGACACGAAACCTACTTACATGTCGATTTCACAAATTCCCAGCCGAAGGAAAATTGGGGATGAAGAGCAGCGTTTTCTTTTTTTGAATTACCAAAAATCAGGGAATTATCCGATCAAATTGAAAATTTCAGTACATATTCATTACTTTTATAATAAACAGGTTTTTTATTTAAAAAAAAAAATCTAAGAGAAGGTTATTCTTTTTGTAATAACCACCAATATTTTCATGACTAAATTTTACTCGAAAAAAGTGTTGCAAATTTTTATATTTCCTTAAAGTAATCGCCGCCACATTTCCGCTGAAAAAAAAAAGTTTTGCAAAGATTCTAACACAACACAAACGGGATTGTTTTAAAAATTTGTTTTAAAAACACAAATAGCATTTCCTTTTTTGGGGAAAATTTTTCATATATTGAAATTGAAATCTTTTAAACATTTTTATTTTGTAAGCGATCAATCATTTTCTCGGTTGTTTACCTTTCTAGAAATGTAAAAATAGGAACTAGAAATTTTATTTTAATTAATTACTAGAGGTAGACTACTGCTTAGTATTACTAGTATTAATAAAAATAAAAAAAATCAAAGATCCTCCTTAGTGGATGATCTCGGAATAAAAAATAATTTTACCGAGATATATTAACCTCTTTGATTTTTAAAAGAACTGTTCAGAAAGAAAATTACAATTAAAAAAAAAAATAAGCGCTACTGAAATTAGAACTTTTTTTTGTGTGACTTGTTGTACACAGTGAGAGTAAAATATCATATTTCGGGTGGTGGGGACACCCAGTACTGAGCACCGGCAGTGTCTTTGGCCTTGAAGTAATATCATGCATCAAATTTTAAATAAATCCTTCAACTGCCAAATAAATAAATAAATAAAAATAAAAAAAATCTCAGCATTTTAAACACAAGGAACAAAATCTTGATAAACACCGTTTAATTTTTTTTTCGGCTAACATCAACTTAGGAAGTATTTTTTAATTTTGTTTGTATCGTGTTTTTTTTCTATTTTATTTCATTTTTGCGTCATTTATTTCAACTTCGATGTTATTATACGAACTGAACGAACAAGACACTGACAGAGAAAAATACCAACAAAAAATCGTTTGTTGAACAGAAAGAAATCCTCTTGTTTTTTTCGTAGCATTTTTTCTGGTCTGAAAGGTAAGTGGAAGAATCGAAATAATTTTGATAAAAAAAGAAATCATTTGCTAACTCGCTTCAGCAATTTCTCTTCTTTTTATTAAATGTTAGCAAAATGAAAATAAATTCAGCTAAGCAATTCATCATGTCATTTTTATTTTAACTTTGAAGAAATATTATTTTTAATTTTAAAAGTTTAAAAATGTGAAAAACACGTACTAAAAATTTTTTATTTTGCTATTTGACCTTTTTAAAGATTTTTATTTTATTTTTCTGCTTCAACCACAGTTGGAAAATGTGAGTTTGGACATGTCGATAAAATAATATAGATTTATTTGACTTCGTTTTACTTTTATGACCTTTTTTAATTGAAGATTTCCATGTTATTCTTAAACATTTAGTAGATTATGGAATACAAATTATTATTATTTTTTTTTTTTTTTTTTTTTGCATTGTGGAGAAATTAGCTGTTGAGGCAGGAAGTGCCCAATGTACTTTGGGTTGTTTGATTCTAAGCTTACTAACTAAAAGTTATTTTTTACTAATTTTTTTATAGTTACAAGGGTCACATGACTATGTTACCACGTGACCCCTGAGATAGAGGAAATGCATGTTCTTTTTTTTTTCCCTTTACATTCGCTTTTTATGCAAGAATGATAAAAAAAAAGACAAACAAAAATAATTTTTGCTAACATTGTCAATTGGCCCTGGTAGGGTACTGTTCATAAATCCCTATATTTTGTTTTTATTCATTTTTTTTTTCTTTTGGTTCTCAGAAATGTGTGGAGAAATTGACTGTTCAGGTAGGAAAAGAGTAATGTATTTACCTTGAGTTGTTTGATTCTTATAGACTAAAAGTTGCTGTTATTTTTTTTTACTAACTCATTATAGTTACAGGGGTCACGTGACTTTCTTACCATATGATCCCTGAAGAAGTTATAAGGAAGTGCAAATGTATCTTTTTTTTTTCTTTCCTTTGCATTCACTTTATGCAAGCTATCAGATAGTCACATTACGTTGCGGAAATGAATTTTATTTCGCAACTTAAGGTAAGTACTATTGCTTCTTTTCCTCGACCTGACCAGTCTCTAGTTGTTTTGGGGTATAAGATTTTCTTGATAGGATTTAGGTTGATTTGACTGGAATGTTTTTTTTTTAAAATAAAAAAAAAAAAAACACCTTTTTCTTCCTCAGTAGAAAAAAGTTAATAAAGATTCTCCATGAAATTTTGGAGTTTATTTTTAAATATAAATAAAAAAAAAAAATGATTTGCTTCACAGAATAAGCAACTGATCCAAAAATTATCTGTTTTAGTAGAATAACTAGCAGCATGGCCCAGCGTTGCCCATGCTTGATTCAAGAATCGTACGACTCATATAGCTATCACTATCACTTAAAATATTTTTGCCCTTCCTTGCCTTTAAAGGAGTGCCCTTTGCCATTCTGATGTTGCTACATGCCTTACTTCTTGCCTATCTCACACTGTGAATTTTTTCTAAGCTCTATACTAAACATTAAATCTGTTACGAAAAAACTAAACAAAATGAACACAAAACGATCAGCTATAAAAAAGGACTCATAACTGTAAAAACCAAATGAAAAAAGAATGTTAACAACAAATACTTTTTCACACCCAACCCAGTTCTGCGGAATCAGAACCAACATTGAGTTTAAGCAAGCAAAGGAGCCATTTGGAGTAAAGTGCCATGCAGATTTAAATTTTTCCCACTTGTGACGAATGCATGCATTTTTTTTTTTTTTTTTTTTTTTTTGCATGCTAGCATGTTAGTTAACATTCGTGTCAGTCAGCTGTTGGCTCTCATGCTGGCCAATAGAATCTTCCTGCCTATTCGTGGCAGCCTGCTATAGGCTCTCACTCTGGCCAGTAGAAAATGGCCGCAAACTACATGAAAACTGCTGTAGAAGCATGAAAAAATCGATTATTTCCACTATTGATGGGAGTTGGAAAATGAAAAGTCAGTCTTGGCCTTCCCGCTAACTTGGAGCATGTGCATGTAAATTTTGGTGCAAATCCATTGAAAATTGCGGCCATGCATTCGTTACACACACACATCCTGCCTTTTATAGATAGAATAATATATATTTAATAAAAAACAACATTGATTGAATCATCGCAGTCACTTGAGAAACTATCAGTTTTTGTTAGTGTAACGGGATTAGATGTTGAGATAGTTAAAGTAATTACTCCGTTGTTATAAATAACTGTAGTGTAAGAAGAATTCTTTTTTATTTTGTTTATATTGAAAATAAAATGAATAAAAATGTATAACAATAACATAAACAGTAATACTTGAGACATGTGTTGACATTAATATCTAGAATTTGTGTTTTTCTTTTTCATGATGTGAATTACAGATATTTATGGTTTCTGTTAAAAATTTCCTCTGTTACTGTCTCTTTTGTACTTGTTTTTTGCTGGTTCTGAGAATTTTGTTGGTGAGGATAATGTTTGAGAGCATCAGTTTTTTTTTACCGAGGGATGAGGATAAATATATGCTAGGCCTTTTTATTACTGTTACTGCTACTTTCTACCCTACTATTCTCTACTCTACTGACCCTACTGTCCTGACTGCCCTTGCTTGTGGTGGAAGGGTTGTTTTTATAATCATTTTTTAGAATGATGGAATATCTTTCTCATCTTTCATCACTCCTAGCAAGGTTGTTTTTTAGGATGATAAAATTTATTATCTTTATTTTAAGGATGATGAAATATCTTGCCAATGATGGCAAGGTTATTTTTAGAATGATGAAATATGATCATCATTCTGGATCATAACATTAGAAAAATATTCACAAATCGGTTTTAATTTTAGATATAAAAGGAATCCAGCTCCATACTTTCCAGCCAGTCATTCAAGCTTAGAATATTGCTGCCACATATGGTCTTGTACACCTGCTATATACCTTGAGCTCCTTGATAAGATCCAATGAATCTGCAATATTATTGGTCCTGATCTGGTGGCTTGGCTTCAGTGACTTTTCAACCGCTGTAAATATTTTCATTTTAGTTGAGCTCTTTACTATGGTACGTAGAGTTTTTGAGTTTAAGCATAGTACTAGATTGATGTTGAGACCTCATCAATCTACTGTTGAGTTGATTATATGTAGCCATAAATTCTATGCTAACAGTTTCTTCTCTTGCACTTCTCGCTTGTGGAACTCCCTTCCAGCTAAATGCTTTCCAGCCAATTTTAATGTGCAAAAATTTAAATGCAATGTCAATCACTATCTACTGTTCTCCTCCTGATTACTTTCTTTTCTTTCTGTTCATCATTATGCTTGCCATTAGCATGAATTTACTCCTGCCTTGATAGTTCATTTATACGGCTGTGATTTCTATTTGATTGGTTTTGGTGCCTTGTTGAAAAGTTTGCTTAGAAAGTCTTAGATGACAGAACATATTCATTACTTTGCAAAAAAAACAAAAAAAAAAAAAAAAAAACAGTTGATCTGCTAAAAAATCAATTTTAATTTGCTGCATAAATACAACAGATACAAACCAAATGTCTGTTGAAATTACAATTTGCTCCTTTTTAGGTAGAACCACGGAGTTTCTAAAAAACAAACTGTGAAAAGTATTTTTTTAAGTATCTTCTAATTCTAATTTGAACTTGAATTTTGATATTATTTGAAAAGAATAAACTGTAGATACCTTAAAACATCTAAGAAACAGCATGCCATGATGAAAAAAAGTCTGAATAGTTAAATTATTAAGAGGAAAGACAAAAGTATTTTTTGATTATCTTTTTTTTTAATTCTTTCTAGCACATTCGGAATTTTGGTCAAAAATCTTGTTTTCTTGTGTCAGCATGTAGACCAAAGAATGGTATTGGAAATCTTATCATCATTTTGATGTTAAAATATTGTTTTGGAAATTTTTGCAAAAATCAAGTAATTGTTGGATTTTAATTAAATTTTCAGGACTTATTCACAAATGAATAAAATTTAAAAGAATTTTTTTTCAGAAAACCTTGGGAAAAATATCATTTTTTTAATATCTGTTACCCCCCACTTATCACTTACTTAATTTTATGAAATTTTGAGAAATTAAAATTTTAGCCTCTTTATATTAAAAGCAGTATTCCTTGGAGAATTTAAATCCTAAATTCTTCTCAAACTCTACTCTTGACTCATCCAGAATATACCTGCCTAAATTCTCTCCTACAACTGAGTCTCTGTTGAGTGATATGCCCTTCCATGGTTTCTACTATTATATCGCATCTAGATCCCCACAAAACAAGTTGATCTGATGGTATCTCTGTAATAGTCATTAAGAAGTGTGCTTCTGAACTGGCTCCTGTTCTCTCTAAACTGTATAATTGCTGCCTCCTGCTTTCCTACCTGCTGGAAGTCATCATCTATTGTTCCAAATTTTAAGAACTCTGGTGAGCCATCTGACCCTTCCAACTATTGACCTATTATTTTTAATCTTAGTTAATGACTTTCCTGATAATATCAGCTCTCAACTTGGTATCTATGCCAATGACACAACAATTTATGTAAGATATAGTAAGGCTTATCAGTCAGACAACGTCAAAATGGCAACCAATGTCCAAAATGACCTCAAGTCTGTCATTAACTGGGGCAAAGATGGCTTGTTAATTTTAACACCCCCAAAACTAGACATCTTTCCATTAATCATCTGAGAGACACCTTGCTGCTTGCCATTAGCACGGCTAATGCTAACCTCCATAAAAGTGAATTGTGCATTCTTGGGCTCACATTCTCTTCTGATATAAAGTAGAAAAACTATATTGAATCCATTGCTAAGCCAGCTGCTAAGAAAGTTCACTGTGTCACGCAAGACAATTTTTCTCTCTAGAATCTATCTTATATATCTATAAGTCTACCGTTCACCCATACTTAGAATATTGCTGCCACATATGGTCTTGTGTACCCGCTATTTACTTTGAGCTCCTTGATAATATCCAATGAATCTGCAATATTATTGGTCCTGATCTGGTAGATCAGCTTCAGTGACTTTTCGACCGCTGTAAATATTTTCATATTAGTTGAGTTCTTCACTATGGTACCTAGAGTTTTTGAGTTTAGGCATTGTACTAGACTGATGTTGAGACCTCATCAATTTACTGTTGAGCTGGTTATATGTAGCCGTAAATTCTATGCTAACAGTTTCTTCTCTCACCTCTTTTCACTTGTGGAACTCCTTTCCAGCTCCATGCTTTCCAGCCAATTTTAATGTGCAAAAATTTAAATGCAATGTCAATCGCTATCTACTGTCCTCCTGATTACTTTTTACTCATCATTATTGTTTCTGTTCTTAATTCTTCCACACTCTGTAACCCCTTGTGTTTTAATGGCATTACTGACTTGCAAGTGGTGACAACCATTTAAGAAAAAAAATTGTTTTATGTCAAACAGAAACTGTAGAATAACAATAATAAACAGCACTTACTGGCGTAAGAGTCCCAGCTAGCGTCCAGCTGGCAGACAAAAATAAAGCAGGTTGTAACTTAATACAAACCCTGCAAACTAACTGAGAAATCATGCTAGTATTTATATAGGAATACTTCCACTCAGGTACCAGCAGCCAATCACAGCCCAAGCAATGGACTATCCCACTTTAGCATAATGAGATGCTCCATTGCACCATAAATAGCTCTCTGTCTCAATGTTGAATTAGTATTCACTCAGCTTGCTCCACAACTGAGTGTTTATCTTGACCACGTGATTGTTTTTACAGAAAATCTGCTTTGAATCCTAAAATAAAAGTAAGATGCAATAAAACTAAGACATTATGTAATTAGAAAAGCTTTCATTTACTTTTATAAATAAGATATATTAAGGATGCTATTGTCTTTGGAAAAAATATCTAGATGTATGATAAATTTTTATAAGAATTTTTGTCATTGTCTTTTAAATTCTATTAACACTATTTACATTATTCAGACTAATGTCCTCATCTTTGTCTCCATATTTACAACGTTTCGGCCATTTTACACTCAGGCTTTCTTCAGGTGGTTGGAATGTCAAACTGAACCCTTTATTTTGCTCACTAGGGTAGACTGTTCTAGTTTCATGTGCCATGTTTGATGGATGTCAGTTATCAGTTATCTCCTGTTAATTTCTCTCTGAAAGTTCTCCACTGCCTTAACCGGGTATTGAACTCACACTCTTTGGGTTCTGTCACTGGATCTAACCAATGCCTTTATCCACTGTGCCATGTGTCCTCAAGGACACATGGAACTAGAACAGTCTACCCCAGTGAGCGAAATAAAGGGTTCAGTTCGACATTCCAACCACCTGAAGAAGGTTGGAGCATACAACAGCCGAAACATTGTAATAATTATGGCGACAAAGATGAGGACAATATTCCAAATAATGTACATAATACCTCATCTCAGAAATATAGACAGACTATGAATTTTTTTATTAGTTTTAATGATGTTAATTATATCATAATTGCTATAGTGATGTATGCATGTATTTTGTCAAAACTGACTTTGTTTTTCATGGAAAAAATAATTAAGAGAATAATATTTTCGAAATTTAAATACTTTTCAGAAAAATACCATTAACTTTTTATATTGGATTTTAATTCCTGCACAATTCAAAAGGACATTATTCAATATTGAACTGAACCCTTTATTTCACTCATTGGGGTAGACTGTTCTAGTTCCACATGCCATGTTTAATGGATGTCAGTTATCAATTATCTCCTGTTAATTCACCTCTCCAAGTTCTCCACTACCTTAACCAAGTATTGAACTCACACTCTTTGGGTCCTGTTACTGGATCTAACCAATGCCTTTATCCACTGTGCCATGTGTCCTTAAAAGATTCAGTTTGACGTTTGAACTATCTGAAGAAGGCCGGAGCATACAACAGCCAAAACGTAACAAATATGGCAACAAAGATGAGGACAATAGCCTGAATAATGTAAATAGTGTACATAATAACTCATCTCAGAAATATAGACATTTACTGAAATTCTATTAAGTTTTAAAATTTGATGAAAACTATATTTACTAATCATAAATGAAAAACTTTATACAAATCAACAAACACCAATATTATTAAAAGAATTTTGAATTTTTTGTCAGTGTATAAACATGCTGATTTTTGTGAGACAGTACATGACATTATCAAAAAATAAAAGCGATGACTCTGGTAAATTTTAAGTCAACATTTCTAAAATTCATTAAAACATTAGATTATGGATGATATTGTCCTAAATTTTTAAGATAATTGAATACTTAAAAATTATATTAAAACAGAGCTGACTTCATTTATGTTTTTCAGATAAAGTCTCCATAGAACAACATTAAATCTGTCATCAGGCTGTCAACACAACTGCTATGATATCATACTATCATTTCTGTGAGATTTTAAACTTAAAGTAACTAATATTTGTTCCAAATCAGACTAACTATATTTTAAATTCCTCAAATAAAGTTTCAGAAAAGTATACTTTGTCAGATATTTTCATAAAGAGGATTTCATTACAATGTTCGGTAAGTAAAAAAAGAGCACTGATCAAATAATTTTGTAAAAGAAAAATTTTGATGATTGAAAATATTAAATTTAACCTATTTGCTTAAATTTAAAACTAAAGTAAAAGCTTCAAGAAAGATTTTTCATTTTGAAAATACATTTTAAGACTTTAGGTATCATGGTTTTGGGGACAGTCCCTAGTATTAAAAAGAAAAATAATTTCCGTGTTTAATTATTACAGTTCTCATGAATTCTTAAATCATTGGCAAATCCAGTACTATTATCTGCACAGTAACATGTGACATGATTTACCTTTTAATTTAAAAAGCATTTTATCATTTGGTGCTTTTATGAAAATATTAACAGTTTGTACAAAAGGGAAATATTTATATGAACATTTCTTCCCAATATTATATGATTCACACTTTATGTAGATCCTATAGCATTTTGTTTAGAAAAAGTCAGAATTTCTCCTGAGTTAGATCTTCAACATGTGTAAGACTTGATGAGGTTAACATTTTATAAGTAAATGAATTCAGTCTGGTATTCACAAAGCATCTTTCCTTGCAAAATTTAAAATGAAAATTTTTGTAAATAATTTTTGTGATTTAATAAATGCTAGAGATTTTATGCATAGCCAATACTTAGTTAATTTGAATCAGATTTTGAAAACCAAGTCTTTATTTTCGAAAAGATTTCCCAGTGCATATTACAGTAACTACTTGAAGGCAAAGAACTTTCCATAATGTCACTTTCACAAATATCTTTGTTTCTATATTTGTCACAACGTTTCGGCCGTTGTACGCTCCAGCCTTCTTCAGGTGGTTGGAATTTCGAACTGAACCCTTTATTTCGATCACTGGGGTAGACTGTTCTAGTTCCACGTGCCAAGTTTGATGGATGTCTGTTATCAGTTATCTCCTGCTAATTTTCCCTCTGAAAGTTCTCCACTGCCTTAACCCGGTATTGAACTCACATTCTTTGGGTCTGTCACTGGATCTAACCAACGCCTTTATCCACTGTGCCATGTGTCCTTGAGGACACATGGCACAGTTGATAAAGGCGTTGTTTCTATAGAGTTTCTTTGTTTCTATAGAGTTGATACAAATTGATTTTATGTCAGAATTTTCTTATTCATGGCACAAAGATTTTTTTCATTGTCTTAATATTATCCAGTTGTAATTTTTGATTCATATCAACAAACTAATAATTGCCAGATTGAAATCGCCATCTTGATTTATACAACTTGTGAAAAAATAAAAAAAACTTTGTTGCTTGATATTTGAAATTGATTCCTCATTCTCTCTTCTAAATTCTAAACAAAGATTTACTTAGACATTATGCTTTAAATTTAATTATTTTATATCATTTCAAGATGTTCTTTTTCTTATTGTTATGCACCTTGTTTAAATCATAATTGCTCAGCTGTAATTTGCTTGACTTTTGTGAAAAGAATAATTTTGACATTCTAAAATTTTTCAGAAAAATACCACTGTACTTGCTTATTGTATTTCAACTCAAAAGGAAATTATTTAAGATAAACATTGATTTTTCTATTGATGTTTCCTAGCTGTTACATTATGGTGTACCAAAGCTCTATTCAACTAGTATTAATAGGTAGCGAAATGTATCAGATGAAATATGAACTGATTTTATATGTTATTCATTGCCTCTGCTAAATGTGTTTCATTACTTTTTCTTTCCAGATGTTTTGGCTGAATAGTAAATCATGATATTCACAAGGACTATTATTATTGAGAATTCAATTGAAAGAAAACAAGAATGTTAACTCCCCATCAAGACAGAGACATATATGCTGCCATATTCATCTAAAATTGTCTATCTATATTTTCCAAAGCATCACATTAACTGGCAAACATCATGTACTCTGAAATGTTTGATATATATATATATATATATTTTTTTGGAGAATCTTAGTGCTACATATGAGTGAAAATTCGAGAGAATTTAAGTTTTTGTGAATTTTGCAAACTCTTGTCATGATTTAGATTTAGTGTAACATATAGAAAAATGCACTACAATGAATCAATATTCTTGTGAAGTTTATGGAACTGCATTTTCAGAGAGGTCACATTTGAAGTGTCCTATATGAACAGACACTGGAGAGAAATCACATTTTTGTGAAGTTTGTAGCTATGTCTTTTCATCAATATCACATTTAAAGAGATATATGTAAACACACCCTGGGAGAAACCATATTTTTGAGAAACTTATGCATCACATTTTTAGAGAAGTCACATTTGAAGTCTGATATGCGAATACACACTTCAAAGAGACCACATTATTGTGAAGCCTGTGAATCAGCATTTTCAACAAAAACACTTGTTAAGCACCATATGCAAACACACACACTGGAGAGAAACCATATTCTTGTGAAGTTTGTGGATCTGCATTTTCCATGAAATCAAATTTGAAGTGCCATATGCGAATACATACTGGAGAGAAACCATATTCTTGTGAAGTTTGCATACATACCTTTACAACAAAGACAAGTTTGAAGCGCCATATGCGAACACACACTGGAAAGAAGCCATATTCTTGTGAAGTTTGTGGATGTGCATTTTCAGTGATGTCAACTCTGGTATGCCATATGCGAACTCACACTGGGGAGAAACCATATTCTTGTGAAATTTGTGGATCTGCATTTTCACAGAAGTCGCATTTGAAATTCCATATACAAACACACACTGGTGAGAAACCACATTCTTGCAAAGTTTGCGGATCTGCATTTTCAGCAAAGGCCATTCTGAAGCACCATATGCGAACACACACTGGAGAGTAACCATATTCTTGTGGAATTTGTGGATCTGCATTTTCACAGTGGTGACATTTGAAGTCCCATATGCAAACACTCACTGGAGAGAAACCACATTCTATTGTAGTTTGTGCATCTACATTTTCATATCAGTTCTATTTGAAGCTTGATATGTGAGTGCACACTTTGAGAGTAGCTATATTCTTGTGAAATTTGTTAATCTGCATCTTCACAAAAGCCACATATGAAGCATGTAAATATGCATTTTCATCTCAGTTGAGTTTGAAATTCCATATGCAGACTGGTGATATACCACATACTTGTGAAGTTTTTACAGATGTATTTTCATGTATATCATATTCGAATGTGAACACACATTTGCGAGAAATCATATTCTTATGAAGTGTGTGGATTTGTAATTCTATTGAAGTCATCTTTGGACTGTTATATTTGGACACACACAGGATAGAAAACGTTTATGCATATTTTTTAGATTTCAATTTGCAGAAAATCAAATGTACTTCATCATGTTCAAATCTCTACTAGAGAGAAACATTGTTTTTGTGAAATTTACATTGTTCAAATGCATATATATATATATATATATATATATATATATAAAAAGAAATCATATTTGTGTTTTGCTGAGGTCTACATTTCCACTGTTGACATATATAAATCCAACACAAGCAAATACACACTGCTGAGTTGTGTGTGAATACATCTATTCGAAAGTCACTAACAAAATGTTTTCTGCAAAGTTTTACAGTAAAAGAAAGTAATAATTGTTTCAGTGCAGATTAATTTAATTTTAAATCAACTAATTTTTCTAAATTCAAGTTTGGGAAAAGTATATTTTATTTTTGAAGGATTTTGTAATAAAGGAAATTATTTGATATTATCAGATCTGTCCATGTTGTTGAATTTGTAAATTTTACTGGTAGTAAAAAGTAAAAAAATTCCAATCACTTTAAATTTGATCTAAAATGTACCAAATTATTTTGCTTATTGGAAATATTAAATTACTGGGTTCCAATAGTTGTAGGAATGTCTGCTGAAAACATCCTGTCCAAATTTATAGAAAAATTCTATAGATGCATGCTGGGATGTTTTTATAACTAATAAAAATGAGCCACTTCTTGATCACATCCACCATATTGTTGTTCTTTCTTGTCTTGATGTCAGAGTGTTACAATCACTTGACTGTATCCCTTTTGCATGTGAACGTCATTCTTACATTCTAAACTTTTTGCATTGTTAGTTTTTACTTGCATATATATTGTTTCTTCATTAACCCTGATAGGTGTGTGTCCTGTGTGAGATGTTAAACATCATCGACGTCCTGGGTAAGACATTAAACTATGTTCAGCAGCAAGGCCTCTGATCAGCAGGTTTTGAGGAGCGTGGAATGCATATTAATTGCTGGTGTTCCCAGGTCCACCCTGACCCGGGGTGGTAGCATCTGTTAGGGTCCGAGCTATGGGCAAATAGTTAACTATTTCCAGCAATACTTTTTTGAAAAAAATTATTACCAGCAAACCAAACCAAATCTGATAGGCTTTTAACATGGTGAGCCTCTGGGACCCACAGGTGGTGATTTGGGTATGTCACCGGGAAATTCAGTGTGTCCCAACTAAAGTTTCTTAAACTGTTAGACTGTTTTATTCTTTCTTTAATTTGGCCAAACTGTATGTATTTTGTTTTTTACAGAAACACTAAATATCTGAAATTTATTTGTTCCTGAAAGATTTATATAGATTTTTACAAGATAATTCTAAAATCTTTCAGGTCTTGTGCATTGATGAAAAACTTGATATAAAATAAAGATGCATTTGAAGAATTTTATATTCAGATTTTATGTTATTTTTGTCAAAAATAAAATGCAAAGATTGAATTATGCCCCTTGATTGCATTGGTTTTTTTTTTTAAATATAAGTGTCAGGGTTTCATGTTAAGTCTGCATACTGTTTGGTGTTGTTTCAGATAACTTATATCATTATTAGCTTCAAGTATCAAAAGTAAAAGTAAATTTAACCATTACTTCAATAACTAAATGATTTTCCTTTTGCTTTAGTGGTGTTATATGCCATGTATATAAAAAAAAAAGAGGATACAGGGAATACCCACATTTACGCATACACACTGGTGCGACAATGTCAATTTTGATGAAGCATTTTAGTGAGAGACTAATTTTTGTTGTTTTGTTTTTTGTCTTTTTGCAAAAGTTCAGAACCATGTGCGGAAATCTATTGTTGATCTAATATTTTCATGTGCATCCAAATGTATGTCTGGCTGTGTGTGGCCACGTGGAGGCCTGAATTTGCATACGTAACACAATGGAAAATTGTTTTGAAATAAGAAAGATGACAGAATTTTATGGTGGGGCATTTCCATTGTGATTTCTGTGTACTGTTAATGAGATGAAATTTTTTTTGACAAAAGTTTTGCATACATTCAAATCTTTAAAAGTTTAGAATTATTTTTTAATCGTAATTAACTGATAATTGTTTTGTTCATTTTTTTTTTTTAACAGAATGTGGAATTTTTTAATTTTTAATTTAAGAGCATCCTTTTGCCTTCATTGGTTGAAGAATTGTTAATTGGTCAATTTTGAGAATTCATTTTTGTGGAAAAATTAAGTTAATTGGTTGTGGAATTAAGTAGATTCGGCTTGCATAATTTCGTATTTCTGAATGTGTTGAGTTTGTATGCTGGGCGGGAGAAAATTGATACACCTGACTCTGTAGACAGGGGAAAAATGGTGGGTAGAGCTTTATCCTATGAAGTATTCAGTGTCGAATGTATATATCCCCCAAGATACTCCCGTGGTCAAGGAAGGGCCCTGACGACCAGTTATGGAAATGGTCAAGTGGCTTGTGGGATATCAGGCTAAGGAAATAAAACCCTTGTAACCACGATAGAGCCAGTAATGGATTAGTTAGGAGGTACTGAGCGGGTGTGGTTGTTTCCCCGTGGGGACATCCAGGGGTAGAAGAACTTGAAATGGCGCAAGTAAAGTTTTGGCACACAGAAGCAGATGGTTAATAAGAGTAATTATAGAAAATTAATGGTGGTAAATTTGTGAAGATTTGTTCAAGTAAATCTGGTAATAAGTATGTAATTTGTTGTAGTTGAATAAATAGAGTGATTATGGACTGTGTGTGCTGTGTCACTGTGAGTAGGGAATAAGTTTAGATCACAGTATATTTAAAGTGTAAAATTTAAGTGGCAAGCATGTGGTTCAACTATGGAACAAGTTGACGCTTTGGTGTGGGATATTTGGTATGAATTGTGTGATTTTTCGATCATTGTTTTTTTTTTCTGTGAATTGTTATGTACATTTCTTGTAGTCTCAAGTGAAGAGACAAGAAGTTTTGTTCTCCACAGGCATATTAGATTTCAGAGGTGGCACCTGCTGACCTGGATAGATGAGACTTTGGAGACATCAAAGTTCACTGTTGGAGTGACTTGTATCCAGACTGGCGTCTGATGCGTTGACCTTGGGTCAGGGAAGCTAGTAACCAAGAATGGCCTGTCCGGTATTCTACTTTTCTTTAAAAAAAAAAAAAAAATGTTTGTGAAGCATGAAAAAAAAATTGGTCAGAGTTTTATGTCATTCTTTTTCAGGAATGTTATATGGGCATGCCGCTTGGGTCATGTGACGAGGCTCAATGAAGGACAAATGTAAGGAGCATACTTTGCAGACACGAAAGAGTAGAGAAGATTTTAGAGTAATATAGTTGAAATAAAATTCATAAATTAATTTTTTAATGATGAGGTAGTCATGTATACACGCTTAGACGATTATGTATCTTTCAATACATGACTGGCGAGGCAGATTTTCTCCCGCGGTGGGTTACCATTTCTTTCTGCAGTAGACCAGTTACCATCCAAGGCTATAGAACCCGGCCTGTCCTACTATTTACCCATAGATTTGGGGGGGGAGAAGACAAGGATTCATACGGGTATTAGCACGTAATTGAATGTAATGGATTCGACTGAAATTCGAACTCGGCTCTCCGATTCTTCAATCTGAGCTGTTATCCATTACTCCACCGTGCCTCCTAATGATGAGGTAGGGAATGTTAAATAATAGTTTAGCAGACTATGATGTTTTTAGAGACGTGTAACTCTGCTCGGACCCCTGGGTCTAACTTTTGGGGTCAGATACAAGACAAAATAAAGGAAGTCGATTTTGATTGGTTGAACCAGCGTGGGAATGACAGAGGTATAAAAAGGGATTTCGGGGAATCGAGTTTTAATCGTCGAACAATGTAGACATGTTCATTTCGTGACTGCAACGTGGAGGGTGGAGGGAGATACCGACCCCACTGCCCGCTTCAATACGCCGTCTGAAATGTCGACGCAACAACCTCCATTCCACAGAACTTGGCCAAGCCCAACACCTGCCATTACCTCGGCCTACCTCGACTCGTTCTGACCCCAGTGACATACGCTCCACAGAACACGGCCACCAAGACTACACCAATTCGACGTCAACCCTGTTTCAATACAACAGGTCAACCGACCAACATGATGACCTACAACCGTGACTTCCATTGACCGAACGTGCACCAACCGTATCTTGTGACCTCGGCCACGCCGTCACAAGAAATGGCAAAACTCCCGGCACTCCGCATATACATCCGATCGCTATTCCTGAAATCTCTAGCGATAATAAACGTTGGATCACACACGCATGTTGTAGATGGTTATCACGCTTAGTAATTCAGCAGTACATTTTATGTATGCGGCCTGGTGTATTCATGAGTTGGAACTGTTATATTAAGCGTATGGTACCGTGAGAAAAGAATAATGAGGATTATAGTTTACATTTGGTTAGGCAGGATTCAGCATTATGTCAGTCATGAATTCCACTTTGCTGAATACTTGGAGTCAAGACTTATAACGGTGAAGAAAGATTAACAGATTGAAAGATATCACCACAAGAAGCGGAAAGGATTGAACTGAAAATAAAGAGAGAGAGGAAAGGGAAAAGAGAAAACTTATTTTATTTCAGGTGAGGGACTAAAGTTAAGTATTTGCTTTGACTTTTCATATCACTTATATATAACGCACACATCTTTCCCAGCAGAAATGTTTTCATGTGTTGTCTTGGTATAATTAAATCCTATTAATATTATATACCGGTGTTTGTCGTTCGTTACTATTGGCTGTTTCTCCATATCCGTGTATTTGTATTGAAATTATTACGGAGTCGCTAACTGGGTGCCCTGTGATTGGATGAAAAACAACCAATCACAGGCTACCTTTTTAGACTTTCACCAAACCCCCACGTGAGCGGTTTTTACAAACTCTCTTCCTCTTTTGCTTGTTGGTACCCTCAGAGACAACACGTTCCCCGTCTGTTCTCTCCGTCATCTAAACACCAGGACACGTGTGTGGATTTAGACAGCAAATGAAGCACAGAAGTCAAGGCTCTATTTTCTTCAACCCAGCCAAAACGACACAGGAAATATAAAATTGTTATAAGGACGCATCTTTCAGATAAGTTCCGCAAACCCGACTGTTTGCAATTGAAACTTTACTCTCCTTTCCTGTAATACAAGTTTTTTCAAACATTTTCATCTATGTTTGTGTTCCTTTCTTCTTGCCGGCGTCACAATATTTTTGTTACCAAATATAATTGGGAAAATCACAATATTTGGTAAATGGAAATCTTGCTAATATCTTTGGCAGAAAGTCGTTTAATTTACTATTTTCATTTTTATATTTTGTTGTCCCAATCAAGAGAACCCAATAATTTGTGAATATATGAAAGATAAGCTAAGCTGTAATTGTGCAAAAAATCCGTTGAATTCGTGGTGTAGGCCTATTTTATACATTCTAGCTATGCCATTAAGCTTTATATAGGTCTTGCCCGCAGATTGTGTAATCATTACAGGTAATAATAATTTGTGAACTGTTCGTACAATTAAAGGAAGGACATGTTCATTATTTCCAATGTTGCAAAAAATGTTGAATGTTTATATATATAATATAAACCTTATATATATATATATTTAAAACATCCAGATGGCCTAGTATGCAGGGACTAAATACTAAATATTTTAAACATATATTTCAAGTGAATAAACATTTCAGCAGAAATGAAACTGTTCGTGCCAGCAAAATTAAGGAAGCAGACGTGAATGCATCCAAAATAGGAAGCAGAAATTTCAGCATCCACCTGCAACGTCAGCATCCACTCAAACCATTCCCTTCAGATACAGCATCCACATCAGATCCAATGTCAGGCCAAGGTTCAGATATAGCATCCACAAGTCCACTCTTGTCAGCCACAAGTACTGTTCCTTCAGAGATATCCACATCAGCATCCATAACCAATGCCAGGATACTGTTCCTTCAGATATAGCCCCACATCAGATCCACTCCAATGCCAATACTTTAAGATATAGCATCCACAAGCATCCAAATGTCAGCCACAAGTACTGTTCCTTCAGATATAGCATCCACATCAGCATCCACTCCAATTCAGATACAGCACCAATCCACCTCCTCCAATGTAATGTTCCTTCAGATATAGCATCCATCAGCATCCACTCCTGCCAAAGTACTGTTCCTTCAGATACAGCATACATGCATCCAATTGTTCCTTCAGATATAGCATCCACATCAGCATCCACTCCTCCAATGAGCCAAAAAGTTCCTTCAGATACAGCATCCACATCAGCATCCACTCCTCCAATGTCAGCCACAAGTACTGTTCCTTCAATATAGCATCCACATCAGCATCCACTCCTCCACAGGCAAAGCACTTTCCTTCAGATACAGCATCCACATCAGGTCCACTCCTCCAATGTCCAGCCACAAGTATTCCTTCAGATACAGCATCCACATCAGCATCCACTCCTCCAATGTCAGCCCAAAAGTACTGTTCCTTCAGATATAGCATCCAGCATCCACACTCTCCAATGTCCACAAGTACTCCTTCAAGATATAGCAGCCACATCAGTTTCCAATTTGATACATCCACATCAGCATCCACTCCTCCAATGTCAGCCACAAGTACTGTTCCTTCAGATATAGCATCCAATCAGCATCCACTCCTCCAATGTCAGAAGTACATTCCTTCAGATACAGCATCCACATCAGATCCACCTCCAATGTCAGCATACTGTTCCTTCAGCAGCATCCACATCAGCATCCACTCCTCCAATGCCAGCCACAAGTACTGTTCCTTCAGATATAGCATCCACATCCACATCAGCATCCACTCCTCCAATGTCAGCCACAAGTACTGTTCCTTCAGATATAGCATCCACATCAGCATCCACTCCTCCAATGTCAGCCACAAGTACTTTCCTTTCCTCCACATCAGATCCACAGCATCCACTTCAGATATAGCATCCACATCAGCATCCACCTCCAATGTCAGCCACAAGTACTGTTCCTTCAGATACAGCATCCACATCAGCATCCACTCCTCCAATGTCAGCCACAAGTACTGTTCCTTCAGATACAGCATCCACATCATCATCCACCTCCAATGTCAGCCACAAGTACTGTTCCTTCAGATATAGCATCCACATCAGCATCCACTCCTCCAATGCCAGCCACAAGTACTGTTCCTTCAGATACAGCATCCACATCAGCATCCACTCCTCCAATGTCAGCCACAAGTACTGTTCCTTCAGATACAGCATCCACATCAGCATCCACAAGCATCCACTCCATCAGCAATGTCAGCCACAAGTACTGTTCCTTCAGATATAGCATCCACATCATCATCCACTCCTCCAATGTCAGCCACAAGTACTGTTCCTTCAGATATAGCATCCACATCAGCATCACCTTTACTGTTCCTTCAGATATAGCATCCACATCAGCATCCACTCCTCCAATGTCAGCCACAAGTACTGTTCCTTCAGATATAGCATCCACATCAGCATCCACTCCTCCAATGCCAGCCACAAGTACTGTTCCTTCAATACAGCATCCACATCAGCATCCACTCCCAATGTCAGCCACAAGTACTGTTCCTTCAGATACAGCATCCACATCAGCATCCTCCTCCAATGTCAGCCACAAGTACTGTTCCTTCAGATACAGCATCCACATCAGCATCCACTCCTCCAATGTCAAAAGTACTGTTCCTTCAGATATAGCATCCACATCAGCATCCACTCCTCCAATGTCAGCCACAAGTACTGTTCCTTCAGATATAGCATCCACATCAGCATCCACTCCTCCAATGCCAGCCACAAGTACTGTTCCTTCAGATACAGCATCCACATCAGCATCCACTCCTCAATGCAGCCACAAGTACTGTTTTCGCTTCAGATATAGCATCCACATCCTCATCCACTAATGTCCTCCAACAAGTACTGTTCCTTCAGATATAGCATCCACATCAGCATCCACTCCTCCAATGCCAGCCACAAGTACTGTTCGCTTCAGATACAGCATCCATCAGCATCCACTCCTCCAATGCCAGCCACAAGTACTGTTCCTTCAGATATAGCATCCACATCAGCATCCAAATGTCAGCCACACAATACAGTACTGTTCCTTCCAGATATAGCATCCACATATAAATGCCAGCCACAAGTACTGTTCCTTCAGATACAGCATCCACATCAGCATCCACTCCTCCAATGTCAGATACTGTTCCTTCAGATATAGCATCCACATCAGCAAAATGTCAGCCACAAGACTGTTCCTTCAGATATAGCATCCACATCAATCCACTCCTCCAATGTAGCCACAAGTACTGTTTTCCTTCAGATACATCCACATCAGCATCCACTCCTCCAATGTCAGCCACAAGTACTGTTCCTTCAGATATAGCATCCACATCAGCATCCACTCAATGCCAGCCACAAGTACTGTTCCCTTCAGATACAGCATCCACATCAGCATCCACTCCTCCCAATGTCAGCCATGTTACTGTTCCTTCCAGATGCCAGCATCCACATCAGCATCCACTCCTCCAATACCAGCCACCTCCAATGTACTGTTCCTTCAGATACAGCATCCACATCAGCATCCACTCCTCCAATGTCAGCCAAAGTACTGTTCCTTCAGATATAGCATCCACATCAGCATCCAAATGTCAGCCACAAGTACTGTTCCTTCAGATATAGCATCCACATCAGCATCCACTCCTCAATGCCAGCCACAGTACTGTTCAATGGCATCCAATCAGCATCCACTCCTCCAATCCAGATACAGCATCCACATCAGCATCCACTCCTCAATGTCAGCCACAAGTAAGTTCCTTCAGATACTGTCCACATCAGCATCCACTCCTCCAATGTCAGCCACAAGTACTGTTCCTTCAGAAAGCATCCACATCAGCATCCACTCCCTCCAATGTCATACGTTCCGTAGATATAGGCATCCAAGTACTGTTTTCAGATTTAGCATCCATTTTCACAATACTTTCCTTCAGATCCACATTTTCCTTCAGATACAGCATCCACATCAGCATCCAAATGTAAGCCAAGTTACCACATCAGCATCCAGTCCAGCCACAAGTACTGTTCCCTTCCAGATGCAGCATCCACTCAGCATCCACTCCTCCAATGTCAGCACATCTGTCTTCAGATACAGCATCCACATCAGCATCCACCTCCAATGTAAAGTACTGTTCCTTCAGAGATAGCATCCACATCAGCATCCACTCCTCCAATGTCAGCCATGTTCGATCACATCAGATCCTCCTCCAATGTCAGCATACTGTTCCTTCAGATATAGCATCCACATCATCCACTCCTCCAAGTACTGTTCCTTCAGATACAGCATCCACAAGCATCCACTCCAATGTCCAATACTGTACCACAAACTCCCTCCAATGTGTTCCTTCAGATATAGCTCCCACATCAGATCCTCCTCCAATGTCAGCCATACCCTTCATACAGCATCCACATCAGCATCCAAATGTCAGCACAAGTACAATATAGCATCCACTGTTCCAATTCAGCTGTGTACTTCCTTCAGATATAGCATCCACATCAGCATCCACTCCTCCAATGCCAGCCACAAGTACTGTTCCTTCAGATACAGCATCCACATCAGCATCCACTCCTCCAATGTCAAAATACAAGTACTGTTCCTTCAGATACACATCAGCATCCACATCCAATGCCATCCACTCCCATCCACTCTCCAATGTCAGCCAAAGTACTGTTCCTTCAGCCCACAAGCATCCATTCCAATGTCCTACTCAGATATAGCATCCACATCAGCATCATCCTCCAATCCAATGTCCTTCAGATACAGCATCAAGTCCACTGTTCCTTCAGATAAGCATCTGTTCCTTCAATCCACATCAGCATCCACTCCTCCAATGCCAATGTACTGTTCCTTCAGCATCCACATCAGTCCACTGTTCAGATATGTACTTTCAGATACAGCCTCCACATATATCCACTCCTCCAATGTCAGCCACAAGTACTGTTCCTTCAGATATAGCATCCACATCAGCATCCACTCCTCCAATGTCAGCCACAAGTACTGTTCATTGAATAGCCAGATATAGTCATCCACATCTATCCATCCTCACAATGTCAGATACAGCCAATCATACTGTTCCTTCAGATACAGCATCCACATCACCATCCACTCTCTTGTCCAGCCACAAGAAACGTTCAGATACAAACAAATCCATTCCTCCACTCCTGCCAGCCAATCTCCACATCAGCATCACTCCTCCAATGCCACAGTAAAGTTCCACTGAGTCCACAGCATCAATGTCAGCAATCCTCCAGAAAATACAAAATTCCATCCACTTCCTGTCATTACACGAATAGCATCCACATCCACTCCTCCAATGCCAGCCTCCTGTTCAGTCCATCCACCCAAGCATCCACTCCTCCAATACCGTACACAAGTACTGTTCCCTTCAGATATAGTCAGCAATCAATACCATTCCACTCCTCCAATGCCAGCCACAAGTCAGATATACAGCACAGTCCAAATGTCAGCCACAAGTACTGTTCCTTCAGATATAGCATCCACATCATATCCACTCCTCCAATGTCAAATGTCAGCCAGCATCCACTCCTCAATGTCACCTGTACTCCCACAAAATTCAAGTACTGTTCCTTCGAATGCAGCATCCACATCAGCATCCACTCCTCAATGTTCCTTCAGATATAATCCAGGATACAGCATCCACATCAGCATCCACTCCTCCAATGTCAGCCACAAGTACTTTCCTTCAGATATAGCATCCACATCATCCACTCCTCCAAGTACGTCAGCCATCCTGTTCCTTCATTGTCTACCAATGCATCAAGTACTGTTCCTTCAGATATAGCATCACATCAGCATCCACTCCTCCAAAGTACTGTTCCTTCAGCCAAAGCATACTGTTCCTTCCTCAATGATACAGTTCATCCACATCAGCATCCACTCCTCCACGTTCCATCCATCGGCCCACAAGTACTACTGTTCCTTCAGATACAGCATCCACATCAGCATCCACTCCTCCAATGTCAGCCACAAGTACTGTTCCTTCAGATATAGCATCCACATCCCTCCTCAATGTCAGCCAAAGCATCTGTTCCTTTCCTTCAAATGTCAGCCACAAGTACTGTTCCTTCAGATATAGCATCCCACATCAGCATCCTCCACCGGCCACTCCATCCACATCTGTTCCTTCAGATATAGCATCATCCCACTCCTCCAATACTGTTCCTTCAGATATAGCCACATCAACATCCACTCCTCCAATGTCACTGTTCCTTCAGATATAGCATCCACATCAGCATCCATCCAATGTCATGCAAGTACTGTTCCTTCAGATATAGCATCCACATCAGTCCACTCCTCCAATGTCAAAACAAGATACCATCATCCACATACAGCATCCACATCCCTCCTCCTCCAATGTCAGCCACACTGTTCCTTCAGATTCATCCATCAGCATCCACTCCTCCAATGTCAGCCACAAGTACTGTTTCCTTCATATAGCATCCACATCCTCCAATGTCAGCCACACAAGTTTTTTTTCCTTCCATATAACATCCACATCAGCATCCACTCCTCAATGTCAGCACAAGTACTGTTCCTTCAATAATGTCAGCCACAAGTACTGTTCCTTCAGATAATCATCATCATCATCACTCGGTACTGTTCCTTCAGATACAGCATTCAGCAAATGTCCCAGCCACAATTACTGTTCCTTCAGATATAGCATCCAAATCCATTCCAATGTCAGCCACAAGTACTGTTCCTTCAGATATAGCATCCACATCAGCATCCACCCCAATGTCAGCCACAAGTACTGTTCCTTCCAGATACAGCATCCACATCAGCATCCATCCAATGTCAACAAGTACTGTTCCTTCAGATATAGCATCCACTCCTCCAAATCCACATCAGCATCCAATGTCAGCCACAAGTACTGTTCCTTCAGATATAATCCACATCAGCATCCACATCCTCCAATGCCAGCCACAAGTACTGTTCCTTCAGATAATCCACATCAGCATCCAAATGTCAGCCACAAGTACTGTTCCTTCAGATCCACATCAGCATCCATGTCAGCCACAAGTACTGTTCCTTCAGATATAGCATCCATCATCATCCACTCCTCAATGCCAGCCACAAGTACTGTTCAGATACAGCATCCACATCAGCATCCTCCCTCCAATGTCAGCCACAAGTACTGTTCCTTCAGATATAGCATCCACATCAGCATCCACTCCTCCAATGTCAGCCACAAGTACTGTTCCTTCTATAGCATCCACATCAGCATCCACTCCTCCAATGTCAGCCACAAGTACTGTTCCTTCAGATATAGCATCCACATCAGCATCCACTCCTCCAATGTCAGCCACAAGTACTGTTCCTTCCAGATATAGCATCCATCAGCATCCACTCCTCAATGCCAGCCACAAGTACTGTTCCTTCCTGTACAGCCATCAGATATAGCATCCACTGTTCCTTCATCAGCATCCAATGTCCACAAGTACTGTTCCTTCAGATATAGCATCCACATCAGCATCCACTCCTCCAATGTCAGCCCCAAGTACTGTTCCTTCAGATATAGCATCCACATCAGCATCCCTCCAATGTCAGCCACAAGTACTGTTCCTTCAGATACTCCACATCAGCATCCACTCCTCCAATGTCAGCCACAAGTACTGTTCCTTCCAGATACAGCATCCACATCAGCATCCACTCCTCCAATGTCAGCCACAAGTACTGTTCCTTCAGATATAGCATCCACATCCACTCCTCCAATGTCAGCCACAAGTACTGTTCCTTCAGATATAGCATCCACATCAGCATCCACTCCTCCAATGTCAGCCACAAGTACTGTTCCTTCAGATATAGCATCCACATCAGCATCCACTCCTCCAATGTCAGCCACACAAGTACTGTTCCTTCAGATAGCATCCACATCAGCATCCACTCCTCCAATGTCAGCCACAAGTACTGTTCCTTCAGATACAGCATCCACATCAGCATCCAATTCCAGATATAGCATCCACATCAGCATCCACTCCTCAGCCACCACAAGTACTGTTCCTTCAGATATAGCATCCACATCAGCATCCAAATGCCAGCCACAAGTACTGTTCTACAGCATCCATCAGCATCCACTCCTCCAATGTCAGCCACAAGTACTGTTCCTTCAGATATAGCATCCACATCAGCATCCAAATGTCAGCCACAAGTACTGTTCCTTCCAGATATAGCATCCACATCAGCATCCACTCCTCCAATGTCAGCCAAAGTACTGTTCCAGATATAGCATCCACATCAGCATCCACTCCTCAATGTCAGCCACAAGTACTGTTCCTTCAGATAATCCACATCAGCATTGATGTCAGCCACAAGTACTGTTCCTTCAGATACAGCATCCACATCAGCATCCACTCCTCCAATGAAAAGTTTTACAGCATCCACATCAGCATCCTCCTCCAATGTCAATCTGTTCCTTCAGATATAGCATCCACATCAGCATCCACTCCTCCAATGTCAGCCACAAGTACTGTTCCTTCAGATATAGCATCCACATCAGCATCCACTCCTCCAATGTCAGCCACAAGTACTGTTCCTTCAGATATAGCATCCACATCAGCATCCACTCCTCCAATGTCAGCCACAAGTACTGTTCCTTCCATACATAGCATCCACAATCAGCATCCATCCAATGTCAGCCACAAGTACTGTTCCTTCAGATATAGCAATCCACATCAGCATCCACATCAGCATCCTCCTCCAATGTCAGCCACAAGTACTGTTCCTTCAGATACAGCATCCACATCAGCATCCACTCCTCCAATGTCAGCCACAAGTACTGTTCCTCCATCAGATATAGCATCCACATCAGCATCCATCCTCCAATGTCAGCCACAAGTACTGTTCCTTCCAGATATAGCATCCACATCAGCATCCACCCTCCAATGTCAGCCACAAGTACTGTTCCTTCAGATATAGCATCCACATCAGCATCCACTCCTCCAATGTCAGCCACAAGTACTGTTCCTTCAGATATAGCATCCACATCAGCATCCACCCTCCAATGTCAGCCACAAGTACTGTTCCTTTCAGATATAGCATCCACATCAGCATCCACCTCTCAATGTCAGCCACAAGTACTGTTCCTTCAGATATAGCATCCACATCAGCATCCACTCCTCCAATGTCAGCCACAAGTACTGTTCCTTCAGATATAATCCATCATCCATCCACATCAGCAGCATCCACATCCAATGTCAGCATCTGTTCCTTCAGATACAGCATCCACATCAGCATCCACTCCCTCCAATGCCAGCCACAAGTACTGTTCCTTCAGATACAGCATCCACATCAGCATCCACTCCTCCAATGTCAGCCACAAGTACTGTTCCTTCAGATATAGCATCCACATCAGCATCCACCTCCAATGTCAGCCACAAGTACTGTTCCTTCATATACAGCATCCAATGTCAGCCACAAGTACTGTTCCTTCAGATATAGCATCCACATCAGAAGTACTGTTCCTTCAAATGTCAGCATCCACTCCTCAATTAGCCACAAGTACTGTTCTTCAGATATAGCATCCACATCAGCATCCACTCCTCCAATGTCAGCCACAAGTACTGTTCCTTCAGATATAGCATCCACATCAGATCCACTCCTCCAATGTTCCCACAAGTACTGTTCCTTCAGATATAGCATCCACATCTCCAATGTCAGCCACAAGTACTGTTCCTTCAGATACAGCATCCACATCAGCATCCACTCCTCCAATGTCAGCCACAAGTACTGTTCCTTCAGATATAGCATCCACAGATCCACCTCCAATGTCATACAAGTACTGTTCCTTCACATCAGCATCCACTCCTCCAATGTCAACAAGTACTGTTCCTTCAGATATAGCATCCATCAGCATCCACCCTCCAATGTCAGCCACAAGTACTGTTCCTTCCAGATATAGCATCCACATCCAGCATCCAATGTCAGCCTCTCCAATGTCAGCCACTACTGTTCCTTCAGATATAGCATCCACATCAGCATCCACCCTCCAATGTACTGTTCTTCAGATACAGCATCCACATCAGCATCCACTCCTCCAATGTCAGATGTTCCTTCAGATAGCATCCACATCAGCATCCACTCCTCCAATGTCAGCCACAAGTACTGTTCCTTCAGATATAGCATCCACATCAGCATCCCTCCTCCAATGTCAGCCACAAGTACTGTTCCTTCAGATATAGCATCCACATCAATCCACCTCCTCCAATGTCAGCCACAAAGTACTGTTCCTTCAGATATAGCATCCACATCAGCATCCACCCTCCAATGTCAGCCACAAGTACTGTTCCTTCAGATATAGCATCCACATCAGCATCCACCCTCCAATGTCAGCCACAAGTTTCCTTCAGATATAGCATCCACATCAGCATCCACTCCTCCAATGCCAGCCACAAATGTTCCTTCAGATACAGCATCCACATCAGCATCCACTCCTCAATGTCAGCCACAAGTACTGTTCCTTCAGAATGTCAATACAAGTACTGTTCCTTCCAGATATAGCATCCACATCAGCATCCACCTCCAATGTCAGCCACAAGTACTGTTCCTTCAGATATAGCATCCACATCAGCATCCACTCCTCCAATGTCAGCCACAAGTACTGTTCCTTCAGATACAGCATCCACATCAGCATCCACTCCTCCATGTCAGCCAGTTGTTCCTTCCATATAAACATCCACATCAGCATCCACTCCTCCAATGCCAGCCACAAGTACTGTTCCTTCAGATACAGCATCCACATCAGCATCCACTCCTCCAATGTCAGCCACAAGTACTGTTCCTTCAGATATAGCATCCACATCAGCATCCACTCCTCCAATGTCCAGCCACAAGTACTGTTCCTTCAGATATAGCATCCACATCAGCATCCATGCCTCCAATGTCAGCCAGATACAAGTACTGTTCCTTCAGATATAGCATCCACATCAGCATCCACTCCTCCAATGTCAGCCACAAGTACTGTTCCTTCAGATATAGCATCCACATCAGCATCCACTCCTCCAATGTCAGCCACAAGTACTGTTCCTTCAGATACAGCATCCACATCAGCATCCACTCCTCCAATGTCAGCCACAAGTACTGTTCCTTCAGATACAGCATCCACATCAGCATCCACTCCTCCAATGTGTCAGCCACAAGTACTGTTCCTTCAGATACAGCATCCACATCAGCATCCACTCCTCCAATGTCAGCCACAAGTACTGTTCCTTCAGATACAGCATCCACATCAGCATCCACTCCTCCAATGTCAGCCACAAGTACTGTTCCTTCAGATATAGCATCCACATCAGCATCCACTCCTCCAATGTCAGCATCACAAGTACTAAGATACATGCATCCACATCAGCATCCACTCCTCCAATGTCAGCCACAAGTACTGTTCCTTCAGATATAGCATCCAATGCCATCAGCATCCACTCCTCCAATGTCCTCCAGCCACAAGTACTGTTCCTTCAGATATAGCATCCACATCAGCATCCACTCCTCCAATGTCAGCCACAAGTACTGTTCCTTCAGATACAGCATCCACATCAGCATCCACTCCTCCAATGTCAGCCACAAGTACTGTTCCTTCAGATACAGCATCCACATCAGCATCCACCTCCAATGTCAGCCACAAGTACTGTTCCTTCAGATATAGCATCCACATCAGCATCCACTCCTCCAATGTCAGCCATCCACAAGTACTGTTCCTTCAGATATAGCATCCACATCAGCATCCACTCCTCCAATGCCAGCCACAAGTACTGTTCCTTCAGATACAGCATCCACATCAGCATCCACTCCTCCAATGCCAGCCACAAGTACTGTTCCTTCAGATACAGCATCCACATCAGCATCCACCCTCCAATGTCAGCCACAAGTACTGTTCCTTCAGATATAGCATCCACATCAGCATCCACTCCTCAATGTCAGCCATCCTCCAATGTCAGCCACAAGTACTGTTCCTTTCAGATACAGCATCCACATCAGCATCCACTCCTCCAATGTCAGCCACAAGTACTGTTCCTTCAGATACAGCATCCACATCAGCATCCACTCCTCTCCAATGTCAGGCACAAGTACTGTTCCTTCAGATACAGCATCCACATCAGCATCCACTCCTCCAATGTCAGGCACAAGTACTGTTCCTTCAGAGATCCAGCATCCACAATGTCATATCCTTCAGATATCCATCCACATATCCATTCCTCCAAATCATACAGTTTCACAAAACATACCATCATTTCTTGTTGCTGGTGACATTTTACAAAATGAAATATCCAAATCTGTGACAGTAAAGGAGTTTGCAATCCAGGACTACAAAACATTAATGATACTAACACGTAGGCTTCCTAGTGGGCCTTCATAATATCAGAATCATGATAGCAATATTTCAAATATACGCACAGTGTATAAAACAGCTGGAGTAGAGAATATGAATGAAAGGTATTTATCAAACAATGTATTCAAACGTGAACTGCGAAATGGTGAGTGTGTAAAACGTGAATGGCTATTTTATTCACCATCCCAAGGCCGTTTGTATTGATTTCTATGTCGCCTATTGTCCAAGAAAGTATCTCCCTTTGCTACATCGGGGTTCAGTGACTGGACGCACGACAATGTTATTGCGGAATATGAAAATGGAGAACATCGAAAGTGCATGACATCATATTTGATAAGACATAAAGAACACAAAGAAACTAGTGTTGACACGTGTGATTTATGTAATTCGCTTTCTTGCCTCCAGAAGTTTGCTAATTCACGCAGAAAATCAAATTACTGGGTCAACAAAAAATGGCAACTACCCTAGAGCTGCTGGGTGAATTTGACCCTTTCTTGGAAGAACAATCTCAAAATTTATGGAAATCTTGGAAAAGGGAATCTGTCATATATATCAGCAAATATTTGTGAGAAATTTCTTCAATTAATAGGAAAACAGGTTCTTTGTACTATTCTTGAAGAAGTAAAAGAGTTTAAAGTATTATTCAATAAGTGTTCCATTCCAGACATCTCACACACAGATCAACTGACATTTACTGTACAATACGTTAAAGGCTGTGAGTCAGTGGGACGTTTCTTGATGTTCATTTCCATCTTTTCTTGTGATGCAAAGGGTCTAACATGGATTTTCTCAAGAGAATAAAAGATTTTCTCAATGAGAATAAAATTCCACTATCAAACTGTCATAGTCAGTCATACGATAATGCCTCAAATATATCTGGACGATATACTGAATTTCATGCATGGATTCATCAACTCAGTGAGTTTGCCATCTATGCCTCCTATACGGGACACAGCTTGAACTTGATCGGAGTAAAAGCAGCAGAATTTTGTCTACAAACTGTAAAATTCTTTGACTTTGTTCAGCATCTGTGTTGATTTTTGCTGGTTTTACTCATTGCTGTAATGTAATGACATTATCTCTAGGAAAGGATTTTGTGGTCAAGCATCTGTTTAACACACTATTTTACACTACATTCTGATGCTGTTCCTGTTCTATATGCAGGCTACAAGAAAATAAAACATGCTAGAAAGAATGAAAAAACAAGCATTGTCTTTCAATCAAAGGATGTGTTGAAGGCTTCAAACGCCTGGTCAGCACCGAAGCCACATACAAAATTTATCATCTACAAGCAACAATTCGAAACAAATACAAAACTCGGTTTAGCCAAATCCAAAATAACATTTATTAAAAAACGACGATATGTATTGATTGTGTGTGATTCGGCTGTGTGCGGTATTAGTGTTCGAGTATGTAGGTAAAAATGATCTTTACATGAAGAGTTCAAAATGTCTTTTCCTTAATTACATTTGCGAGATAATAAATAGAAAGAAAAATGTCAGTGAAACAGTACTTAACTTGTGTCACTAAATATAGGCTGTTCCTAGTTCTTGACATGGTTACCATGGTGATGTCGTGAATCAATGAATTCGTTCTTTGGCTACGGTCGTTGAAGAAATGGAAAAAAGAGATGAGTTACTGCTTTCCTTCCATCTGCCGATATGAAGTTCAGTAGCTGGCAGATTTCTCCCTCCTGAACTGAAAATTTCTGCGCTATTTATATGTTTACGACGGCTGTCGATGACGTAGGGTGTGGGCGTAGTTGTAAGCTAAAATTCGCACCTACTTGAGATAAATGGTCGTGGCGACGAAAATGAGTGGAGAAAAAAAAACGTATTTTCCGACCAATCGTTTTTTAAGTCTGCTACAGATGTTGCCACGTACGTTCTTCAGTCTATGAAGACCTATCTTCAGGAAACGAGACAAATTTAGTGAATATGAATTCAAAGCCAGGAGTATTTGTCCAGATACAAAATACAGTGTTGGGGAAAAACGGGAACAAAAACGAACCGTATGTTTTAATAACTATGATGGATCAGCAGAAAAGTTCAAGATGGAAACTTTCCTCTCTAGTCTGGACACTCTAATCTTTGGACTGTCAAAACGTGCAGAGGTTTATTCACAGATTGAAAATCTCTTTCTTCAGAAATGCTCCCGATGTACTAAAGAAAAAGTCTAAACAACTGGCTAATATGAAAGTCCTGAATTATGATGACATTTTAAATGAATGTGAGCATCTCAAGCACTACATGGATCTTGATGAAAATTGTTAGACTCTCCCTGCACTTTGCAGAAAAATAATTTTGGAAATTTTGAAATCTGTATTCCCGAATATTGAAATTGTGCATGATGGTGACCAACTCTACAGGAGAACGTTCTTTTTCCAGTAATGAAAAATATCTGCTTCGTAGCACAATGGAGCAGCAGCATTATTTGAACTGGCTTTCACTCATGTGCTTGAAAAATGACATTCTATTTTTGAAGACCACTGACTTCAAGTCAATAATAAAGTAATTCTCTGAAAAGAAATATTGCAAATGCTTCTATAAGTTCATCGTAATTTCATACTGTGCTAATCTGTGTGGCTTACTGAGTATTATTGTTTTACAAGCCGTGTTGTTCAAATGTTTATCATGTTGAGTAGTTGAAGATGTGCAGCGTGTTTTTTAATGCTTATACCAGTTATGTTGAAGTGCCAATAAAATAACTATATGTTTAATATCGACGATTTACATTTTATTCCTGTGAGTGGTTGTCGTAAGGGCCATAGCACACTGGTTTGCTCGGGAGCCCATTATGCAGTTTAAGACAGCCCTGACTCCAACATCTTTTCTCACCGAACTCAAATCTTCCTTTCAAAGATTTTCTCTATGAGATCTAGTGAGATAACTGAATATGTTATTGTAATATCCTCTCTGATAACACGATAAAGGTTTTTTTTTCTCAACAAATTTATTGTAATATACAATGCAACTCACATTATAATACTCTCACCAAGTTTCTGATATGATCTTCTTTGATCTTTGCTGACAGAAGCATATCAATTCTGTTATAATGATGTAGCCTCTATTCCGAAATTCTGCCATAACATTGTACATACGTTTTTACTGAGTGGATAGGTGAGGCTTGTTGTTTTTTATGAGCGTTTGGTTGCAAAGGAGAAGAACAAAAAATGATTATGATTTTAACAATGTGTATTGGTCAAAATTCAGAATATGCACATAGTTGCGTGAAAGGTAGCAAAACTGGTTCATATGTGATTCCTTAGCTGCTGTCGGTAAAGAAAGCAATTAGGTGTAAGTGTAGGGCCAGGAGTTGACTGATTTCCTGGGTTGGTTGGCTGAAGCCACTGTGGGGATCAGGAAATAGGTTCAGAAGTAATGTAATGAGGCTGAAGTTTTGATGCCGAAATGTTTGTCGTCAGTATGGCATGCTGGTTTTTTATATCTTTGGTTTAACTGGTATAGGTTCCCAGGGATATCCTTTTCTTTTTGGTGGAAATTCATGTTCAGCATTTTTGCGCTGATTTGTTTTGTGGATTTTATGTGACACTCGGAACCCCTGCACAGAAAACAACTATTTTTTATTTTGTGTTTTGCTTTCTTAGCGGTCACATCTGGCCGATATGTCTGGTGAAATGTATTTGTGAATCAGAAAAAGATCTTGATATAAGAGTATAAATATATATATATACTGCTATATAAAAAATATAGTTGTGCCTCTAACATTTTCTACACAAACCCTATATTGACCACTTGACAACCCAATGCAGACTGCCTAAATGTTTTCAGCACATTGTCTCCATATATACATCTGCTTTAACCAAAACACAATGAATAATATGTTATAACCAGTCAGAGTCATTCCCACTCAAAAAATACTTAATTTTGAGCTGACTGAATGCTATATATATCCAAATTCAATGAGACCCAAAACAGACCAGCATTTGATGTCAGTACTGACATACTGAGTGTGAGATATAATACAAATCAGGTTGATGTATACACCACCACCATTGTCCATTTCACTTCTAATTTCCCCATTTTCTCTTGGTGTTGCATTAGTAAGAACAACAAGTTACTAGTTTTTGTAAATAACTTATACATTTATTTATATTTATTTACCTATAATCACTGTCCTTTTTTGTCTGATGTTTGGATTTATATTTGCTGAGGCAGAGAAGGAAGTAACCTCCACAACAGTAAAAACCACAACAACAAGGTTCTGTCTTCAAGATTACTCATTTCCACCTCCGCAAAAAAAAGCTTGGATCAAATGTTCCATAATTCTCTGGAAAATAAACGACACAGAAGAAATCCCAAAAGGGAGTCTATTAAGTTTAAACATTGTCATTAAAGAGTATAAGACTACTATATACAGAATACTTTCATGCCTTTTACATTTTCTACACAAACCTCTTGACAACCCAACACAGACTGAGTAAATACATTTTCTGTGCATCGGCTCTACATATACATCCATTTTAATCAAAACAAAATGAACAATATAGTATAGCCACTCAGAGTCACTCCCGCTCAAAAACTAAAACTTTCATTTCGAGCCGACTGAATGCTATATATACCAAAATTCAAATAGACACAATACACACCAGCATTTGATGCCAATACCGACATACTGAGAGAGAGAGACAAAGACAGACAGACACGCAACACAGATCAGGGTTTGATGCCAACACTGATACACTGAGAGAGAAAAGCCCCCGACAATGACAGCCACCACCAATGTCTATTTCACTTCTAATATCACCACATGCTCTCCCTGTTGATAGAACAGATAGAATTTACTAGTTTTTGTATATACGTAAATAAATTATACATTAATTAGCCATACTCAATATCCTCGTTTTATGCTTGGATTCTCATTTTTAGAGGCAGAGAAGGAATTGACCTCCACAATAATAACAAGGTTCTGTCTTTCTGGTTACCAATTTCTGCCTCTGCAACAATACCTTGGATCAAACATTCCATAATTCCATGGAAAATAATCGACACAGAATAAATCCCAAAAGGAGGCCTAAACATTTCCATCTATGCATTGATAGCAATGTAATTGCAGGATTGTTCCCCTTGAACCAGTTGATACATATGGCACAGGTTATGTGAAGACTGTTTCACCTCATAATAAATCTTTTATCATTACTGGTGACTATTGATTGATCTTTACATCTTGGTTGATGGCAAATTTATTAAAAACAGGAAGTGGAATTATATCATCTTTCTTCACAATTGGAACAATTTCAGCCTGCCTGAAGTGATGTTCATATGGTGCTCTAGTCGGTAAATTACTTTCTCCACTTTGATTCTCAAACACAGGCAAACTGGACATGGTCAAAAGGATCTAACCATGGCTTTCTCTTGCAAAAATATCGTTGCTTCCAGGATATCTGTAGCAACTAATTCTTATTGGAATACTTCAGGGAAATGCGACTGCTGCTAGGGGTGTCATGTTGTTAATCTTTCCCCATTTAAACTGTAACTTAGATAACTAATATTGTCCAATGAGACTTGAACTCTTTTCTGTTGTGGGCTTGTTAGGGCCAGAAATAAAGACACAAAGAGAAGAATTGAGTTAAAGAAATATATTAACAGAAATAGTAATACAAACATATACAAACAAGAGTGTTACAGCAAGGCTGTTTGGTCAGACTGTCAGAGCTGACTGCTAGAAACTTCCCTCTCCAAAAGGCAGTACCTGCTCCTATTTATAGCAGCGAGAGTCCATGTGTGTGTGGGTAAATTAACATAACAAAGTCAAAAGTAACATCGCAAAAAATTGACAATGTAATAATGATGTTCCCATGCAAAAGGGATACAGTCAACTAATTGTAGTGTTCTGACATCAAGAAAAGAAACAAAATTATGGAGGATATGATCAAGAAGTGGTCCCTTTCTATTGGTTAGGAACAAATCCCAGGATGCATTTGTACAATTTGTCTATAAATGTGGAGAGGATGTTTTCAGCAGTTATTCCTAGAGTGAATGGATCCAATAAACAAATGACTTTGGTATATTTCAAATATTTTAAATGGAATGGAATTGGTTTTTCTTCTCTGTAAAATCTATAAATCCACCCATATGACACCAAATAATTTTCTTTATTAAAAATTCTTTCAAAAATTAAATATATTTTATCCCAACACTATTTTAGAAAAATTAACTCATGTAAAGTTAAATTAATCTGCACTGAAAAAATATTTCTTTCTTCTACAGTAAAATTTTGCAGAAAAGCATTTTGTTAGTGACAGTGGAATAGATGTATTCAAAGACAACTCAGCAGTGCGTGTTTGCATCAGTCAGATCATATATGCTAAAAGTGGAAATGTAGACATCAACAAATCACAAATATGGTTTCTTTCCTCTGCAGCTCAACGTTGTTGGTATTTCTAAAAATTCAGATATGCAAATTTCACAAGCACACTGTTTCTCTCTGGTAAAGATTTGAGCATGATGCAATACATTTGACTTTTCTACAACCTGAAATCTACAAAATATGCATAGATATTTTCTATCCTGTATGTGTTTGAATATGGCAGTCCAAGGAAGATGTTAATGAAAATACAGGTTTACAAAAATTAGAAGAAAAGGATTTCAACTAAAATGTGTATTCACATATAGCACTTCAAAAATGACATAGATGAAAATACATCTGCACAAACTTCACGATTGTGTGGTTGCATATGGTGCTTCTGTGAAAATGCAAACTTCACAAGAAGAGGGTTTCTAAACAGTGTGTGTTTGCATATGGTCCTTCAAAGCTGATTTCACAGAAAATGTAGATCCACAAACTTCACAAAAATATGGTTTCTCTCCAGTATGTGTTTGTATATGGCACTTCAAATGTGACATCTGTGAAAATGCATATCCACAAACTTCACAAGAATATGGTTTCTCACCAGTGTGGATTCGCATATGTCGCTTCAAATTTGAGTTCCTGGAAAATGCAGATCCACAAACTTCACAAGGATATGGTTTTTTTCCAGTGGATTTTTGCATGTGGCACTTCAAATGGGACATCTGCGAAAATGCATACCCACAAACTTCACAAGAATGTGGTTTCTCTCCAGTGTGGGTTTGCATATGCCACTTCAAAGTTGATTTCATGGAAAATACAGATCCACAAATTTCACAAGAAAGTGGTTTCTTTTCATTGTGTGTTTGCATATGGCGCTTCAAAAGTGTCTTTGTTGAAAATGCAGATCCACAAACTTCACAAGTATATGGCTTCTCTCCAGTGTGTGTTTGCATATGGCACTTCAAATGTGACATCTGTGAAAATGCATATCCACAAACTTCACAAGAATACGGTTTCTCACCAGTGTGTGTTTGCATATGTCGCTTCAAATTTGGCTTCCTGGAAAATTCAGATCCACAAACTTCACAAGAATATGGTTTCTCTCCCGTGTGTGTTTGCATATGGCACTTCAAATGGGACATATGTGAAAATGCATATCCACAAACTTCACAAGAATGTGGTTTCTCTCCAGTGTGGGTTTGCATATGGCATGACAATGATGACTTATCCGAAAATGCAGATCCACAAACACCACAAGAATATGGTTTCTCTCCAGTGTGTGTTCGCATATGTCGCTTCAAAGCTGTGTTTTTTAAGAATGCAGAACCACAAATTTCACAAGAATATGGTTTCTCTCCAGTGTGTATTTTCATATGGCTCTTCAAAGTGGATTTCATTGTAAATGCAGATCCACAAACTTCACAAGAATATGGTTTCTCACCAGTGTGTGTTTGCATATGTCGCTTCAAAAGTGACTTTTTTGAAAATGCAGATCCACAAACTTCACAAGTGTATGGTTTCTCTCCAGTGTGTGTTTGCATATGGCACTTCAAAGCTGCCTTTGCTGAAAATGCAGATCCACAAACTTTGCAAGAATATGGTTTCTCTCCAGTATGCGTTTGCATATGGCATTTCAAATGTGACATCTGTGAAAATGCATATCCACAAACTTCACAAGAATATGGTTTCTCACCAGTGTGTGTTTGCATATGTCGCTTCAAATTTGGCTTCCTGGAAAATGCTGATCCACACACTTCACAGGAATATGGTTTCTCTCCCGTGTGTGTTTGCATATGGCACTTCAAATGGGACATATGAGAAAAAGCGTATCCACAAATATCACAAGAATATGGTTTCTCTCCTGTGTGGGCTTGCATATGGCATGACAAAGATGACTTATCTGAAAATGCAGATCCACAAACTCCACAAGAATATGGTTTCTCTCCAGTGTGTGTTCGCATATGTCGCTTCAAAGCTGTGTTTTTTAAAAATGCAGAACCACAAATTTCACAAGAATATGGTTTCTCTCCAGTGTGTGTTTGCATATGGCCCTTCAAAGTTGATTTCATGGAAAATGCAGATCCACAAATTTCACAAGAATATGGTTTCTTTCCAGTGTGTATTTGCATATGGCGCTTCAAAAGTGTCTTTGTTGAAAATGCAGATCCACAAACTTCACAAGTGTATGGTTTCTCTCCAGTGTGTGTTTGCATATGGCACTTCAAAACTGCCTTTGCTGAAAATGCAGATCCACAAACTTCGCAAGAATATGGTTTCTCTCCAGTATGTGTTTGCATATGGCACTTCAAATGTGACATCTGTGAAAATGCATATCCACAAATTTCACAAGAATATGGTTTCTCTCCAGTGTGAATACGCATATGACATCTCAGAGATGACTTTTCTGAAAATGCAGATCCACAAACTTCACAAGAATATGGCTTCTTTCCACTGTGCTTTCGCATATGGTACTCCAAATTTGATTTCACGAAAAATGCAGATTCACAGACTTCACAAGAATATGGTTTCTCTCCAGTGTGTGTTCGCATATGGTGCTTCAAAACTGTCTTCATTGAAAATGCAGATCCACAAATTTCACAAGTATGAGGTTTCTCTCCAGTATGTGTAAGCATATGGTTTTTCAAAGCTGATTTTACAGAAAATGCCGATCCACAAACCTCACAAGAATATGGTTTCTCGCCAGTGTGTGTTCGCCTATGCTGGTACAAATGTGACTTTCGTGAAAATGCAGATCCACAAACTTCACAAGAATGTGCAGCTTTTTTGTCAGTTTGTGTTCGCATATTGGATTTCAAATGTGACTAATCTGAAAAAGGAGATGCACAGATTTCAGAAAAATATGGTTTGTCTCGAGACTGTAGTCACATATGGCTCTTCAAATTTGACATCACTGATAATATAAAGCCACAAAATTAAAAAAAAATGTGATTTCTCTCCTGTATGTTCATATATGACACTTTAAATGTCACTTCTATGACAATGCAGATCCTCAAACTTCACAAGAATATTGCTTATTTGTAGTGCATATCCTATCTGAATTAAAGCCTTAACAAAGGTTTACAAAATTAAGAAAAACATAAATTCAAAGTTTTACTCATATATAACACTTAGGTTCCCGAAAAATGTTATATGAAACATTTTGGAGAACATGATTTTTTGCCAATTAATATGTTACTTTTGAAAATATAGATATACAAATTTAAATGAATATGGCAGCATATATATCTGTTCTTGATGGAAATTTAAAATTCTTGTTTTCTTTCAATTAAATTCTCAAAAACAGTTCTTATGAATATCATGATTTTCTGTTCAGCCAAAATATCTGTAAAGAAAAAGTAATGAGAAATATTTAACAGAAGCAATGCATAATATATCAAATCAGTTCATATTTTAACAGATATATTTAGCTATATATGACTGGATTTCAGCATAGGGGCACAATAATGCAGCAGCCAGGAAAGATCAATTGAAAAATCTGTAAGTTCATCTTCAAACACAATATGCAAGTGCAATGGCATTTTTCTGAAAGATTTTTTAAATGTATGAAATATTCTTTAGAGATTCTACTTTTTGCTTCGTAGACAAACTCAGTTTTCACAGAAAACAAGCTGACAACATCAGAACAATTATGATATAAGGTGAATAGCAATAAGAAAAAGAACATTCATTTAGGCATGAATCTTGAAATGAGGCAAAAAGTATTAAATTTAAACATATTTGTAGAATAACAATACAATAAACAGCACTTACCGGCGTAAGGGTCCCGGCTAGCATCCAGCTGGCAGACAAAAATAAAGCCGGTTGTAATTCAATACAAACCCTGCAAACTAACTGATGAATCAAACTGGTATTTATACAGAAATACCTCCACTCATGTACCAGCAGCCAATCACAGCCCAAGCAATGGACTATCCCACTTTAGCACAATAAGATGCTCCATGGCACCATAAATAGCTCTCTTAAGGTTGAGTTATTATTCACTCAGCTTGCTCCACAACTGAGTGTTTATCTTGACTGTGTGATTGTTCTACAATAATGACCAAATAAATCCAAAAGGCTGAAATACAGAATTTTAAAAGATATAACACTTATTCAATTTTTCTAACTAAAATTTAAAAGAAAATGAAACAATTCTTGTAAAATTCATTATTCATCAAAATATTTTCTTTCATAAGACAAGAGTGTCCTTAATATATCGTCTTTAGATAAGCAATTAAAAGCTTTTCTAATTCAATAATGAATTCAAGAATTTTTAAAAGATTATTGAAAATTTATTAGTATAATTAAAAAAAAAATGAAAACAATTCTTGTAAAAATTCATTATTCATTGAAAAAAATCTTTTTTTCTTCAGACTATAATGTGTTAAATTTCTCATAGTAATTCTGTAGAGAAGACAAATTGAATAAAAGAGACAATTGGTAAATAGTTCTTAATCCTTACTGAAGTGTTTTGTCATTTGACTTTATCAAGGCAAGTGATGATCAATAAAAGTGAAATGTGTAGTTACATCGAATTCAAAAATTTTAAAAAGACACTTCTGTTTAAGCCTCTTTTTGGATATTAGTGACTTTTTTTTTTGACTAAGAGCATGTTTTTGTTTTCCATGTCGACAAATGTAAATTTTAAAACTTTTTGAATTTGACAGAACTACACAACATGAAATTAAGTGTGACATAACAGATGTAAACAAAAAATATGTTTACCAAGATTTTCTCAAAATTCTAATTCCAAAAATAAATTAATTCATTTGGGAATAAGTCCTGAAAGTTTCATTAAAATCTGACAATGGTTTCATTTTTGCAAGAATTTCCAAATTAATGTGTCATTTTACTGGTAAAAATGTGCTTAAATTTCCATAGTCAGGTCAGTTTGTAGTGATAGAAAAATGAAATGATCACTATTAGTAATAAAAACATAGAAAACTAAAAGTTGGTAAACCATTTTGGCTTGCCATAAAGAAATAAGAGGCCAAAAAGGTTATCATTCCTAAATGTAGGTGAAGAAAAAGGGATTGTCAAATGAGTCATTCATGGAACCAATCAAAATCAAGAACAATTTTTTTAAAAAAACGTTAAGGCAGTGATGAACAGGCAAAACGGAGCAGATCAGCCGCTGAAAAGAATTTCATGCAATGTCCCTTAACCTCAAGCTTCAGACACTTCAAAATTCCAGAAGAAGTCAAAAGAATTACTACTATCAAGAAATACCTACATACACATTAACAAAAACTCTCCTCTCTCTCTCTCTCTCTCTCTCTCTATATATATATATATATATATATATATATATATATATATGCTTAGGACAAAGACTTTCAACATGAGAACTTTCCGGTAGGAACTTATGAACTCTTTGAATACTATTCTATATTTTATTTTGAGAGATATAAATTTTTATCAGTGCATACAATATATCGACTTATGACATATGCAACTTATGACAGTTCAACTTTATGATGGCAATGATGTGTGGTTAAAACTCATACGTCTGAAAAGTGAAAGCAAGCAAGCACATCAAGTGTGATGCGTATGTATTGTCAATTTCCGAACAGCCACCCAGATACAGTAGTAACCCATTACAGTACAGTCGAGTTATATCCATGTCCTCTAAAATTTCTTTCAAGACATCACATAATATCTTCCAAGAGGAAATTATCTCTGCCTACTCCTAAACTTGCCAAGAAGGAAAGAAAGGCAATTGATATGGACACTAAAATGACAGTTATTAAAAAGTATGAAGGATGAAACAACGTTAGTGTGATCGCACATGAGATGAACTTATCCTATTCAACTGTCGACAATTATTAAGGATAAAGAAAGGATCTATGAAGTTATGAAATGTTTGGCCTCTATGCGTTTTACTGTTATTACGAAGCAATGTACTGAGCCTATCCATGAGATGGAGAAGTTACTTCACACTTAGATTGAAAACCTAATTCAAAAATGGATACCAGTGAGTCTTCTTACTGTTCAGACAAAGGCAAGAAGTTTATTGCAGATATTAAAGGAACGCACAGGAGATAAATATACACAAGAGTTTGTGGCAAGTACTGAGGGGTTCAAGCAGTTCAATCTATGGTCCTAATTGCATAACGTGTTCATGTGAATGGAGAAACACTGAGTGCAGATGAGGACGGAGCGTGTAAGTTTGTTAAAATCTTAATGAAATAATTTATAAGAGGGCTATCATGCCGAACAGATTTTTAATGTGGATGAAACAGGGTTATTTTGAAAACAGATGCCAGCACACACTTACATTGACAAAAAGCAAAAAAGCATGCCTCGGTTTAGTGACTAAACCGAGGCATGCTTTTTTGCAGTCTTTTCTTCAGCAGGAGTCAATCCCTTTTTCTTTTGGTCAAAATAAATTTGCAAATTTGAAAACAGTGGAGAAAAGAGAGTTATTTTTAGTTCGTATTCACCACAAGTTCCTATCATGTAATTTATGTTGAGAGAAAAAAAAAAAACAAAAAACAAAAAAAAAACAACAAAACTAACCAACTTTATGAAAGTCGTATCTGCTCCCGATAATAGATATTAAATAGATAAACAGAACATGAGAGAAGAAGAAAACAATAAGTGATGATAGAAAGAAATGAAACAGAGCCACAGAAAAGGGTGGATGAAAACAGTGTGAGAAAGAAGAGTTAAATAAAAAATTATTATTATTATTATCATAACATGGCATCACACCATACTATATGCACGGTAATTTAACACTGCGCGTCTTACGACGGGTCTGTTGGAACCAAACGGCGTCTTAAGTCGATTAAGTATATCTTTGCATGCATTTTTAAAAGGCTGTAAATTATTGGTGTATATTTGCATTAAGGACGTTATCCAATGACCGATAACCACCTGTAAACAAATAAACCCCTATTTTGGTGACTTCCACATCTAAACACCAATTTCTTGACCCCCACAGGTTACAAAGTTTTCTTTTATAATGGCTTTGCTTTCATTATATTACGTTTATTTTGTTTGTTTGTTTCCTTTCTTCTTATTCTGAAATTCCAAAATGTACGTTTAAAAATACATCTAGCATACATAATAAATATGAAGGAAAACATCACAATATTATTTACCAGAGAAGGGAAGATTATCAGAAGTCATAATAAAAATCCATATTTTCAATCGATTTAATTTTAAAATTTTGAAAATCAGGACATGAACGAGTTCAAATTAAAAAAACAAACAAACAAGTATAGAATTTAACATTAACTTCTTGTGAGGAATGATGAGTGCAAACCTTGCCCTATTTTAATAACATTTCAAAGGTAAATTTGAAATTTAAAAAACAATAGAAAGAAATAGTATTACTTAACTTACCTAAAAAATAAAAATGAAAATATAGTTTCTTCTACTGAAATATAAACAAACACGTTTTGAATAAAAATTTCCAGTCACTTCGAAAGCATAAAATTATGTAAACAAAATGCTTACTTTTTTTTTCAAATAATTATGTATTTTAGATAAAAATGCAAAAGAACTAATTTATTTTACAGTAACAAATGTATAGTAATCGGGATTTGTTGGATGTAAATGGCGAATGTTAAAACGGTGAGTTCTTTGATAATATCCATCACAAAAAAAGTTCCGGGACAAGATTCATGAATGAAAAAGATTTATTTTTTACTATTGTTGATTAAAATGAAGAAATTTCTTCTTTTTTTTAAATGAGTTTTTCTTTTTTAATCAGTGTTATTTTTTCCAATAAAAAAAATAAGAAAACCTAAATTTTTCTTTGATTTATTCGGAATGAGGTAAATGTTGCAAATGGAAAACATTTTATTTTAATTTATTTTTTTTATTAAAAGACATTTACACATTTCGTTTACATACAGTTACGGAATTATTTGACAGCCTTAAAAATCATTCACTGTCAGTGGTGACACTTTACGGGCGCGGCATTTTCCAGGTGAAAATAAACTAAAGATGCGATCATTCATTTTTATATGGTGTTTCAAAAAAGAAATCTAATATTTTGTCTTTTTAGAATCATTTTTTTCTCCATTCATTCCTTTTTTTTTTTTTTTGAAAGATCACAAACATGATATGCCGCCCTGTTGGCGACCTCAACTTTTAATAAGCTCAGGCGACTGTCTGAGATGCTGGTACTTTGAACTGATCCTGCTGTGGACGACCTCTTATTGGGACTACACGACCTCATCAGTACATTCCAAGAGATATCCCCACTATATTGTACATTTTTTGTACTACCAATATATATATATATATATATATATATATATATATATATATATAGCCTGTGGCGGACTTCACCACATCAATTTAACTTTGATAAGAAAACAGGACTCACGCAAGAAGAATAACCACAAGACATTGTTGCACATAAAATATATGTATATTAACAAGATGTACAATATCAAACAACGATGTGAAAGAAAACATGCATTTAAGTAAGAAGGGTTGAATTAATCAAGAGTTGCCTCCCTTTGATTTCAGTTTAAGAGTTCAGTGAGAGATAATTATTTGGTTTAGAGTTTAAATGTTCATGAGTGTTTCATGATATGATTGTTCTTGTGATATTACTGTTGAAAAGTATTGTTGTGTCAAAAGAAGTTTTTAGTGAAGGTGTACAAATTATCATCAGCATGTGGGTGTGCGTGTGAGTGAGAAGGTTGGCACGTGATTAGAACTAGAGTTTCAACTGTCGTAGATTCATTTAGCAGTTGAGGTCTCACTAATTGAGATGAGAAAAATCTTGGCTTAAGTAAGCGTCTATATAGGCTCCGATTCGTTGCGCGGGAAAAATTATTCTTCACGTGCAAACGATCTGATTAGTTGGCATCAATCAATCAGCGAGCAAGCTTTGGGAAGACTTAAGGAAAATTCTGTGAGCCACTTCTCCCCAAAGTGAACAAATTTGACTACTTAAAAAATAAAGCGATTCCAAATTTGTCGCATTACTGCGATTTGTAAATTGCCTGTAGAAAATATATTAGTGATTTATTAGCCAATGATCGCTGGGCATTGTACATGTGATTTTGTGTTTGTATGTATATGTTCGTACATAAGTAGGTTCGCACAAGCCCATCCATGTTTTTTGTATTGCTATAAACGACCTAATTTCCGGATCGTTTTTAAATTATTTTTTAATAAAAACAAAATCTCCGAAGATGTTTTTTTTGTTGTTTTTTTTTTTCAATGATTTCAAAATCAGTTGTGAACATGTTGAAATTTTAATGAAAGTTTTGTATTTTATTCATTTATAAATTAATTTTATAATAAATAGCTTCTTTGATTTAAAAAAGAAAAAAAAACTTGACGAAACATTTTTATCGCTTAACTTTTGGTCATTTGAATAAAAAAAAATCCAATCGCTAATTTTTACATTTCTAGAAATATCAAAAACGAGAAGACCACATATAAAAAAACTAAAAAACTAAAAAAAGAGAATTAAATTTACGATGTGGACACCCTGAAAAAGATTTTTGAAAATTCTTATTTTGTTTTTAAACAACTGAAAAAAGAATTTTTATACCGTGTTCTTTTTTAGTGGAGTTTTTAAAACAATGTTTTCTTTTTCTTGGATTGATCCCAAAACAAATTTCTTCTGATGCAATTTATCTACATTTTATTCACATGAAAATTTAACAGTGGATTTTGAAAGCCTTTGAATCCTTTTGCCCAAGATGAAATATTTGTAATAAATAAAGATTTTAAAATGTATGGTAAAACTTCCCAATGTAGGATATCAGATTTTTACGAGATTTTAATATATTTTAAAAAAGATTTAAGAACAATTTTTCATTCAGACTAAAGTTGCGTGAAGAAATAAAGAAAAGTCGTCTTCTTCTTTGTAGTCTTAAGAGTTTTAAGATTATAAATTATGGAAAAATAAAATTGGTCTTTTTTGATCTAGACTAAAGTTGCTTGAAGAAATAAAGAAACGTCGTCTTCTTATTGTCCATGAAATTTGAAAATATTTTCATTATTATTAATATGTTTAATTAACAATTTGATTAATTGAAATTTCCGATTTATTTTTTAACATATCATGGGATACAAACACACACTGGAGAGAAACCACATTTTTGTGAAGTTTATGGATCTGCATTTACAGATACGTCATCTTGGGAATACCGTATGAGAACTTACACTGGAGAGAAACCATATTCTTTTGAAATTTGTGGATCTGCATTTTCAGCAAAGCTATCTTTAGTGCTCTATGTGTGAACATACACAATATAGAACATATATCGATGCAACTTTTCTTTTTTTAGAAAAGTCATATACACTGCATCATATTCAAATCTCTGTCAGAGAGAAACACTAATTTTGTAAAATTTGCATATCTATATTTTCAGAGATATTAGCATTGTTGAACAGTATTTTAACACAGATAATGAAGCCGCCTTCGTGTTAGGTGCTGGTGTCTGTATTTCCACCGTCTTCATATATGATTCATTGCAGTCAAACATGTACTAGTGAGAAATGAGTGAAGTCGTCCATTGTACTAAAACTTTACACTAACTTTTTTTTTTCATTAATTTTACATATATGCCACAAGGTCTAAAATAGAGGGTGGGACATGCTGGTCCTCTCTAGTCTTAACCTATTGCATCTTACCTATATACATAATTTTCCTTTCACCGAAACATCACATTTACTCTAAGATGTCACATCACGGTCCCTAACATAGCTCATTTGTTCAATGAAATATCCCAACTTAAAATTTCAGGGATGACATGAAAGTAGGTACATCCAATAATTCGCTAAAAAATAACATAATGATATAAGGCCCCAAGTTTTAACTTCAAAATGTTTATTTTATTATTAAGAGGAAAGAACAAAGTATTTTTTTAATTATTTTGAAAAATGTTTTCCTCCTTTCTAACACGTTCTAAATTTGACTGAAAGGTCTGGTATTTTTTATCAACTTTGTAAGACTTGTGGTTAATGGGCATTTTAGTGTACCAGTTTCCAGTGTAAAATACATTAATTTGGAAATTCTTGTAAAAATCAAATAATTGTTTGATTTTAATGAAACTTTCAGGGCTTATTCAAAAATGAATGAATTTATTTTTGAAATTTTTATTTTTAGCAAATCTTGGTAAAATTATTTTTTACATTTGTTACCACCCCCCATAAATTAATTTTATGAAATTTTCTAGAATTTCAAACAGTTTGTAAATTGTTTTATATTACTTATAAGCAGGATTCCTTAAAGAAAGTAAATCATCAATTTTTTTCATAATTACTACCAACTTTTAAAAAAATATGTTCCAAATCGTAAAATAAAAGCTGCAATAAAACTATCTAATTATCTAATTAGATAGGCTTTTATTTACTTTTATGAATAATGTCTGAAGAAAAAAATTCGATGAATAATTAATTTTTACAAGAATTGTTTGCATTTTTCTTTAATTTTTCAACAATTGTTTTCACTTTTTCTTTAAGTTTAAAAATGTTTTAAAATTCTTCCAGAGTACAAATGTGACAGAGAGTGCCTGGGAAACACACACACACACACACACACACACGTATATATATATATATATATATATATATATATATATATATATATATATTAGTGAAATTGTAGAAGATTTGAATAGAGAAATTAAACAAGAGCATTTTGTTTACTGATGTGGAAATTTAATCTTGGGCAGCAGTTGTACTCATTGAATCTGGGTCATCAGGAGACAATAATTTTTATCGATTAAAAATTGAAATAGAGCTGAGTAATCTAGAAGGAACTTTGGAATTCACATGATTTTGGTTGAAGCAGCCAGAACCCCCGTGATAATCGCGTGCGAAGTAGTAAGGCCGAGGGTCAGTTTTAACCAGCCTGGCTTATCTATATAAACGCGTAGTTATGCTGAAAAAGACAGACGGAAGGGAGAGACGGAAGAGGAAAACGGAAGAGAGAGACAGAAGAGAATTAGCCCGGGCAAGATTTGGGCTAGAGACAGTGGAGAGTCGAGTTGGAGACTCAAGAAGGAGAGAACGTGACGTCAGAGATTGGAACGAAGCGTCCGCTAACATGTGCTGTTGTTATAAGTACCGCTGCTTCTGCTACCACGAATATTACTACTACTGTTACTGCTGCTAAGGAGGAAAGCCACTGTAAACTTTTAGCCGCGAATAAAAATCTTGTTCCCCCATCGCAAGAGTCGTATATCGTTCTGAGATGATTTAACAACAAGTTAATCATAACACACACACACACACTCTCTCTCTCTCTCTCTCTCTCTCTCTCTCTCTGTCTGTCCAGAATCCAGTGTATGCGTTTTTACGTCAATTACTTTTCTTTTCTGTAACCCATTTCTTTTCTATACTATTCTTTTCTGTTATATAAAATCATTGAATTGTTGTTTGTAGCGGTATTGACGGCATAAATCAACCCACACATTTTTTTACTTTACGAATGTGTAAGAAAACAAAAAGCAAACAAGAGAAAGAACACAAGAAAATAACTTTTCATAACAGGTACAATACAGTGTAACCCGGATATAAGAGACCCGGATATAAGAGAAACCCGGATATAAGAGACTTCTTCTCCGGTCCCGACAACTCTCTTATATCCGGGTTACACTGTATTTATATTTATAAATGACAACAGTTTTACAATGACTATTAATATGAGTTACTTCCCTTTGACTGGGCTAAAGTCTTTACTACTAAAATATTTTTTTACCTGAGCTCACAAAAAGCTGAATCTTGTCGTTCAAAATGTTCACTGAAAGAGAGTTTAAAGAATCTTGTAAAGCTGAAAATATGTTGATAAACTTTTAGCTTCAAAGAAGTTGGAGGAGTGAATGTTCCGTAATGTCTAATTTGTTTTCGTTGCTCGTAGTTGAAAGTATTGTTCGTAATTGTTTGTACTTAAGTTTCGTAAGATTCAATAATGTGATTGAATAGTTTTAGTAAGTTGCAGAAGTTGATGAGTGAGTTGTTTCGTTGATATTTTAGCTTGAATTACAGCGAAGTTATTTCGTGTTAAAGAACTTGAGATTCTAACTTTGTACTTTCCTGCAGTAATGATACAAGCGTCGTGAACTCGTTTAGCAAATGCTAGTCGTCGTAAATTCTCACTGACTGGGTTCGCTCGTACCTTCAATTTATGTGTTTTTTAATCACGTGATAGGATCCTGAGAGCATTGTTTTTTCGCCAGGTCAAAGACTAGGTTGATGTTATTCGGACGTAGTGGTGAACAGGTAAATTGTTTTTTTAATATTTGTTAACCACTCAGAAAGCGCCATACAAAACTCAGTCTGGATCCTGATATGTTTTGTTTTGCTTATTGAGAACAATGTACGTGAAGATACACGAGATAATTTTAATATTTATTGTCCAATGAGAAGTTCAGGTTCTCAGAAAAATGTATGAAGCTGTGATCCGCTTTTAGCACGAAAATTGACATTGATGAAAATGTGGTAGCGTAAAGCTAAATGTTTGTCCGGCTTTCTGCAGATATTAATTTTTTTTTTTTTTTTTTTTTTGCTGCATTCTAAATTTCTTAGCGCAGGCTCTCCAGCCATGTCTACATCTTCAGTCGAACGTGAATGGATGAACATCACTTCTGCTTTCTGGATCAAACCAAACACAACGTGGGCAGGAAGCAGGATTAAACCAGTGGACCGGTCGAATAATCTATGGATGCTCAGTGGACCTACGGCCACTCTCTTAAGTTCGGTTTAGGACCAAGTAGACACCTCAACCCAGACAGTAAGACGTCGGAGGTTGAGAGGCTGGGGCGAAAGTATTAGACAAGGTAGCTTATTAAGTTTTTAATTGGAGACTATATTTACTAAGCGAAAACTAAAATCTTAATAAAAATCATACTCCCAAAACTTTTTACTATAATTAAAGATATTTTTTGTGCGTGAAAATGTTATATTTTTTTAGTATGGTATATCGTAAGTGATATTATAGTTAAAAGGTCACATGTTTCAAGGCTTGTCCCCCTTATAGAAAACATGAAGTTTTTACGTTACTTTCATTTCATTTCCGTGTTTCATCGTCGCGACGTTTCAATCGGCTTCTTTTAAATCTTGAAGGAATGATTTCTAAAGTTTTTTCTTCCTATTTCACTGAATATTTTTAATTTTGCTATGTATTCATCTTACTTTATAGTGTGTATACTTTTCATAGTGTGTGCCATGCATAATTTGTTTTATTTATTTTTTTTTTTTACTTAGTTAAGAAAAATAATGTTATAAAATATAATAAGACATATCTCGGCTGATTTACAGGCAAATAAACTAACATACTCAAGAGCGAGAGCCGGATGTGAACGGGACAAAGCACCGTCACAAAATGACCATTATCTTCGTTTACACATGTTCCCGACGCACGAGTTCCGGTCAAAGAATAAAATAATATTTTAAAGTAATTCCATTTTTCGACCAATAAAAATGCTTCCCTCCTAATTATACTCGCGTCGTTTTTCGAGCCTGTTAAGCCATAAAAAAAACGCCATAAAAGGGGTCACACGGAAGTACAACGGTAGTCAACAGGTGGCCAGGGAAGAGACCTGTCACGGTCAGAACGAGCGGTCAGCAGCAGCCAGCAGGAGGAGCGCTACCCAACCTGTGAGAACTACTATGAGAGATCAACCCAGATCTTCAGCCGGCCTATGCACTATACCACAAGGAAGCTGTCCCAAACCCACACGTTCCTGTTGAAATAAATCACGTAAATCTATTTCTGCTGTTGTCGTATTTCTTTCTTGCAACCATACGCTTGTCTATAACAATAATTTGATTTGTTTTTATTTTATTGTAAGTTTCTTTTCTTTTTTGCGAGTTAAATAAAATAACTTTAACGATTTTTAAACATCAAAGTATAGGAATTAATAATAAAGAATATAAATACATTATCTCAGTTAAAAATGTAACAACTGAGAATGAGTGAATAATTTAATTTTTAATTTAATAACTGAGATAATTATTAAATTATCTTACTCTCAGTTATTAAATTAAAAATTAAATGATATAATAAAATTATCTCATTTATCAATTTAAACAATTAATAACTGAGTGAGATAATTTAATTATTAATATAATAATAATTTCATTAATTATTATCACAGTTATTAAATTAAAAAATGTAATAACTTAATGTAATATTAATAATTAATAAAATTATTTATTATTATCTTAGCTATTAAATAATGAAATACCATTATAGAGGTAACTCAATAATGTAAGAAATTTTTATAGTATTTTAAATTATTATAAGAAACAAAAAAAAGTTCTTATTTAGAATTTGTCGGAGTTAACTCCTCATTCACTCCGTTAACCCTTTCACCAGGGGTCTCTCTTCCCTGGCTATAAATAGCCGCTGACCCTTGGCCTCTATCTCTTTTTCCTTCAGGCCTGTGCACTGACACCTTGAGGTAAACTCTCTTATTCCTAGAGGATTCTCAGCTATCAACCTCGAATCGTAGTCGCTAACAAGGGATAGCGTGGAAACACGCTAAGCACAATACACACACACGCACCCACATACAGAATATTCATACACGCACGCACATACAGAATATTCACACACGCACGCACATACAGAATATTCACACACGCACGCACATACAGAATATTCACTCACGCACGCACACACAGAATATTCACACACGCACGCACATACAGAATATTCACACACGCACGCACATACAGAATATTCACACACGCACACACAGAATATTCACACACGCACGCACATACAGAATATTCACACACGCACGCACATACAGAATATTCACACACACTTCGTCCTTTGTACTGTTTCCATGTATTGTAACTTGTTATGAATATATATTTGTATATACATATATTATCGGTCTTGTGTTTTGTTTGCTTTCTTTTCCTTCTTCTTTGGACTTAATCAAAGTCCAACCTTTTATGTAGTTGGGCTCGGCGGGCAGGAGTATCTGAACCTTACTTGATTATTTCTCTTGTTGTCTTTGTTACATTTGATATTGTAAAAATTGTAGAGGGTCAGTTTTTATTTCTATTTATAACCAATACAAATTGGCTGACCCACTATAAATTCATAAAATCGGTCAAATCAGTGCCATTTGATGGTTATTCAGCAATCGTCTGTTAAATTTGGTAGAACAATCAAAAACAACTTTTTTTTTTTTCAGGTTTTCATGGATGGTGTACTCTGTGGTTTGCAATGTAGCAGGTGTTATCATCTCTTGACGTTACTTCTTCTGCATTGCTAACCTGGAAGATATGGCTCATGAATTTCCTTCACGTAATCTTCCTTCTTGAGATTCAGTTCATCTTTAAATGCCTTAAATCGGACTTCTGTAAGATATCTGTTCTTTGGAAGATGAGGGCGGAGCCATTTCCGTGTGTTTGGGGGCGGGGTAGGGGCAAAGAGTACAGAATACCGGCACCAGTCCGGAAGAAATGTCATGTATCGATTTTTAAATAACTATCGTCCCAAATGCCAAAAGAAATCTCAGGATTTTAAACACAAGGAACAAAATCTTGATTAACACCGCTTAATTTTTTTTTTCGGCTAACATAATATTTTCTCAAAAGTAATTGCTTGTTTTTGTATCTTGTTCTTTCCATTTTATTTAGTTCTTTGCGTCATTTATTTCAACTTCGACATTATGAACTGAACGAACAAGATAAAAAATTGGTTACGTTGACAGAGAAAAATAACGACAAAAAAATCGTTTGATTTTGATTTTTGACGAACACAAAGAAATTCACCCGTTTTGTTTTTCTCGTTGCATTTTCTGGTTTGAAAGGTAAGTGGAAGAATCGAAATAATTTTGATCAAATAGAAATCGTTATTTATTGACTTGCCTCACCATTTTTTTCCCTAAGCAAAATGAAAATAAATTCATCTATGATTTTATTTATTTTGATGAAATAATTCTTTACAGTTTTAAAAATGTACACCGATCTTAAAGAAAGTAGTTGGATTTTGTTATTTCGTTTGAAAAGTATTTATTTTTCTACTTCAATCAGAGTTGAGTAGCAGAAAGCAAGTTTGGACATGTTGATAAAAAAGTAACATCTCTTTTGTTTTCGTTTTACTTTTATGACCATAAATTTTGATTTAAAAAATTCTAAAAATCTCCATGTTATTCTTGAAAATTTAGATTATAATTGGAACGATTATGTAATACAAAAAAAAATGGTAATTTTTAGCTTTTATTGGATTTAGGAAAATTTGAATGGAATATTTTTTTTAATCAAACGAAAAAGAAAAAAACATTTCCTCACTGCGGAGTTAAAAAGAAATAAAAATAATCCACAAAGCAAGAGTTTATTTTTAAATATAATTTAAATAAAAAAAAAAGTATACCTCGCAAATTCGCGAAGTAAGCAGCCGATTGCAAACTTATCCTTAGTATTTTAATAGGAAGGATTAGGATTTTTTGACAATCATTTATTTAATAAAAATGATCGGTTTTACAACTTTTCGATAGAAAGAAAATCACAACATCTTTTTTTAAATATAATTTTTTTTGTTCGTTCCAAACGAACAAAAAAAATTATATGGCCGTTATTTACGCTTGATTTGTTTCAGTTCTATTTTGAAAAGTTTACTTTGGAAGTCACCGATGGCAGAACTTATTCGTCACTTGGCAAGGAAAAACAGAACGTCGGATATAAAATTAAAAAGAATAAATTTTAATTTGCTGCATAAAAATACGAGAAAAACCAAAAATGTCCCTTAAAAGTGCAATTCACTCCTTGGTTAGTTTAGGTACTACTACGAAGTTTTTTGTTTTGTTTTTTTTAAAAAAACAAAAAAACAAACAAAAAAACCGTCAAATACAAATAGGTAATTAATTCGAAGTTCATTTGATATTATTATTATTTTGAAACTGAAAGGATAACCTGTGTGTAGGTACCTCCAAATAAAAAAAAACTTTCTGAAAAAACAGCATCCCACGATGAAAACAAAATTTTGTCATCAAAATATTTATTATTAAATAGTTATATCTTTTCTCTTTGTTATTTTTTGTGTTTGGGTTTATTAATTTAACTCGGAAAGACATGTTACAACTTGTTTATTTCGCCATTTTTACTTTCAATGATAAAAATGATTAAAGGGTCACAACTCTACCATTTTAATAGCTGATGTTATATCCCATTCATCAAATGTAAAAAAAAAAATTACTGTTTTAGGTATATTCAATGCTTCACTAAAAGAAAGAGCATAGCCTGTTGATAAAAGGCCTCAAACTTGATTAAACAGTTTTTTGAATATTTTTTTTAGTTTTTTAATCCTTTCTAGCACGTCCGAAATTTTACTTAAAAATCTTTTTTTTCTTTTTTGAGTCAGCAAAATTTACATCGATCATATCAGACATTTTTGGCAACTTTGTAAACAGAAGTGAAATTCTCCATTTAAAAATCTTGTAAAATTCAATTATACTTTTTTTATTTATTTTAGGAAAATTTAAAGTATACTTAATGTAATTGGAAACAAACAATTACTTGATTTTTAGCAAAAAAAATTTAGTTGAAAATAAGGGAAGCATGTCTAATCATGGTGATTGATTTTGGAGATGTGAATTGACGTTTACATCAATGTATCAACAACTAAAGTCAGGGCAATTTATCGAACAGAAGGGCAAAAGTGACAGTATTTTCGAATTTTAAGTGAACCAGCTTATTTAAATATAAAGTAATTCTTAAAAATTAAATACTTTCAAAAGTTTAATATTTTATTGATTTTTTTTTTTTGTTTTAGGTATTTTTTTAATGAAGATATGGCCAAAGCCTGCACTGTTTGCGCCCCTAAAGCTGAATCTAAATAATAAAAAATTAATAATTGTTGTATGTCTCTCACCGAGAAAAAAATGGTTATATTTAAAAAACGAAAAGAAAATATTTAATGAAATATGTAAAAAAAAAATAAATTTAAAATTTTGAAAATGTGATGATGATGGTCAGTCAGAGAACTTGATACATACTAGCCAGAAGGAAATCAACACAATTTATGAGGTCGGATCCCCACTTTCAGGACAAACAACTTTTAAAACATGGACTTTATTTCTGAATTGTGCCTCCATAGTTTTCCTGGAGACAATGAATTTCTTGGTATATTAAAAAATTACTGTAAAAATAGAAAAGCTTCACAGATTGTAATAAGGTTTCAAATTTAGAATCTGTAAAAATAGATCTTTTAATAAGAGTATTTCCAGAGATACACATATTCAAACTTAATTTTAAGATATTTAACAACTCTATCACATTTTGTATTTAAAATTTAAAAAAAGAAAACATTTCTTGTAAAAATTAATTTTTCATCAAAATAATATTTTGGCTTCAGACAATAATGTCCTTAATATATATTATACATAAAAGCCATTAAAAGCTTTTTTAATTAAATAATGATTGTTTTATTGGGTTTTATATTTTACAGTTCAGAGCTAAATAGTAGAAATGCTCCTTGATTTACAAAAATAATGATGTGTATTCTTCAAAATTTTCTGCATTTAATTAAAAAAAATTACAGAAATGCACATATTTGAGTTTTCAAATTTTCATAAAATTAAGCTAGGGGTGTGTAACAGGTGTAAAAAAATATTTTTTACCATGAGTTTCTAAAAAATAAACATTTCTAAAATAATTTCATTCACTTTTGAATAACTCCTGAAATTTTCATTAAAATCCAGATATTATTTGATTTTTGCAAGAATTTCCAAATTAATATGTTTTACAACTGAAAAAGGCAGTAAAAAGACTAATATTAAGTATTATGTGACTGCTGACATAAAAATATACAAGATTTTCAAGCAAAATTTCAAATGTGCTAGAAAGGAATAAAAAAATAATTAAAAATACTTTGGTCTTTCCTCTTATTAATAACAAACTTTTTCATGATAAAACTTTGTTTTTATTAAGTTTGTGGCCTTTTTTCATCATGCTATACTGTTTTGTTTGGCAAATTATTGAACATACCTAATTATTAATTATTGTAGTGTTCTCTCTCTTTGAAGATAATAAGAAAAAAAATTATTATTTTATTGTGCTTCTTTTTTTTTAATTTTATTTATATAAAATAAAGTCATTAAATTTTGCCAGGGGGATTTTGCCAGGACGGTCCAAATGAAAAAGTTACTGTTCTCAAATTACAGTGTTTCGAAACAAAATTGTCTGTGTTCCCACTCTTTGGAAATAAGAATAAAAAAATAATATTTTAATTCTGTTTTTTTATTTATATAAAATAAAAACCATAATTTTTGTCAAGGGCCTTAGTGTTCTAGGAGGGACCAATGGTGTTGGTAATTGGTCCAGCTTTTGTTCAGTTTGTGTTTGCAGTTGCATAGACTGTACGTGCTGAGCTGTGGTAGGTGATGTGTAGATGCTTGTTGTGTACTCCCATAAGAGGATGATGTTGGACCACTCTGTCTGATCCCTTGACCTGGTAGGTTAAAAGAGACACATCTTCCTGGTCTGTATAGTTCCCTCAATTCTTGTCTGAGTCGTCTTCCATCGCTTTGCATTTTGACAATATTACTACATGGATCTGTGCATTTATTTATCACTGTTGCTGGTTGCCATATGCCATTTTCTTGTATAACAGACACTTTGCAGCCTATAATCAATTCAGGAAAGTCTTTTGCAATTCTCTTGTAATACTGTTGTTGCTTCCTGCTTTTGTCATTCATTTGTTCCTGGATCTGATTGTCTTTTTGGAGTGTCAGGGTTCAATAAAGTTAGGATCCTTGTTCTTCTTTTCCTATTTTATAGGGTTTCTGCTGGTGATGGCAAGTGGCTCTCAAGTGGTGTTACTCTTAGGCATAGAAGAGCCATTTGGTAGTCTATCTTTGTTTTGTTTTTTCAATAGTAGTTTTTACTGTTTGAACCATTCATTCAATGAAGCCATTTGATTGTCGATATCGTAGGCTGGATGTAATGTATGTAAATTCACACTCAGTGACAAAACTGTGGAATTAATATTACATAAAATATCTGGCATTGTCTGTGTACAGGTGATCTTGTATGCTATGAATGGCAAAAATTGCCTTGAAATAATTGATGCAATTTTCACTTGTAATGGTCTTCATTGCCTTGATAAATGGCATTTTGCTGTATTGGTCAGCGACAAGTAAAATTTGTTGACCATTGAAGTCAGAGATGTCAGCTGCAATATATTGGAATTGTCTGGTTGGTTGGTTTTTTTACAATCATTGTCTCTTTGGTATTCTTTTATTGGTGCTCATTGCATATCTCACATGTCCTTACTACTGCTTCAATGTCTTTGTTTATTTCTCTCTCCAATAAACACTTTCTTGTTTTAGTTGACATTTTTCTATTCCTTGGTGTGCATAATGAATTCTTTGGAGATAATAAGAAAAAAATTATTTTAATTTTGTGTGTTTTTGTTTTTTATTTTATTTATATAAAATAAAGTCATTAAATTTTGTTGGGGGCTATGGTGTTGGGGGTTTTTCCCAGCATTTGTTGAGTTTATGTTTGCACTTGAATGGTCTATACATGCTAACCTGTGGTAGGTGGGGGTGTTGTCATTTGCTGTGGAATCTGTACTCCTATAAGAAGATGATGTTTGACCCCTCTGTCTGATCCCTTGACCTGGTAGATAAAAAGTGACCCGTCTCTGTGGTCTGTATAGTCCCTTCAATTGTCGTCTGTTGTGTCTAAGTAGTCTTCGATTGCTTTACATTTTGACAATGTAACTACATGGATCTGTGCATTTATTTATCACTGTTGCTGGTTGCCATCTGCCATTTTCTTGTATAACAGACACTTTTCAGCCTATAATCAATTCAGGAAAGTCTTTTGCAATTCTCTTGTAATACTGTTGTTGCTTCCTGCTTTTGTCATTCATTTGTTCCTGGATCTGATTATCTTTTGGAGTGTTAATGCTCAATAAAGTTAGGATCCTTGTTCTTCTTTTCCTATTTTATAGGGTTTCTGCTGGTGATGGCAAGTGGCTCTCAAGTGGTGTTACTCTTAAGCATAGAAGAGCCATTTGGTAGAAGCCATCTTTGTTTTCCTTTTACCACAGTTGATGTTATTGTTTCAATCATTTGTTCAGTGAAGTCATTTTATTGTGGGTATCTCAGGCTGGATGTGATGTGTGTGGAATTCATATGGCATGAAATTTCTGGCATTGTCTGTGTACAGCTGTTCTGGTATGCCATGAACAATGAAATTTTCTCTTGTGACGGTTTTTATTGTCTTGAAAAACAGCAACGTGCTGTTGCTGTTTTGGTCAGCGTCAAGTAAAATTTGTTGACTATTAATGTTAAAGATGTCAGCTGAAATGTATTGGAATTGACTGGTTCGGTATTCTTTAATGATAATTTGTATTCTTTCTTTAGTGCTCTTTACATATCTCACATGTCCTCACTACTCTTTCAAAGTCTTTATTCCTCTCCAAAAGACATCATTTCTTGCTTTTACTTGACATTTTTCTATTCCTTGGTATGCATAATGAATTCTTTGAAGGACATTGTTTTGCATACGTTTTGATATAACTATACATTCACCTTTGGTCACCAATCCGTCTTCTATTGATAGACATTCTTTCAATGACCAGTGATTTCTTATAAGTTTGGGTATATTTTTCACATCTTATGACCATCCATTTATTATCATTTTGTTTTAGAGTTCTCAACTTTTCATCTTCAGTCGCTACTTGTAAGTCCATTTGCTTTTACATTGATATATTAACAGTATTTATTATTCTATCGATGTTTTGTTTTGGCTGTACTCTTGACAAGTAATCTGGTATTCTCATTTCTTTACCTGATGTGTATTCTTGTGGGTACATGTGCAATGTTTTGGTTCTGTATGTTTTGAAATATTTGAAATTGATTCCTCATTCTCTGTCCATTAAAGTGAAACAAAGATTTATTTGGTTATTATGCTTTAAATTTAATGCTTTTTGCCTCATATCAAGATTCATGCCTCATGCATGTTTTTCTTATTTTTATTTACCATATTTATATCATAATTTTTCATCATTTTTTTCCAATGGTGTTGGTGGTTGGCCTAGCATTTGTTCAGTTTCTGTTTGTTCTTGCATGGCTGTACATGGTGAGCTAAGGTAGGTGGGGTTTTGACATTCTTTCAGTAATTATTATAACTTTGGGTATATTTTTTGCATCTTCTGGTCATCCATTTATTATGACTTGTTTTAGAGTCCTCAATTCTTTATTTTCTTCTGTAGCTTCTTGTAAGTCCATTTGCTTTTACATTGATATATTAACAGTATTTATTACTATATCTATGTTAATTTCTTTACCTTGTGTTGGCTGTACTCTTGCCAAGTAATCTGGTATTCTCATTTCTTTACCTGGCTTGTATATAATTCAACGTCATATGGCTGTAGCCTTAACAACATTCTTTGTAATGTTTTTGTTCTTTATGTTTTCTAATGATTTGTTGTCTGATTCAATTTGAAATGCTTTTTCCTTATATGTATGTCTAGGAAATCTTTGCAAAGACTACTGCAATCAGTTCTCTTTCTATATTTGCATAACTTGATTCTGGATCAGTCAGTCTTTTGGTAGCAAATGCAATACGTTTACCATCATTGATTAATGTTGCACCTTAGCCTAACATGCTTAAATCTACTTGAATCACTCACTTTGCATTAGGTTTGAAGTAAGCTAGGCAGAGGTTTTCATGAACATGATCTTTCAGTTCTTGAAAAGCTTTTTCGTGTGTTTCATTCCATTGATATTCAGTGTCCTTCTGTGTAATGATTTCAGCAGAGATGTTTTAGTACTAAGTTCTGGTATGAAAGGGCTTAGGTATTGGATCATACCTAGAAATTACTGAAGCTCTTCTCAGTTTGCAAGAGTATTTTTTATTTTATTCTGTTGCAGATATAAAAGAAAAAAATTATATATTTTTACCAAGTTTTTCTAAAGAAAAATCTTTTTTAAATTTTATTCATTTGTGAATAAGTTTTGAAAATTTTATTAAAATCTGACAGTTATTTTTCTCAAAATTTCACTTAATTAATTTTATGAAATTTCAAGAAAAATAACTTTCAGCCTGTTCATATCATTTAAAAGCATGATTCCTTGGAGAATGCAAATCATCAAATAGTAACAGTATTTTCCAGAAATCTGCTCCAAATTGTAAAACAAAAGAATGATGCAATAAAACTATGACATTATTTAATTAGAAAAGCTTTAAATTCCTTTTATAAAAATTGTAATTTTTTTTTATTCATATCAACAAATTGCCAGATTGCAAACACATTCTTTATTTTTACAACTTGTGAAAAAACAACAATACTTTATTGATTGATATTTGAAATTGATTGCTCATTCTATGTTTCTTTAAAGTAAAAAATGTTTTACTTTGGTCTTTATGATTTAAATTTAATGCTTTTTGCCTCATTTCAATATTCATGCCTAAATTAATGTTTTTTTCTTATTGTTATTCACCTTATTTATATCATAATCACTCTGCTGTTGTCTGCTTATCTTATCTCGTGAAAATTGAGTTTGTTTACAATTCGAAAGAAGAATCTCTAAAGAATAATATTTTAGACATTTTAAAATTTTTTCAGAAAAATACCATTGTATTTGCATATTGTGTTTCACTTCAAAAGGAAATTAGTTGAGATGAACTTATTGATTTTCTCTTAATCTTTGCTGGCCACTACAATATTGTGTCTGTGTGCTTATCTCAACTATCCTTAATATATAGATAAATGTATCTGTTAAAATATGAACTGATTTGATATATTATTCATTGTTTCTGTTAAATGTCTCATTACTTTTTCTTTACAGATGTTTTGGCTGAACAGAAAATCATGAACTTGTATTATTGAAAGAAAAGAAGAATTCTAATTTTCCATCAAGAACTGATATATATATACTGCCATATTCACATAAAGTTGTATATCTATATTTTCCAAAGCATAACATTAACTAGCAAAAAATCATCTACTCCAAAATGTTTGGGATATCTTATTTGGAGAATCTTAGTGTTACTCATTATTAGAAATTAGAGAGAAGTTATGTTTTCTTTAATTTTGCAAGTCCTTCTCATGACTTATAATTAAGTTTAGCATATGGGAAAAGACTCTACATACAAACAATATTCTTGCGAAGTCTGCAGATATGCGTTTTCAGAGAAGTCATATGTGAACATACACTGGAGAGAAATCACATTCTTGTGAAATTTTTGGCTATTTTTTTCGCTGAAGTCACATTTGAAGAACCCATATGTAAACACCCTCTGGTGATAAATCTTATTCTTGTGAAATTTGTGCATCTCCTTTTACAGAAAAGTCACATTCGAACTCAAATATGCGAACACACACTGGAGAGAAACGTCATTTTTGTGAAGTTTGTGGATCTACATTTTCAAAAAAGTCAGTTTTGAACCACCATATACGGACACACACTGGAGAGAAACCATATTCCTGTGAAGTTTGTGCATCTGCATTTTCCGTGAAATCAGCTTTGTATCGCCACATGTATAAACACACTGGAGAGAAACCTTACTCTTGTGAAGTTTGCGGATTTGCATTTTCCACAAAGACACCCTTGAAACGCCATATGAGAAGACACACTGGTGAGAAACCACATTCTTGTGAAATTTGTGGATCAGCATTTTCTGAAAAATCGGCTTTGGTTCGTCATATGCAAAGACATACTGGGGAGAAGCCTCATTCTTGTGAAATTTGTGGATCTGCATTTTCAAACAAGACTCTCTTGAAGCACCATATGCGAACACACACTGGAGAGAAACCATATACCTGTGAAGTTTGTGGATCAGCATTTTCCTTGAAGACGTCTTTGACATACCATATTCAAACACATACTGGGGAAAAGCCTCATTCTTGTGAAATTTGCGAAGCTGCATTTTATACAAAGGCACTCTTAAAGCGCCATATGCGATCACACACTGGTGAGAAACCATATTCTTGTGAAGTTTGTGGATCTGCATTTTCTGAGAAGTCATCTTTGGTGCATCATATGCGAGCACACACTGGTGAGAAACCATATTCTTGCAAAATTTGTGGATCTACATTTTCAGCAAATACACTTTTGAATCGACATATGCAAACACACGCTATAGAGAAACCATATTCTTGTGAAATTTGTGGATCTGCATTTACAGCAATGACACGTTTGAAGCGACATGTGCGAATACACTCTGGTGAGAAACCATATTCTTGTGAAGTTTGTGGATCTGCCTTTTCAGTGAAATCAAAATTGAATTACCATATGCGAACACACACTGGAGAAAAACCATATTCTTGTGAAGTTTGTGGAACAGCATTTTCAAGAAACACAGGTTTGAAACGTCATATGCAAACACACACTGGAGAAAAGCCATATTCTTGTGAAATTTGCGGATCTGCATTGTCAACAATGACAGTTTTGAAGCACCATATGCGAATACACACTGGAGAGAAACCATATTCATGTGAAGTTTGTGGATCTGCCTTTACCTTGAAATCATATTTGAAGTACCATATGCGAAGACACACTGGAGAGAAACCATATTCTTGCGAAGTTTGTGCATCTTCATTTTCAGGTAAATCATCACTGGAATGCCATATGCGAACTCACACTGGAGAGAAACCATACTCTTGTGAAGTTTGTGGGTCTGCATTTTCTGTGAAATCAGCTTTGAATTGCCATATGCAAACACACACAGGAGAAAAACCTCATTCTTGTGAAGTTTGTAGATCTGCATTTTCATCAAAGTCTCTTTTGAAGCACCATATACAAACACACACTGGAGAGAAGCCATATTCTTGTGAAGTTTGTGGATCTCTATTTTCAACAAAAAAAAATTTGAAGAGCCATATGCAAAATCACACTGGAGAGAAACCATATTGTGAAATTTGTGGATCTGCATTTACCGCATCATCATCTTTAAAGGCACATATGCGAACACACACTGGAGAGAAACCATATTCTTGTGAAGTTTGTGGATCTGTGTTTTCGCAGAAATCTAATTTAAAGCGCCATATGCGAAGACACACTGGTGATAAACCTCATTCTTGTGAAGTTTGTGGATCTGCATTTTCAGAAAAGACATCCTTGGCATGTCATATGCAAAAACACACTGGAGAAAAACCATATTCCTGTGAAGTTTGTGGATCTGCATTTGGCACTAAATCTACTTTGACAGCCCATATGCAAACACACACTGGAGAGAAACCACATTCTTGTGAAGTTTGTGGATCTGCATTCTCTCGGCCGGCAAATTTGAAGGATCATATGCGAACACACACTGGTGAGAAACCATATTCTTGTGAAGATTGTGGATCTTTATTTTCCCTTAAATCATCTTTGAATCGCCATATTCAAACACACACTGGAGAGAAACTCTATTTTTGCTAAGTTTGTGCATCTACATTTTCATGTAAGTTGAGTTTGAAGCTCCATGTCCAAGTGCACATGAGACACTAACCATATTCTTGTGATGTTTGTGAATCTGTATTTTCACAGAAGCTGCATTTGAAGCACCATATCCAAACACACTAGTGAGAAACTACATACTTGTGAAGATACATTTTCATGTACTTCATATTTGAAGTATTATATATGAACACACACTTTGGCAAAATTATATTTGTCTGAATTTTGTAGATTTGTATTTTCCATTGATGTTTTCTTTGGAATATTTTTAAACACCTTCAGAATAGAGACCATCAATACATATTTTCTAATTTTTAATTTGTAGAAAAGTAAAATGTACTTGATCATGTTCAAATCTCTACCCAAGAGAAACATTGTTCTTTTGAAATTTACATTGTTGAACTGCATATAAATATGGAGAAAAAAATCATATTTATGCTTTGTTGGGGTCTACATTTCCAGTGTTAGTCTATGTGATCCAACACATGCCAACACACACTGCTGAGTTTTATGTATTCTAATTCCAATGTCACTAACAAAATGCTTTTCTACAAAGTTTTACAGTAAAAGAAAGTAATATTTGTTTCAGTGCAGATTAATTTAACTTTAGCTAATTTTTCTAAAATAACATTTTGGAAAAGTACATTTTATTTTTGAAGTCTTTTGTAATGAAGAAAATTATTTGGTTTCAACAGGTCTGTTCATATGGATGAATTTATAAATTTTACAGAGAAGTAGAAAAGAAAAAGATTCCAGTCAATTTCAATTTCATCTGAAATGTTTCAAAGTATGTTCCTTATTCAAAATATTAAATTTGTTAATTCCAGTTGCTGCCAGCATTAACTCAGAAGATTCCTTTGCTAAAATTTGGAGTTAGATACTTACAGTAACTTGTTATGCTTTTTCTTTTATTACTACAACCAAAACACCACAATGATAACAGTTGTAATCAACCCTCTTACTTGCATGTTCATATCTTCACCAGTGAGAAACAACGTTCTTGTGAAATTTTTATATCTGTATTTTTCGAGATGCCAATGTTATTGGACTGCACATAAACACGGTGAAAACAAACCATATTTGTGTTTTGTTGGTGTTTACATTTCCACTGATGATATGATCCATCACATGCAAAAACACACTGCTGAGTTGTGTGTGAATACATCTATTCCAAAGTCACTGCAAACTTTTGCAATAAATGAAAGTAATATTCGTTACAATACAGACAAATTTAACATTTCATCAACTAATTTTTAAAAAATAATGTTTGGGTAAGGTATATTTTATTTTTAGATGATTTTTTAATAGAGAAAATTATTTGGTCTCTCCATATGGATGAATTTATAGATTTTACAGACAAGTAGAAAAGAAAATTTAAATTTGGTGGGAAATGTACCAAATATGTTGCTTATTGAGAATATTAAATTTCTTTGTTTGCTGTTGGAATGACTCCTTCCAAATTGTATAGATGCATTCTGGGATTTGTTCCTAACCAATAAAAATGGACCACTCCTTGATCACATCCACCATATTTTTGCTCTTTCTTGTCTTTATGTCAGAACACTACAATCACTTGACTGTATCCCTTTTGTATATGAACATCATTCATACATTGTGAACTTTCTGCTTTGTTGCTTTTCACTTGCATATACATATATTGTTTCTTTAGTATCAGGGGTTTCAGGATAAGTGGCATGCTGTTTGGAGTTGTTTCAGATGATTTATATCATTAGTAACTAAAGATATCAAAAAGTAAATGTAAATTAAACCAGCAATTCAGTAACTAAATTAATTTTCTTTTTATTAGTTTTAATGACATTAATTTTATCATAATTGCCATAGTGATGTATGCATGTGTTTTATCAAAACTGACTTTGTTTTTCATGGAGAAAATAATATTGAAAAGAATATTTTTGACATTTGAAAGGTGAGAAAAATACCATTAACTTTTTATATCATGTTTAATTGTTGTACAATTCAAAAGGACATTATTCATGATTAACTACTTTATTTTTCTATTCTTAATTAGTTAACAGCTTAGATTTAGTATTTCTGTTGAAACTTGAATAAAGCATGGAATAATAATAATACAACACAAAATGTACTTAAAGAAAATGTATTGAAACAAGAACGGGTACACAATATTTACAGATAGTTTGGTATATTCTTGGGAAGACCGTTCATGTAGAATGGGTTGACTTTAGTCGCAGTCAGGCAGAGTCTCTGGATTGGATCTCTTCTTCCTCACCCCATCTTCCCGGTACCAACCATATTTATATGGTCGGTACTCCACTATGTAAATTAGGTGGATCGTACCACAACAATTTCCATTAAGAAAAATACTTTGCTCTATTTCAAAACTAAATTGTTGAGAAGGAGTGTTTTTTTTTTTTTAATTTAGGAGTAGGTTGCTAAAAAAATTTTTTTTACTCCATTTTTTAGCCCAGGTTTCTTGCAATATAATTCTCTTTCTTAAAAAAAATCTTACAATAATAAAGTACTCTTCTGAAACATTATCTGAGGAATATTATCTAATTTAAGCGAAACAATTATTATTTACTTGAGTAAGAAGTGTGAAATATGACAGAGATGCATTTTTAACATAGGAGTAGCTTTTTATTTATGTTGATGACAATTTTGATGACAGGTGGATATTTATTTGTTCTGTTGGGGATTTAGCTGTAAAAAACAAATCAAAGTTAATGAAAGCACCTTTTATATATTAGTAATCTTAAGAATCTAGGAAAATATTCTCTGTTATCTAATATTTTATTGAATTTTATAAATTTTTGCTTTTAATTTACCATAGTGTTATTTTCTAATATTGTGTATGGATATCTCTATTGTGTTCGTCTTGTATTGGTTTTCACACATCCACATGTTGAGAGCCCCTCCTTGACTGAGAAAAAACTGGTGTTATCTGGAACACCATATCCTCACCCCTCTGGACCCACGCACTTCACAAGACTGACCGTTGGTCTAGTATGGTCCAGTATTACAGGTTAGACACTCCGGTTCCCAACGTCATTTTGAATCCACCCTCCAGCCATGTTTTGATTGTTTTGATCCTGAAGAGTGGTCATCAGATCATAGAAATCCGGAAGCTCTCCATTGGTCCACCTGCGAGTTTGTTGGATGAGAATCAGGTTAACAGAAAAATAAAAATAACAAAGTCAATTCAATTTTGAAAGGACAAAAGTTTTTTTTTAATATGAAAGCAAACACAAAAGAAATTCTTGTTGCACAAAGTTGAATGTTTCTTGTATGTGAACAATAACCAAACACAAATACTTTGAATAATTTCAGTAAGGAGAGATGTGGCCTTCATTTTAACCCTTTTTGGTTTGTTCTTTGCACAACTACTACAACCTTCAATGTTCCAATTCTCGGTAGTAGTAGTAGCAGGAGTAGCAGCACTTACATGTTAGTGGTGGTATTTCACTTCTTCGCCCTCAGTTTCAGCAACACCCATTTTCAATCTCTGACAGTTCGACTGCATTCAAAGACGGATGAACCCAAAAACTAACTCTCCTCCAGTTGGCTCCCTTTTTATTAAGAGAATTGGCCTCACATGTCCCAGACTGGTGACATATCTGTTTTTTTAGTGTGATCGTACTGACATACTGCCAAAGTACAACTTCACTCCTCTGAGAATAAACAATTTACTTTTTCATCAATTGGTTTCCAAGGTTCTCAACAAAACGCTATTGTTTATCACCTCGCTATTAATTATTCTGCCACTCTTTGTAAACTACAGAGATTCTTGTTTAAAAATAAATTCTAGATCAAAACATTCTTAATTTTAACTTTGATTCTTATAGTGTTAAAATCCATTTCTTTGTTTAAAAGTTCCAAATTATTATTGTTTCACTAATTTTCTATTAGTAATCTGATATCCTTTGCACACTTACAGAAAGATTGTTTTTTCGTGTTCTAAATTAACTTTCTGTAACATTTACATTCCAAAGTCTTTACAGCATATTAACATCTTGGTTATTTGAAAATGCTTTTTCTCTTTCACGTGGTGTTTTCTGTTTCACAACATATCCTCCTTTATTATCATTATTATTATTTCAGGGATGATAGCGCTCCTGCCACATATATAGCTCTCCCATTCTCAGACCCACGCTGACTATTGGCTAATACCTGCCCAGTATTGTTCCTATGCAAACAGCGCCACCTACTGTAAGTAGAAGGTCTTCTCTCAACAGTCCATTGCAGAAGAGGACACAACTTCTGGTGCTTACAGCACCACATACAACTAACTCAGTGTCTTTTATCAGGATGACCCGATTCTCTGTTACACTCCCCCCCTGATATCTTGATCACAGCACCAACATGCAAGGGAGATAAACGTTCCCTTCTGGTGTTCCTTCACAGGAGAGGTACTTCATCCTCATTGTTGTCACTATGTGTTATGTAGTGGTTTCACAATGGAGACTTGTATTTGTACTAAGTCGGTCCTAAAATAGGTTCGACGTACAAAACGTTAGGAACTTGATATAATAGGTAATGACACAGTAATCTAGTTGGGGTGGCTGATACTTTAATATCCGACTAATGGTCGTCCAACATCGACTGACTGACCAACTCCCTGCCGACTCCTACTACTCCTACTTATTATAGGTGGGAGAGTCTATTAACTATAGAATAGGTGTGTTCCACTATAACACTATGTCGGGTAAGTACTTCATCCTCAGTGTTGACACTATCCATCTCTACCGTGGCAGGAGGTGCATGTAAAATCCAGGAATCTACTAACTCTCCATTGCTCGTGGATAAATCATCAGCATCGCTTGTGACAGAACATTGGTTCCATGCAGCACGCCAGGACATATTTTGGACTGATGATCCCAGGGTCCTTTCTGGTTGTAAATTTGGAGGTACATTGGTTCTGGCGTCATCTCACCCACATCACATCTCCAACTTTCGTACACTGTCCATAGTGTTAGTGCAGATAAAACGTCAATGCTCTTGAGGCTAACCTCATAAGTATGAATTGCATTAGCCGGTGCAATTAGGCATGACATGTCCTCCTTCGGCATTGCATTATACCAGTACACAGTTTCTTGTATGGGGCACTGCTTCCACGCCGCAATCCATTTTATGGTCCCATGGCACCTTTCTATTATCCCCTTTTCTGGGCGGCACATGTGCACAGCGAAAGTACAGCTGGACAACCCATTCCCCCATGAAAGCCTTGTATAACCTGCTGGTGAACATAGTATCATTGTCAGTAAGGATTTCGTATGGCGGACCTCTCACACAAAATATGAACTACAACTCAGAATCTTGTTATGCTAGGGGTCACCAAACAGAGAACTGTATTGATTCACAATCAATAAAGGTTACGTAAAGACTGCAGCCATAATGTGTAATATCCATCCCCCTTAGTCTTCCATTCTGCTAGCGTACTGATACCGGATCTATGGCCTGGCATTCAGGAGACTTCTGAATCACCAGTTTTGCTAGGTACGAAGGGATCAACACGCCTGACAAAGTAAGTAGGGTGACTGCTACGCTGATGCATTTTCATTATTTCGCATGGTCCCAACTCTCCTATGGCTGCATCACATGCTGAGAGGAGAGGTTCAAGTCCTTCTTCAACAAATTTAACCACCTCCGTGGAACTCTGGTAAATTGATCAGCTTTATTTTGGTTGGATTTTACCAGCTTTACATCCAAGTTGAGGCCATACTCCCCAATTAGCGTCCATAGGGTCCCCAGTCGTCTCCGCATGAGCATCTCACACGCTGCCTTCGTTTTCAGGCGTGCCTTTCCGGTTGAGGTGTCGTTGATCCAGCAGTCCATGCATGCAGAATCAGTGACCAGATGCAACACTTTCGCATTACACTGCAGGGCCAAGTTAATGCCCTTTAATGTTGCATCAAGCTCAGCTAAGTTAATAATGTTGGACGTCTCAGACCTATGCTGACTATTGCCTAATACCTACCCGGTATAGTTCATATGCAAATAGCGCCACTTGCTGTAAGTAGAAAGTCTTGTCTTGCGGAGGACGACGCAACTTCTGGTAATTAAAGCACCACATACAACCAACTTGGAGTCTTTAATCGTACTGTCCCGATTCGTCATTACATGTATCTACAAAATTCAGCACATTTATGTACATACAAAAAAAAAAAAAAATTCAAAATACTTTTAAAAAAAATGTTTGAGGATTATCTTAAATTATTCTAATTAAAATTTCAAAAAAAAATAGGAAGAATTCTTGTAAAATTTTATTATTCATCAAAAAAATTAAGACAATCATATCTTTAATATGTCACATTTTTTAAAGAATTTAAAAGCTATTCTAATTAAGTAATGTCTTAGTTTTATTGCATTTTTTATTTTATGAATGAAAAAAAATTGTAAAATTAAAAACGTGCTATGTACAGATTAAAAGGAAAAGAAGTAAATAGAACGTACATGCAAAAACATTTGTAAATTGTATCTTGTTAGTTATTGACACCATAGAATGAGAGGTACGTGTCGGGGTAGTAAATGTACTCATCCATTTGATTGAGTGGGTTGGGTGTTGGTTTCAATCACTCTACAAATGAATTACTTCGGAGGTGTGCTTGTCGAACTCTCTGCCTTTGAGCAGAGAGGAACCCAGACGAGGCTATGCCAAAGGGCAGAGTCTCGTCTGGAGTGGTAGACAGCTACCCGACCCCGTTTTTTTACGGGGAATTTTTTCGGATACCCCACAATAAACTCGACCTTGTGCCACATCCGACTGCGTGGGGCGGTAGGTGAATACCATCACTCTACAAATGACTGCTAAAAGCATCCCTTCCCCAAATTTATAGACAAATTCTACAAATGCACGCTGGGAATTGTTCTTAAACAAAAACAATGGACCACTTCTCGATCACATTTGCCATATTTTGGGGGCCTTCTTGTCTTGATGTCAGAACGCTACAATCCCTTGACTGTATCCCTTTTGCGTGTGACCACAATTCTTCTTTGGTGAAATATTTTCCTTATTACTGTTGTTTTGCCTTGTCTTGACATGAATATACAGGGTGTTTCAAAAAGAATACGCCAAAATCATTACACTGTTTTTTCAGGTCTATAGCATTGTAGTGGGCTGAATCAGTGGTTATTTGATAGAGTAGTTATCAAAGTTTGATTGGGTGTCAGTTTCACCGCTGTCGTTAGTATAACTTCCGCTGCAGCTGAATTGTGGGAAGATCAATCAAAATGGCGACTCCTCAGCAGAAGGCATTTTGCGTGCTTGAGTACAGAGCACCCACATGAAACTGTTGAGCATGAAAGAGATTCCCCTAAAGTGAACTTCTTCTGTGTTGTGTCTCAAGACAAGGTCTATGGTCCCTTTTTCTTTGAAGGAAACACCATTACAGGACAAACCTATCTTGAAATGACTTCATTTTTCAGCAACATGGAGTACCTCAGCGATGATTGGGAGGAGAGGTGCTAAAGACCTTGCTCTCTGTGCTTGGTCTGCCAGATCCCCGGACCTCACTGTGTGTGACTTTTTCTTGTGGGGGTATGATAAAGACCAACTTTATATTCCAGCACTTCCAGCAAGTATCGATGACTTGAAAGATCGAATAACAGCTGCAATCAACACGGTGGACCGTGACATGCTGAGGCGCGTTTGGGAGGAATTCTCATATCGGCTTGATGTTGTCCGCACTGCCGGTGGTGGCCACATTGAGCACTTATAAAACATGAAATGAAACTTGAATGTATATACAACACATGTGTTCATGCTAGAGGTTTGTAATTTTTTTTCGTTTTTGAGACATCACGTGATGATTTTGGCGTATTCTTTTTGAAACACCCTGTATATTGTTTAGCATTATTTTACCCTGTCCTTTTAGTTCCTTTGTCAATTCGGTTTCTTGGGCATTTTGACAATTACACAAACCATGGTCAGTTACTCCATAAATTTAATCTATTAACTAAAACTATAATAATTCAAACTATAACTCCAAGAAAGATTTTTTTTTATTTTGTAAAATTTATTTCAAACTTAGGTATCTTATTTTTTATTTTTTATTTTTTTTTAAATTGTAGGTAGGTATATCTGTCGAAAAAGTTATTACTGATATCCAGTTTTAATAAAATGAACTCTATATTTTTTGTTTGCCACAAGAAAACAACAAATTTTATGTTTCATTGTGAAACATTGATATATATTTTGACAGTCGATGTTGCCAAGCTAAATGAAAGCGTGAAAAAAGGAGAAATTTCCTCTACCCACCACAGGTCAGTTACTGGCCGAACATGACGAAGCCACAACATTTTGCCAGCTCGATTGCAACAGCAGTTTCTACCAAATCGTCCTCCGTGAAAAATCACAGAAACTTACCTCATAGCGCTATATAGGAGTTATTGCTTCAAACGGCTTCCATTTAGAAGTTCCGGGTTCGAAAACTTTCACGGGGAGATGACACACATTTTGTTTAGGATACCAGGGGTCATCTATGATATAGACGATGTCCTCATAAGCGGCCGAAACCAGCAGAAGCATTACAAGCGGTCAAAAGTGGTACTTCAGAGAATGAAAGCAGTCGGAGCCGCACTAAACGATAAGTATCTATTTTCCTTTACCAACAGAAAGTTTCTGGGTAACATCATTTGAAAGGAAAGAATCCAATTAGATCTAGAAATGGTAAAAACAATTATGGATCTGCCCAGGCCAGAGAATCTAAAACGCTTACTGGGCATAGCAAATCAGGTTGGAAAGTTTGGTAAGAATTTCGCAGATACTACCAAACCATTCCGAGAGCTTCTTAAGAAAGAAACAGAATGGATCTGGGATGAGCTTTAAAAAGCAGCATTCCAGACCCTGAAGAAACAACTGGGTTCCGCATTAATACTGATTCATTACAACCATAACAAGCCGACAAAGGTATCAGCATGTCGGAGTTAGCGCCTTCTTAATTCCCAAATTTTCACTAGGGGTCATTCTCCCTATACTATATATATATATATATATATATACTGGGCGACTTCTCGCCTCGTTCTCTTTTTCATTTCTTCATTTCAGCGACTACAATGTAAGCTCTCTTAGAAGATCTGCGTCTTCCAAGTTATGGAAGACGCCATGAACATTATACACACATACACGTACGTACGAACATTCACCAAAAAACAGACACAAATGTTCACACACACACACACACACACACACGCACGCACGCACGCACGCACGCACGCGCACGCGCAAATATTATTGTCTATGCCCATTGTAAAATTGTTTTGTTTATAATATAATATATATATATATACATATATTGGTCTTGTTTGTCATCTTTATCTTCAGTTGGACTTAATTCAAGTCCGGCCAATTTTTTGTAGTTGGACCTTTTAATATTCTACCAGGAGTTACACACGTGCTCCTAACACAACAACATGCAAACATACACCCATCCTCTAAAAGCAGAGTCCGTGGGGAATTTTTGTCCGAGCCTATGGTCTCGGAAAGACCAACATTAAACTGGCCTTGTGTCAGATCCCGCTCTGTGGAGAGCTCAAGTCAATACTGAGTGTGTAGATATGCAAATGTGGTTAAATTAGTAGTCCATTAAAGAAGTATGGTAAGCATATGCAAGTGTTAAGTGAAGATAAGTCTTTGGAAATGTTCATGTATTACGATCTTTGATGAAAGGATAAGTTAAACTCAAAAGAAATCATTCAAATCAAGTGATTTGGGATTGGTAAGTAAAATCCAAAAAATATGGTGGCGTGCTGAATGAAGAAGACGCCACACGTGGTATGTTGTTACGTAAATCCAAAAGTTTGGCGGGAAAGCAAATCAAAATTACGTGCTGCTAAGTAGAATTCAATATGGCGATGTGCTGATGAAAAAGACGCCAAAATGGTGTGGTTGCTAAGTAACAAAGCATGATATCATAGGCCATCATAATAGTACTTCTGCGAATGAATGTTAAGAGAATTAACATACAAAAGCAATGAATCAATTAACAAAGCAACACGAAAGAATTCAAACAAAGCAGAGGACTGGGTTGCTCAACAGAAATGAACGGGATATACACACGACCGTTAAATCCGGAGCGATGGCAAAGAAAAGAAAGGATAAGCAGATTCTCTGCATCGAGAGAGAGAGAGAGAGAGAGAATAAGCAAGCAGAGAAGAAAATGAAGGGCAATGTCTTTGTCTTTCCAAGAAGGAAGAGGTGAAAAGAGGAAAAGAAAGCAATCAGGGACAAACAGGACCGCATCACCGAAAGGCGAAAGTCGCTTCTACTTCCTTTAGGCAACTCTTCCGGTCAGGGAAAAGATCATTACTGTAGTAATAACAGGATCTCCCATATTCTTTGGTATGGAGATTTACTTGCCCCACCCCCAACTGAGTCAGGTTATGGCACAAGATCACTTTTTAACGTGGAGACCTGAGTGTTTTCACTCGGGCCTCTGTTTCATAGCTTGTCCAAGCTGGTCTAAGCTAGTCGTAGCTGGTCTTGGCTTGTCATAGCTGGTCAGAGCCAGTCCAAGTTAGTCGTAACTGTGATACCACCAGTACAGGGACGGATCCCTGGGCCAGGTATATTTACTTGACCCCCCCTCCAACTGAGTCAGGTTGTGACACAGGGTCAGTTTTTAACGTGGAGACCCGAGTGTTTTGACTCGGGCCGCTGGTCTTAGCTGATCATAGCTTTTACAAGCTGGTCAGAGCCGGTCCAAGCTAGTCGTAGCCGTGATACTACCAGCACAGAGCTGTATTCATATTCCCTGGTATGTGGACATCCCTCAGAGATCCAAGAAGGCTCTATAAATTTATAAGATTGTTATGGTAACGTGTCTTGGCTTGACTTTTCTATTTCTTTGCCTAGGAAATTGAATAGACATTTAGAAAACATATTTTCTTTAAGCAAAGGTTCCTACTAGTATTCCGGAACTGTTCATCAAGGTTTTTATGTATTACTTTTTGCAACATTAATAGTTTTTTTTGTTAGAATTGAGAAACACTGGTACGTAGAGGTACGAAACAACACTATTGTCAGACAAGGGAGCTAATCCACTTCCAGTTCCTGAGCCGGTGGATGTGACTCCTTCGAAAAATGACGTCAAGTTTGGGTCAAGACACCCAAGGCCAGTTCCACTACAATAAGCAAGACTGTCACCGAGGTCAGTCCTAGTGAAGAGAGATTCAGGATTGCACAGGCGCAACAAAAACGATATTCGCCTAAGGAACACAGAAATCAGCGTCCCCCATGAGGCTTCACTACAAGAGATTGTAGACTCGTCTTTTTCCTACCTATCACCCCTAGTATCAGAACAGTCTATATCTTACACCTACGTACGGAAAACTTCAACCAATAAAAACCGTACTAGGCGAATCAACCAATCTCATTGGTTAATGACACAATAATCTGCAAGTTTCACGTGCAAAACGAAATTGCGCCAAAACTGCTGTGAGCCATTTTCGGACTTTCAGAACTTATAAAAGAAAACGCCGACTGACCCAAGCAGTCAGAGACGAACACCCACAGAGAAATTGCCAACATACTCCACGTCACTCGAAATCACGATTTTACTGTGCAAAGGTACATCAACGCTGACTCACTTGCAATTTAAACTCAACCAACTCTGTGGACATCGAATCACAAACCTTACTTATCCAAAGTGAATTATATTCACTACCTAAGTGAAAATCAAGATGCGAACGATTTAAAAAAATAGTCAAAGGTAGATAACTCCGTAAGAATTACTGCCAAAAAGACACTTAATATTGACAATTTTAATATCAACACAAATCTAAAAAGACTGTAAATGAACAAACAAATACTAAGAGAGACATACTGAAACATAAAATATCACACACACTTTGCCATAATGACATATACCAAATATCCTGCTTGTATATTGTTTTGAATTGTATATAAATGTTTTATTAGTTTCAAAATTGAATATGTCTTGTTCTTAATCGTATTTGAAATTCGTTTATTTGTTTGTGGATGCAGAAAGTCACGCAACCTACACAAATTCCTTCTGATTCTCTCAAGTATAATTAATAAACTCTGCACATCCCCAACAAGATAACCACCTTACCACGTTACTCTCGATACAAATTCTAGTATGGCTGTGAAGACGAGTCAACAGACTTTCTTGATCAAACATTTAACAAAAATATACCAGAAGCGGTCGGCAAGTCCGGTCATAAGACACACCTTGTAAAGGACTTTATAACCGAAAGTGGGTGGCGGGGGGCAGTGTTATGTCCCTTAAGGTTTACGTTTAACGGAAAGTGACGTTCTCTGGCAGCTAGTCAAGGAGCAGTTTTTATGTATGACCAGCAATAAACTACCAACTGTGATATATTGCTCTCTTGGTCTTTATCACTAAAACCCTGTCGGTAACATTACAAGTGCAAAATATCATATATTTCGGGTGGTGGGGGTACTGAGCACATGCATTGTCAGTGGACAATGAAGAAATATGCGTCAAATTTTGAATAACTCCTCCAAATGCCAAAAATTAAAATTCTCAGGATTTTAAACACAAGGAACAAAATCTTAGTTAACACCGTTTCATTTTTTTTTTCAGTTTACACGGTTATTCAAAATATTTTCTCAAAAGAAATTTCTTTTTTGTATCGTGTTTTTTATATTTTTTTTTTTATTTTATTTCATTCTATGCGTAATGTATTTCAACTTCGACATTATTACACGAACTGAACGAGCAAGATAAAAATTGGTTAGGATGACAGACAACAAAATAATTTTTGAACACAAAGAAATCCACCTCTTTGTTTTTTTTCTCGTTGCATTTTCTTGTTTGAAAGGTAAGTGGAAGAATCGAAATAATTCTGATATGTCACATTTATTTTGCAGAATTTAATTTTAAAAAGTTTACTAAAAGAAATTTTTATTTTGTTATTTCGCTTTTTTTTATTATCGATGATGCGTTTTCAACAAAAAGACCAAGGAAGATCATATCAGAAACTTGGAGAAGGTATTCAACGTGAGTGAATAGAGAACACTGGATGCTGACACAGTTGCATTGTATTACAATGCAGTTGTTGAGAAACAAATCCCCATGTTATCTTAGAAGACATTCATTACAATGACATATTCAGTTATCATCTCATTTAGTCCAGACTCTAGTCTAGAAGTTATGACATATGTCGTGTCATTGAAGGAAGAGGAATACGTTGTGGGTAAATTTGGGAAAAAAACATGAATTGGTTCATGAAACCATAAATGATTGGAACTCTCCTATCTTGATTAACACCGTAGATTTTTTTTTCGGCTCACATCATCATTCAAAAAAATATTTTCTCAAAAGTCAAAAGTAATTGCTTGTTTGTATCGCGTTCTTTTCATTTTAAATTCTTTGTGTCATTTATTTCAACTTCGACATTACGAACTGAACAAACAAGACAACATTTGGTTAGGTTGACAGAGAAAAATACCAACAAAAGATCATTTGATTTTGAACAGAAAGAAATCCCAACCGTTTTTTTTGTTTTGTTTTCTCGTTGCATTTTCTGTCCGGAAAGGTAAGTGGGAAAATCAAAACAGAAATCGTTCATGGATTCGCCTCACCATTTTTTTTTTCTTTTCATTCTTTCTTATTGTTAGCAAAAGAAAGATAAATCATGTCATATTTGTGTTGCAGAAATAATATTTTTGATTTTTATAGTTTACTAAAAGAAATTTTTATTTTATTATTTCGTTTTTTTATAAGTTTTTCTTTTCTTTTCCTGCTTCAATCACAGTTGAGATGCATAAAAAGTAAAACGTGAGTTTGGACATGACGATAAAATAAATAGCATCTCTTATTTAACTTCGGTTTGACTTTTATGACCTTTTTTATTTAAAAAATTCCATGTCACTCTTGAAAATTTAAACTCGGTACCTCCACTGAATTTTCGATACCTAGGGTTTAAAATGAATTTTTAAAAACGAAAAAACATTCTTGATGATTTCATTTTAGCTTTAATTGAAAGCCAAATGATTAGATTTACTATTCCCAGTAAGTAAAATATTCTGTGGTGTATTTCAAATAGAAATTATATAGATCGAAATCTCAACTTTTTGGTCGATGTCAGAAAATCTTACAAGCGATCATTTTCTTAATTTTAAGAAATTTGTAAACAATACAAAATAATCGTTTTTAAAAATCTTCCAAAAATAAAATATATATTTGTGATGCGTTATTTGAGTAAAAGTAGCAAATTTAAAGCTAATCTGATGTGAAATAAACATTACTTATAGCATAAAAAAGTAACACAAGCATTTCTTAACAACGGGTCCTGTTTTTTATTGATGTATCGAGAAGTTCCGAGGTGATGACAGCTAGTATGTATGACTAGAATTGACATAAAATTTACCAAATCTATTCATTTTGGATTTAATATTTTATTGACTTTTACTTACGTTTGTAGATGCTGTATGAAAAAATTAAAAAAATTAAAGTACTATAAAATTTTCTTAAATTAATTTTAAAATTTAATAACAAATGAAATTAAAATAAAGATAAATAACCAAGATAATTATATTGATCTTGAAATTTTTATAATAATTAAAATATTGTTTAATTATTTATAGTTTAATAAATTTTAATTAATATTAGTTTGAAAAACATATTTTTTTTCTATTTTCTTCAATCCAAAAATTGCGAATAAAGTGTTGAAAACTATTCAAAATTAATAAAAAAAATAATGAGAAAACTAATTTCAAATATGAATGAAATAAAGTATAAAAATAATTAAAGTTATTAAACATTAGTTTTAAATTTAAATAAAATGTCTTTATCAAAATAACTGTCATTATAAAATTAAACTGAAAAAAGTGAGAACACTACTAACAAAATTGTTTCTTCTTAAAAAAAAAAAAAAAAAAAAGTGTAAGGTAAAAAAATTACTCAACTGAATATAAATACATAAAAATAAAAATATTTAATGAAATAGAAATTGAAAAAAGTAAAATTTTAATTTTAAAGCTTTAAAACTGAAGGGATGGTGTTGAAAACCCTATCGAAATCTAAGTACTGTTCTCAAATTACAGTGTTTTCCCGTTTGGAGATAATAAGAAAAAAATTATTATTTGTATGTTTTTTTTGTTTTTTTTTTATTTGTACAGTGTAACCCGGATATAAGAGAGATTTTCCCTGGTCCCAAATTAGAGCCTATACTAACCTCAACAAAATAGACCAAACCCGGGTATGAGAGAAACCCGGATATAAGAGACTTCTTCTCCGGTCCCGACAACTCTCTTATATCCGGGTTACACTGTATAAAATAAAGTCATTAAATTTTGCTGGGGGCCTTCAGTGTTCTAGGATGGTCCAATGGTGTTGGTGGTTGGCCTAGCATTTGTTCAGTTTCTGTTTGTTCTTGCATGGCTGTACATGGTGAGCTAAGGCAGGTGGGGTGTTGGCATTCTTTCAGTAATTTCTTATAACTTTGGGTATATTTTTTGCATCTTCTGGCCATCCATTTATTATGACTTGTTTTTAGAGTCCACAATCTTCATCTTCTTCTGTAGCTCCTCGTAACTCCATTTGCTATTGCATTGATATATTAACAGTATTTATTACTATATCTATGTTAATTTCTTTACCTTGTGTTGGCTGTACTCTTAACAAGTAATCTGGTATTCTCACTTCTTTACATGGCTTGTATATAACTGAACATCATATGGTTGTAGCTTTAACAACATCCTTTGCAATCTTGCGGGTGCTTGTGCAATGTTTTTGTTCTGTATATTTTCTAATGGTTTGTGGTCTGATTCAATCTGAAATGCTTTTCCATATATCTATTTGTGTGTGAAATCTTTCACAACCAAACACTATTGCAAGCAGTTCTTTTTCTTTGTTTGCATACCTTGATTCTACATCAGTCAGTCTTTTTGCTAGCAAATGCATTCATCATTGATTAATGTTGCACCTACGTCTAACATGCTTGAATCACTGTCTTTGCATTAGGTTTGACATGAGCTAGACAGAGGTTTTCATGGACTCAATCTTTCAATTTTTGTAAAGCTTTTGAGTGTGTTTCATTCCATTGATATTCAGTGTCGTTCTTGAGTTGTAATCTCAGTGGAGGTGTTTTGGAACTAAGTTCTGTTATAAAAGGGCTTAGGTATTGGATCATACCTAGAAATTGTTGAAGTTCTTCTCAGTTTGCAGGTGTAGGTTTTGATTTGATTCTATCATATTTCACTGTGTTTTGGTCGGAACCAGTTTAATCCCAAATAAGACCATTAAATAAGTCTTAACATTCTTTGCAATCTTGTGCAAGTTTGTGCAATGTTTTTGTTCTGTATGCTTTCTAATGGCTTGTGGTCTGATTCAATTTGAAATGCTTCCTCTCTACATATATATATATATGTGTGTGTGAAATTGTTCACAACCAAATACTACTGCAAGCAGTTCTCTTTCTATGTTTGCATACCTTGATTCTATATCAGTCTTTTGCTAGCAAATGCAACAATCTTGCCCTCATTAATGTTTCACCTAGGCCTAACATATTGGAATTGTCTGGTTGGCTGTTCTCTTACAATCATTGTCTCTTTGGTATTCTTTCATTGGTGCTTGTTGCATATCTCACATATCCTTATTACTTTGTTTATTCCTCTCCAAAAGACACTATTTCTTGCTTTTACTTGACATTTTTCTATTCTTTGGTGTGCATAATGAATTCTTTAAAGGACATTGTTTTGCATACCTTTTGATATGACTATACATTCACCTTTTGTCACCAATCCATCTTGTATTGATAGACATTCTTTCAATGACCAGTAATTTCTTATAAGTTTGTGTATATTTTTCACATCCTCTGGCCATCCATTTATAAAAGGGCTTAGGTATTGGATCATACCTAGAAATTGTTGAAGTTTTTCTCAGTTTGCAGGTGTAGGTTTTGATTTGATTCTATCATATTTCACTGTGTTTTGGTCGGAACCAGTTTAATCCCAAATAAGACCATTAAATAAGTCTTAACATTCTTTGCAATCTTGTGCGAGTTTGTGCAATGTTTTTGTTCTGTATGCTTTCTAGTGGCTTGTGGTCTGATTCAATTTGAAATGCTTCCTCGCCACATATATATATATATATATATATATATATATATATATATATAGATAGATAGATAGATAAACCTAGTGAGCCAGACAAACCTACCCAGGTTTCCCCTAAGCGGATTGTCAGGGAGCATACTTGGCTAAAGAGGCAAAAAAAAAAATCCCGGTATTCTTGTGTTTTTCTTTTATCTTGGGTCATGTGGTATATTTTGACTATTGCCTATAAATATGCGTTTCTCTTTTGCCTCTTTAGCCGGCTTTCCCTGACGATCCGCTTAGGGGAAACCTGGGTAGGTTTGTCTGGCTCACTAGGTTTATCTAGGTCTGCTCTATGGTTGCATTGAGCTCTTTTGTTAGTTGTTTACTTGTGTCGGGGTTTTTTTCTTTGGGCTTCAAACCTGTATCTGTGCGATTTTTTACGACAAACTTTCATGTTTCTAGCTTTTTCTTTTTTTAAAACCTTTTTTCCTTCAAGATTGATTTGATTATTGGCAAGTCAAAAATTCAAAGGTTTTTCGAAATGAGTATAGTTACCTATATTTATATATATATATATATATATATATATATATATATATATATATATATGTGTGTCTGTGTGAAATTGTTCACAACCAAACACTACTGCAAGCAGTTCTCTTTCTATGTTTGCATACCTTGATTCTATATCAGTCTTTTGCTAGCAAATGCAACAATCTTGCCATCACTGATTAATGTTTCACCTAGGCCTAACATATTGGAATTGTCTGGTTGGTTGTTCTTTTACGATCATTGTCTCTTTGGTATTCTTTCATTGGTGCTCATTTCATATCTCACATATCTTTATTACTGCTTCAATGTCTTTGTTTATTTCTCTCTCCAATAAACACTTTCTTGTTTTAGTTGACATTTTTCTATTCCTTGGTGTGCATAATGAATTCTTTAAAGGACATTGTTTTGCATACCTTTTGATATGACTATACATTCACCTTTTGTCACCAATCCATCATGTACTGAAAAATATTCTTTCAATGACCAGTAATTTCTTATAAGTTTGTGTATATTTTTCACATCCTCTGGCCATCCATTTATAAAAGGGCTTAGGTATTGGATCATACCTAGAAATTGTTGAAGTTCTTCTCAGTTTGCAGGTGTAGGTTGTGATTTGATTCTATCATATTTCACTGTGTTTTGGTCGGAACCAGTTTAATCCCAAATAAGACCATTAAATAAGTCTTAACATTCTTTGCAATCTTGTGCGAGTTTGTGCAATGTTTTTGTTCTGTATGCTTTCTAATGGCTTGTGGTCTGATTCAATTTGAAATGCTTCCTCTCTACATATATATATATATATGTGTGTGTGAAATTGTTCACAACCAAATACTACTGCAAGCAGTTCTCTTTCTATGTTTGCATACCTTGATTCTATATCAGTCTTTTGCTAGCAAATGCAACAATCTTGCCATCACTGATTAATGTTTCACCTAGGCCTAACATATTGGAATTGTCTGGTTGGTTGTTCTTTTACGATCATTGTCTCTTTGGTATTCTTTCATTGGTGCTCATTTCATATCTCACATATCTTTATTACTGCTTCAATGTCTTTGTTTATTTCTCTCTCAATAAACACTTTCTTGTTTTAGTTGACATTTTCTATTCCTTGGTGTGCATAATGAATTCTTTAAAGGACATTGTTTTGCATACCTTTTTGATATGACTATACATTCACCTTTTGTCACCAATCCATCATGTACTGAAAATATTCTTTCAATGACCAGTAATTTCTTATAAGTTTGTGTATATTTTTCACATCCTCTGGCCATCCATTTATAAAAGGGCTTAGGTATTGGATCATACCTAGAAATTGTTGAAGTTCTTCTCAGTTTGCAGGTGTAGGTTGTGATTTGATTCTATCATATTTCACTGTGTTTTAGTCGGAACCAGTTTAATCCCAAATAAGACCATTAAATAAGTCTTAACATTCTTTGCAATCTTGTGCGAGTTTGTGCAATGTTTTTGTTCTGTATGCTTTCTAATGGCTTGTGGTCTGATTCAATTTGAAATGCTTCCTCTCTACATATATATATATATATGTGTGTGTGAAATTGTTCACAACCAAATACTACTGCAAGCAGTTCTCTTTCTATGTTTGCATACCTTGATTCTATATCAGTCTTTTGCTAGCAAATGCAACAATCTTGCCATCACTGATTAATGTTTCACCTAGGCCTAACATATTGGAATTGTCTGGTTGGTTGTTCTTTTACGATCATTGTCTCTTTGGTATTCTTTTGCTGGTGCTTGTTGCATATCTCACATACATATTACATATTACTTTGTTTATTTCTTGCTTTTACTTGACATTTTTCTATTCCTTGGTATGCATAATGAATTCTTTAAAGGACATTGTTTTGCATACTTTTTGATATGACTATACATTCACCTTTTGTCACCAATCCATCTTGTATTGATAGACATTCTTTCAATGACCAGTAATTTCTTATAAGTTTGTGTATATTTTTCACATCCTATGACCATCCATTTATTATCATTTTGTTTTAGAGTTCTCAACTTTTCATCTTCAGTAGCTATTGTAAGTCCATTTGCTTTTACATTGATATATTAACAGTATTTATTATTATATCTGTATTTTGTGTTGGCTGTAATCTGGTATTCTCATTTCTTTACCTGATGTGTATTCTTGTGGGTACATGTGCAATGTTTTGGTTCTGTATGTTTTGTAATATTTGAAATTGATTCCTCATTCTCTGTCCGTTAAAGTGAAACAAAGATTTATTTGGTTATTATGCTTTAAATTTAATGCTTTTTGTCTCATATCAAGATTCATGCCTCATGCATGTTTTTCTTATTTTTATTTACCATATTTATATCATAATTTTTCAGCTTGTCTTTTGTGAAAACTGATTTTTTTTTTGAAGTGTAAAGAAGAATCTCTAAAGAATAATATTTTAGACATTTTAAAATTTTTCAGAAAAATACCATTGTACTTGCATATTGTGTTTCACTTCAAAAGGAAATTCAATAATAATAATTCAACAATAACATTTTTAAATGATTATTCCAGAGCGTATGCTTATTAAAACACATTTTTATAACCAGAAAATAAAATATTTTTTTATTGAAAAAACTAAACAAAACAGCAATTTTTATTAACAAATAACTTGCCTATAAAAATGCCTGATAATTATGCACCAACCCAATACTTTGTGAAAATCGAGTATCCCATAATTTTTGAAACTGCTAGGCTTTAGCCAACCAAACCAAAAGTTAAATACTCCACTGTTGTCTGCACAGTCACACTTTATTAATAATAAGTATACATTTTTCCTCACTAGTAGCATGACTTTGAAATTAATGTACAATGCAATCTTCTGGTGCTAAGTTTATAATCATTTTTAAAATATTTCTGATGTGAAAATTAAAATAGCATCAAAATTTATTTCGATTCTTCAAACTCATCGTTACAGTACTTAATTAATATGCTTTAAATTTCATGCATTTTCCCTCATATAGAGAATCATGCATAAATGGATGTTGTTTTTCTTATTGTTATTCATCTTATCCTAATTGTTCTGCTGTTATCTGCTTGTCTTTTGTGAAAACTGAGTTTGTTTACAAGTGGAAGAAGAAGCTCTAAATGTAGACATTTTAAAATTTTTTCAGAAAAATACCATTGTATTTGCATATTGTGTTTCACTTCAAAAGCAAATAAGTTGAGATGAACTTATTGATTTTCTATTAATCTTTCCTGGCTACTGCATTATTGAATTTGTATGCTCATCTCCACTATCCTTAATATATAGCTAAATGTATGCCTTCAAATATGAACTGACTTGATATATTATTCATTGTTTCTGTTAAATGTCTTACTTTTTTTTCTTTACAGATATTTTTGGCTAAAAAGAAAATCACAAAGAACTTGAGAATTGAAAGAAAACAAGAATTCTAACTTTCCATCATGAACTCAACAACAGAGATATATATGCTGCCATAATAAACTAAAGTTGTAGATCTATATTTTCCGAAGCATAATATTAACTAGCAAAAAATCATGTACTCCAAAATGTTTGGTATATCTTTTTTGGAGAATCTTACTGTCACATATCAGTAAAAATTACTTCATATGTAAAAATTAAGTCATATGTGAACAGTCACTATAAAGAAATCACATTCTCCAATGTCACATTTAAAGAGCCATATGTGAACACACTCTGGGGAGAATCTATATTCTTGTGAAATTTGTGCATCTGCCCTTTCAGTGATGTCACATTTGAAGTCCAAAATGCAAGCACACACTGGAGGGAAACCACATTCTTGTGAAGTTTGTGGATCTGCATTTTCAAAAAAGTCACTTTTGAAGTACCATATGCGAACACACACTGGAGAAAAACCATATTCTTGTGAAATTTGTGAATCTGAATTTTCCATGAAATCAGCTTTGATACGCCATATGCTAAAACACACCGGAGAGAAACCTCATACTTGTGAAGTTTGTGGATCTGCATTTTCAACAAAGCCAGCCTTGAAGCGCCATATGCGAACACACACTGGAGAGAAACCATATTCTTGTGAAGTTTGTGGATCTGCATTTTCTGAAAAATCAGCTTTGAATCGCCATATACAAACACATACTGGTGAGCGACCTCATTCTTGTGAAGTTTGCGGATCTGCATTTTCAACAAAGACTCTCTTGAAGCATCATACGCGAACACACACTGGAGAGAAACCATATTCTTGTGAAGTTTGTGGATCTGCATTTTCCTTGAGGACATCTTTGGCATGCCATATTCGAATACACACTGGAGAAAAGCCTCATTCTTGCGAGGTTTGTGGATCAGCGTTTTATACAAAGGCACTCTTAAGGCGCCATATGCGAACACACACTGGAGAGAAACCATATTCTTGTGAATTTTGTGAATCTGTATTTTCTGAAAAGTCATCTTTGGTGCATCATATGCGAGGACACACTGGTGAGAAACCATATACTTGCAAAATTTGTGGCTCTACATTTTCAGCAAAGACACTTTTAAATCGTCATATGCAAACACACGCTTTAGAGAAACCATATTCTTGTGAAGTTTGTGGATCTGCATTTACAGTAAAGACACGTTTAAAGCGCCATATGCGAACACACGCTATAAAGAGGACATATTCTTGTGAAGTTTGCGGATCTGCTTTGTCAACAATGACAGTTTTGAAACGCCATATGCAAATACATACTGGAGAGAAACCATATTCTTGTGAAGTTTGTGGATCTGCATTTTCCTTCAAATCATATTTGAAGTGCCATATGCGAAAGCATACTGGAGAGAAACCATATTCTTGTGAAGTTTGTGGATCTGCATTTTCATTGAAATCAGCTTTGAATTGCCATATGCGAACACACACCGGAGAGAAACCTCATTCTTGCGAAATTTGTGGATGTGCATTTGCATCTAAGTCACTTTTGAAGCACCATATACAAACGCACACTGGAGAGAAGCCATATTCTTGTGACATTTGTGGATCTGCATTTTCAAGAAAGAGCCATTTGAAGAGCCATATGCAAACACACACTGGAGAGAAGCCATACTGTGAAGTTTGTGGATCTTCATTTACCACATCATCATCTTTGAAAGCCCATATGCGAACACACACAGGAGAGAAACCACATTCTTGTGAAGTTTGTGGATGTATGTTTTCACAGAAATCTAATTTAAAGCGCCATATGCGAAGACACACGGGAGAGAAACCTCATTCTTGTGAGGTTTGTGGATCTTCATTTTCAGAGAAGACATCTTTGGCATACCATATGCAAAAACACACTGGAGAGAAACCATATTCGTGTGAAGTTTGTAGGTCTGCATTTGCCGCAAAATCTACTTTGAAGGCCCACATGCAAACACATACTGGAGAGAAACCACATTCTTGTGAAGTTTGTGGATCTGCATTTTACCGGAAGGCAAATTTGCAGTACCATATGCGAACACACACTGGAGAGAAACCATATTCTTGCGAAGAGTGTGGATCCTTATTTTCCCTGAAATCCTCTTTGAATCGCCATATGCAAACACACACTGGACAGAAACCCTATTTTTGTGAAGTTTGTGCATCTGCATTTTCATGTCAGTTGAGTTTGAAGCTCCATATGCGCGTGCACACTGGAGAGTAACTATATTCTTGTGAAGTTTGTGGATCTACATTTTCACAGAAGCCATATTTGTAGTACCATATGCAGGCACTCATGAGAAACTAAGTACTTGAAAGTTTTGCAGATGTATTTTCATGTACGTCATATTTGAAGTGTTATATGTGAACACACACTTAAGTGCTCAATTTTGTCGATTTGTATTTTAACTGAAGTCATCTTTGGTCTGCCATATACAAACACCCACAAGATAGAAAACATTAATATATATTTTGTAGAAAAGTAAAATCTTTTGCTTCAGTTCAAATCTTCACAACATTGTTCTTATGAAATTTGCACATCTTCATTTTTAGAGATGCCAATATTACTTAACTGCATATAAACACATTTTTATATGCAGTTCAAAGTGAAAGGAAACCATATTTGTGTTTTGTTTTCCCATATTGGCATATATGATCCAACATGCAAATACACACAGCTGAGTTATGTGTGAATATATCTATTCCAAAGTCATTGCAAACTATTGCCATAAAAGAAAGTAATATTTGTTTCAATGCAGATTAATTTAACTTTATATCAGCTTATTTTTCGAAAGTAACATTTGGGAAAGTTATATTTTATTTTTAAAGGATATTGTAATAAAGAAAATTATTTGTTCAACAAATCCATCTGAATGAATTTATAGATATTACAGATAAGTAGAATGAAAAGTTAAATTTCGTCTGAAATGTACCAAATATTTTGCTTATTAAGAATATTAAATTTGTTGGTTCCAATGACTCCTCTCCAAATTGTATAAATGCATGCTGGGATTTATTCATCACTAATAAAAATGGACCACAGTTCAATCACATCCACCAGAGTTTTGTTCTTTTTTGTCTTGATGTCAGAACTACAATCCCTTGACTATATATTCCTTTTGCATGTGAGCCTCATTCTTACATTGTTATATTCTGCTTTGTTACATTTGACTTGCATATATATTGTTTCTTCAGTGTTGCCAATAGGTTTTAATGCAGTGAGTCCCTGGGACCCACAGCTGCTAATTTTGTTGTATCCCTGGGAAATTCAATGGGTCTACACTAAAGTTTTTTAACAAATTATTGTGTTAAAGTTTTTCTTTATTAAAGTTTTTTTTTCTTTTTTGACCATTGTGCCAAGAAAATTTATTCATGCTGAATCAATTGAAATTAACAGGACAACTTATTAATTAAATCACTTCATGACAAAATCTCTATTTACACTTAATCACAGTTGGATTAAGAAACTACATTTTTTTTGAGAATTATGACAGAACAAAGTTTTTAAATTGACAGAACAAAAGACATCTTTTTTTCTCAATTTATTCAATAAATTTAAAACAAATATTTAAAGCAGTGGTTGGCAAATTTTCATATCAAATGCCAAAAATAAAAGTAAAAATCATCTTTTCCCAGTATGTAATTACCCAAGAAAATAATATATTTATGATAAATATAGAAATATATTTATTCCATGAGCGTCTGTACTATATGGGGTCTTGGTTCCATGCATGTCCATTTTACATTTACAGGGGTTCATTTACCAGTTTTCTGGTTTTGTACACAGATAGGTTGTCTCAAATAGAATATGAGAAGTTCCCTAGTTTTTTGGTCGTGATATAATTTTTGTGTTGATTGCCTTTGGCAAAGGCAATCAACACAAAAACGAAATAGCAAAACACCTATACTAAAGTCTCTTTGGTATAGATGGTATGATATTTCATTTTTCTTTGCTTGATGGTTCGTGCATTTGACTGGTATGTTGCTGGTGAAGGAATAAAGTCTATAAAGTCTCGGCCACAAAGGATCGTTCGGTTGGCAAGGTTGAATTTACTGCTATAAACTTCAATCTTCAATGAATCTCGTACATTCATAACTGCTCATGGCGTATCAAATGTAAACAAATGACGTCATATATTAAGAAATGGCCGAGTGGTCAAGGCACGTCAGCGTAAATGACGGTTCCATATAGGATGCAGGTTCGAATCCTGTCAAAGGACGAATACTTTCTATGAAAATTTCTCGGACATTCAGGCCGGTAAATGTTATTTAATACTGTTTATTATAAACAGAGCATTTACTTAAATACTTGTATCTAAAAAGAACGTTAAACATAAAAATGTCTTTATATATATATATATATACACAAAAAAAAATACCCACTCTGAGTATCAAAAAATCCAAAACACTTCAAACAATTCAAACAATTTTGGAAGTTCACCACTTGAGCCTAAAAGGCCATACAAAATGCGCAAAATTTAACACAAACCGTTTTACAAATAATAAAATTTTTATAATTCATTTATTGGTGTAGCGCTAAAGGTATAGAAAACCCCTAGGCTGCTTTATTCATGGCAGCACGACTTTGTCATCCCATTTGATTGTGGGTACCTTGGGGATAATGTGTGTTGGTCAAACATCCATTCTTTTAGGAACTCTTGGAACAGTCTGGAGGGCTGATAAGTTTTTCGGATACTGCCTGTTCTCCAAATGTTTGTTTAGTCTCATTGACTACTACTTGACTGGAGAACTTTCTCATTCCACATACAAATGGGTATTTGGACTAGTAGCCAACAATTAGTAGGTACTTCTGGCCATGAAACTGGAAGAGATCAGTTGCTATAATTTGCCATGTTCTTACTGGAATCTCATGCTTTAGGAATGGTTTGGCACACTGCTCTTTTTGATGCTCTTGGCAAATGCTGCATTCTTGAACAGCTTTGGCAATGTAGTTTTTGATGCCATGCCATAACACAGAGGGAATTATTCAAAAACCCTTAAAGAGAATTCCATTTTCACTTGTGAGTACATCACGGCAGGACCAGTAGAGCTACAAATCTCGGCTAACCTCTTGTCTCGAGTTAAGCCATACTTGAAGGATCAGGTCTCTCGATTTACATAATATTGAATCAGTGCTTGTTGCTTGACATATCTGTGTCAATTTTTTTGTTGACAATTGCACAAAGTTGACCTTTATGTCCAGGTCCATGGCTTCCTTTACTCTCTTGTTTGGAAGCCATGATAGTACATCTATGAGAGTGTTATAGTGGAACACACATATTCTATAGTTAATAGACTCTCCCACCTATAATACGCAGGAGTAGTAAGAGTAATGAGGGAGTTGCTCAGTGGTTCAGCCAGTCAGTCGATGCCAGACGACCGTTAGTTGGATACTAAAGTATCAGCGACCACGACTAGATTTCTCTGCGTCATTACCTATTATATCAAGTTCCTAACGTTTTGTACATCGAACCGATTTTAGGACTGACTTAGTACAAATACAAGCCTCCACTGTGAAACCACTCCATAACAGAGAGTCATGCTCTTCCCTAGTCGATACGTGATGGTCATGTCTTACTCTTGCAGAAAGAGTATCATTTGTTGAAGGTGTAGGGCGGTTCTGCAGTAAGAACTTTAGTGATATCATCTCTTGAGTCCTTTGATCACTCTCAGTGATAAACGGTATGCCATATATGTATGTTCGGAATTTTTCACATGTGAATACCGCTGCTAATAAATCCCATGCTATGTTGGCATAGCACTGCTCTGTTTCTGTGCAAGAATTGGAAACAACTGTTATGGCTTTACCTCCTTGTATCAGTGCAACCCCAAGGCCATTGCTCGAAGTGTCAGCTTGGATCAAAGTAACATTTCTATGCTGATTGTTTATTTTCTGTCAGGATTTTTTGAGGCTACTTGTCCATTTGTACTCTTAGTCTCCCTTTAACAATTCTCCTGTGGTGATGTGTGATTAGATAAACAAGGGATAAATGGTGCCATATATGTGATAATTCCCAGCGCCTTTTGAATCTCCACTACATTACTGAGTAGTGATTTCATCTCCTCCACCTTATGGGACTCTGAGTGGAGCCCATTTTTACTAAACACAGCCCTGTTATATTAAGAGAAAGGAATAACTAGGATTAGAGTGAAACAACGTTTATTTTTGGTAGAGAGTACAGTAATTGTGATCTGGTATAAGCGTAGTGTCGGGTTTTGGACCATTTCTTGTGGCCAAAGCCACAGGATACGGTCGATGCCTGTTTGGTTGATCATAGTCATCATGGTAGGTCATCTGATCGATTGGTAGACCTGTTGTGTTGAAGCTCGGTGACATCAGATTGGTGGGGTCTTGGTAGCCCTGTGCTGTGGAACGGAGGTTGCTGGTTTTGACTGTGAAGAGAATGCCTTGTAAACGAATCAAGGTATCTCAATGTGACAGTGGGGGTTAGTAGGCCTGTTCTATGAAAGGGAGCTCACTGGTGTTGACTTTTAAGGGAATGTCTTGTAAACGAGTCAAGGTAGCTGAATGTGACAGTGGGGGTTAGTAGGCCTGTTCTATGAAAGGGAGTTCACTGGTGTTGACTGTTAAGGCAATGTCTTGTAAATGAGTCGAGGTAAGCCTAGATGACGGCGGGTGTTGGTAGACCTGTTCTGTGGAACGAAGATCGTTGATGTCAACTGTGAAGAGAATATCTTGTAAACCAGTTGAAGCAGACTGAGGTGACGGTGGGGGTTGGTATCAATGAGGGCTTGTAGCTGGGAGGAGTCGAGGTTGAGATATTTCGAGTCGAAGCTGGATAGTTGAGGTGGTTGGTCAAGCCAGGAAGTGGTAACGGCGTAGATATGTGCAGTCATGTTAAGTGGTGGCGATGAAGGCAGTGAGGGTGGCAATAGTAGTGCTCTGCATGATGTCATAGTAATTAGGTCATGACGACGGTAGCAGCAGTGCCCTGAGCGACAGCCAGGCCACAATGTGTTGTCATCATGATGAGGTCATAGCGTCAGTAGCAGCAATAGCAGCAGCGCCCTGAGCGAAGGCTGATGGCCGAACTGAGTCACAACTGTGTTCTGATTATTCTCAGTGCCTGCTTTTAAATGGGTTGGGTAATCTCCAGGGGCATCTTTTTTACCGATGGAAACATTCCCGATTAGCCACTGCCAGTTTTCACTTCATGGACCAGATGTGATGCGTGGAGCCTAATGCACAGAAAGCGACTTGCAGAATGAATCACAATGAGATCTAATTGTGACGGAGTGTAACAGCTCCAAAGAAGCGTATAACTTTCTTGTACATGGCACACTTAGCTCTGTTGGAACTTAGATCTATGGGCTTGGCTACGTTCATGAGATTGTAGAGTTTTTCATCATGCTCTAGTTTAGTTTGCCCACAAACCACTTGTTCGATTGTCCCTGGACATTGCTTCAGGATCATGTGCATTTTTTGTTGGAAGACATCTTGTGACATTACTAGGCCAAATCGCATTCTCCTTAAGCAGTATCAGCCAAAGTGGGTAATTAAATGTGGTTAGTGATCGGGAGTCAGCACTCGTCATTCCTTTTTGTGTTTTCTTTACAAATTTAATGTGGAATGTTAATATAAAAACGCAACCTTGATCAAAAACCCTTTTGATCCTTTTCTAACCAACACCATTAGCTACCCCACAGACTTAAGAAAATGGATGACAGAAGGTGGTCTGGTCGAAGAAGCAGAGGAAAGGAACTTGTTGAGAGCTGCAAGGGATAGAAGGAAGTGGAGAGCCATGATCGCCTACGTCCTGAAAGGACATGGCACATAAAAAGAAAAAAAAGAACCCGCGAATCCACCATTTCTTACTTTTTGGACAGTTTTTTACGGTAAACACAAGGCACGTCAAATCTTTGCTCACACTGGGGGTAAGTTATTTTATTCTTGATTTTATTCTAGCTTTGCAAAAAATACATGCAACCTTGGGTCTCTGTCCTTTGTTGCAATAGTTCACTGTACTGCACATAAACAGTAATACTCACACAAAAGGAGTACATTCATTAAAAAAACAATAATGTTACAATGGTTTCAGTAAAATTTGCATTTTAAAATAAATGCTGTTACAGCGAAGGCACAGAATCATATATTACGGGCGACCGGTGCACCAAATCCTTACCACCGGCAATTTCAGTGGCCCTGAAGAAATGTCATCTGAATCACTTTTAAATTCCAAGAAATTTCAGGATTTTAAACACAAGGAACCAATCTTTCATTAACACCGTTTTATTTTTTTCTTAGCTTTCGTCGTTCAAAATATTTTCTCAAAACTAATTTCTCGTTTGTATCGTGTTTTTTCCATTTCTTTTGTCATTCGTTTTAACTTCAACATTGAACAAACAATAATGAATACAAAAACTTTGTAGGTTAACAGTGAAATCGTAAGAAAATCATTTGAACACAGAAAAAAAACCATCCCTTTTTTGTTTTTCTGACTTTGAAAAGGTAAGTGGAAAAAAAAAAAAAATTTTGTTTGATTCTGATAAAAAAAAAAAAAAAAACTAAAAGAAATCGTTATTTACTGACTTGCTTCACTTTTTTCATATCTTTTTAAAAATTTTGTTCTGTTAGTGTTTGTAAAATAAGAATAAATTCAGCTATGATTTCAACCATGTCAAATTGTCAGATATTTTGAAAAAATAACATTTTTAAACCATACTAAAAGGAAATTGAGTTTTTTGGGGGGTGGGGTTGTGTTACTTCGCTTTGAAATTTTTGTTTTATTTTGTTTTTTAATTAAATCACAGTGAGTTTTGGTTTGTTGGACATGTCGATAAGAAACAGAATCTCTTATTAAATTTGACTTCGTTTTTTTTTTTTTTTTTTTCAAATGTGACCTTTTTATTTTAAAATAAAAATGATATGTTATTTTTTAAAATTTAGATTTTAGATTATGTTAAATCGGAAAGATTATGGAATACGAATGATTTTTGGTTTGATGAAGTTAGACGACGATTTTTGTCAAATGTCAAGCGTGCAGTTTAGGAAGGAGTCATTGATCCAACAATTCATTAATTTACATGTGATGAATGTAACCGAGTATGTCTCTCCGATGCAGGTCTCTTTAGCCACAAGAGCCATATTGGTAGACCTTTGACAAATTACGATCCGTACTATACTGGAAAAAAAACAAAAAAACTTAATATGCAGGGTGTGTCAAAAAAAAAAAAACTGCAAAAACCGTTCAGATCTCATCGGTAACATTGAAAAACTACGAGCAACCTGAACAGACTTGACAAAAAAAAAAGACTTGGCCCTGTATAGAACAAGTTAATTTGCCACATCTGCAATAATATTTCCAAGTGACTTGCTAGGTTCAAGAGCCATTATCACAAGATCTAAAAACATTGATAATACTTGTTTAAGTTTTTGTTTTTAATTTTTAAATATAATTTACTTCAAAGTGAGCAACCCAGTGCAAAAAAGCAAAATTCTAAAATATTTCATAAAAATAACATTGAATCATTGTAGTCGACAGATCAGTTTTTAATAGAAACAAATTTTTGTTTGTTTGGGCGGTTGATATTTCCACTTGATTTGCTTCAGTTCTATTTTGAAAAGTTTGCTTAGGAAATCTCGGATGGTAGAACTTATTCATCACTTGGCAAGAAAAAACAAATGACTTATTTAAGATGAAATGATATAGGTATCTCCACTAATTCACCGAAGAAAACAACATAGAGCATGATGAAAAAAAAAGACCCAAACTTAATAAAAACAAAGTTTTATCGTCAGAATGTTATTAAGAGGAAAGACCAAAGTATTTTTGATCATTTTAGTACATTTTTTTCATCCTTAATTGCACGTCCGAAATTTAAGGTAATTTTTTTTTTCAGTCAGAGAAATTGCCATAAACTTGATGATGACAGCCGTTTTTTAGAAGTTTGTAAATAAGTTAAATTCTCTGTTTAAAAATTTTGTAAAAATCAATTTTACCTTTTTCAAAAGTTATTTGAGGAAAATTAGAAAATTTAAAGTTTACTTAATGTAACTGAAAACAAACATTACTTAGTTATTTAGCAGAAAAAAATTTAGTTTAAAATAAAAGAAGCAACTTTACCTATGGTGACTTGTTTAGGATGTGCGAATTGATGATTACATTTGTTATGATCCAGAATGATGATGATATTTCATCATTCTAAAAATAACCTTTCCACCAGTGACGACTGATGATAAGGATGTTTCATTACTCTGGAAATAATCAAATATTTCATCATTCTAAAACTCTTCAACTTCATCATGATAAAACCGACCTTTCAACGACAAGCAGTAGCAGTAGTAAAAAGAACAACACAGACGTATCTTCTTTACTCTGTAACAATCCAGAGTTGACGGTTTCAAAAGCTTCCCTTAACTACAAAATTCTAGGAATAAGCAAAAAAAAAAGTAAGCACAAATTTTAAAGAAGCAAGAGACAATAACACTGAGAACATTTTTAACACATACAATATCAATATTGTAATTAACAATACAAAAAGAAAAATACACATTCTTGTCATTAATGTCAACAGGTCTCAAAGTCTTATCGTCATTATCATTGTATGTTTATTCATTTCATGTTCAGTAAAGAAATGGAGAAAAGGAATCCTCTATCAACTACAAATACATATAACAATGGGGTAAATTACATTAACAAACCCTGTGTTGTCAATTGACAACTAACTTCAGGGGAATTTATCAGATGGAAGGATAGATGTGACACATTTTTTCAAATTTTAAGTGAACCAACTTATTTAAGTACACAGTAATTTTTTAAAAATTAAATACTTTCAGCAATCTAATACTTTATTGATTTTTTTAGGTACTTTAGCTTTAGGTTTGAAGAGGATTTCTGGAAAAATAAAATTTAAAATTTCGTAACTGAGAGTGAGATAAAATATGAGAGAGGTACCTAATTTTGACATACGTCTCTTATGAAATTTTATGGTATTATTTTTGGTAGTATTTTTGTTTATCAGTTCTCTGTCAAGCCTGATAATTTCAAGGTGATGACTTCACTGCTGTATTACAGCCATGGGGGTGGGAGGCATGGTGGAGTAATAGATAGCAGCTCAGATTGAGGAATTGGAGGACTGAGTTCGAATTTCAGTCGAATCCATTACTTTTCACTTAGGTGATAAAACCCTTAAGAAAGGTATGAATCCTCTTCATCGCCACCCCCCACAGCTATGAGTAAATAGCAGGATGGACCAGATTCTATAAGCCTGGATGGCAACTGGTCTACCGCAGAAAGAAATAACAACCTAATGCAGGAAAAAATCTGCCTCGTCAGTCATGTATCATGCATAGCATATAACTGACTGATTATAACCATTATATTTTCTAACTGTATTTTGGATATCTTCAGCCAATGCACATAGAATCTCATCAAGGGCTTTGTCCTCATTATTCCCGGATGTCCTATGTGGAATTGTTTTAAAATCTATTTTTGTAGTGATATATGGACGTGTGGCCAAGTGGTTAAAACGGTCATTTTCTGACCATGAGACCGAGGTTTGAATCTCACCATGGTCGATTTGTCAGGAAGGATTTCCTGATGTTATCAAACTGGATTGAGGTCAATCCCATCATGTAACACCTTTGGAAAGTACCTGAAAACCAAACCATATGTTGACCCAAGCCTTATGAGTGAAATTGGATAGATGGAACTCTTGTGGGCCATCATCATATGGCCTTGTTCAAATTGTTGATCACTCTAGATAACACGTTCTCTCCCAGAAACTGTAACTCAGGTTTGCTCAGCATTGTTGCAGTATAAACCACAGGTGGGCTCTGTGGGTTTGAAGAAAACACAAATGTGCCTGAGTGAGTGTTTGCAATAGGGATTGGCTAGCCACCCTGGTAGATGGTACAAATAAAAAATGCTGTATTATTGTTAGTGGCTTTAGTTTCACTTCATTTTGACTTAGCATTATTCACAGTTTTTTGAATGAATGTCTCCTTTATAAATTGAATTTTGATATCTTCTATAATGACCAGCAATTCTTTAATAGGCTTTTAATTTCACTTTCGGATTCCAGTGAAGCAATCACAATACCTTCAAAATCTTCTTTAGATTACAATATCAAGCTGGATAAGCCAACTGTGTGTCCCAATTTCTTTGGTGATAGAAATTCTATCTTGAAATCATAGTTCAACAAAACCATAGACCAACACTGTAGTCTGTTTGCAGTATGTGTGGGAATCCCTTTCTTAGAAACAAATATACTTAATAAAGGATGATGATCAGTTTACAGTATGAATTTTCTTCCTAATGTCATCCTATGAAAGTTTCTCTATATCAAAAATTATATGTATTTGTTAAACATCTTCAACTGCTTTTACCGTACTGTCTTCGAATTTATGGACTATTACCACTCATATAACATATGTATATAAATATATTATATGTAAATATAAATATATAAATATATGTAAATATAAATATATAAATATATTATATGTATTTGTTAAACATCTTCAAGTGATAGCAACTGCTTATACTGTACCATCTTTGAATGGACTATTACCACTCATATACCATATTATATGTATATAAATATATTATATGTAACTATAAATATATAAATATATGTATATGTATTTGTTAAACATCTTCAAGTGAGAGCAACTGCTTTTACTGTACCGTCTTTGAATTTATGGACTATTACCACTCATATACCATATTTGCTTGCACCCAATGCTCTTTGTTGGCATGGTTCATGATGTGCCGGTGACAATTCGGAAGTTAGTAATTTTTTAATCCCTTAGGAAGCTTTTTGACATTCTGCTGACCTATTCCATTTCATATCCTTTTTAAGTAAATTATTCAGAAGTGCTCGCAATTTGTACATCTCTGGCACATGAATATTATAATAATTCACTAATCCAAAAAATGATTGTAGGGTTACCAAATTTGTCAGGAAAGGCATGTCTTTAATGCCACTTACTCAAGCAGGATCTGGTCTTCTTCATTTTTCATCAATTTTCTGACCTAAATATTTAATCTTGTCCAGAAATAAATGACTGGTCAATTTTTGAAAAAAATTTACCACCATGTAATTTGGCAAATATATCATCTGGAGTTGGTAGGAGCCATGCATATTGTAGGAGACAGTCATTTAATCCATTTGAAAAATCTGCACATAACCAAATCTTATTATTTTTCTTTCTAATATAACCTTCTGGTGTGGTTCACTCAGAATAATCTATTTTTAAAATAACTCCGCGGTTTTCTAACCTATTCAGTTTAGTGATAATAGACTCTAATGCAGCAAAAGCTATCTTTCATTCAGGCTTAAACACTGGTACCACATTTTCTTTTAATTTAAATGCCTTTAAATTTATACATTTTCCCAACTCCTCTGAGAAAATGGTCATGAATTTAATTTTAGTTTACTTATTATTTCTTTAACTGTAATCTTTTTCTCCAATGAACAATCAATTTTTCCACAGAATGAATTAATCAGCTAGTTCCATAGTTCAAATAATTCTAGCCAGTCAACACCTAGTGAATTAGAGTTGGAATTTTTTACTACATAAACAGATGCTTTTTAATTTTACCCACAACAGTGATGTTATGCATGATTTTCCCAAGAAAAATTAATTTCTTGTCCATTATTCCTCTTGCAACTTTGTTTTTCTTAAGCTAGGCTTGCCAATTTTGTCCCAAGTCTCTTCATCAATGATATTAATATATCACTACAAGTGTCCAGTTGAAATCTCACCATAGCTTTATGCATTTGTACTGTCATAAATTTTCTATTATTTCAAGTTTCCAGTTTTTTAGCAGGTAGTACTACTTTCAGCAAGTTAATTTGTGTATTTATTTTGCTTTTTGACTTGCAGTAGCTTCGTTTTCAAGCTGTTTTCCCACAAAACATTTTTTTGTTTTAAATGGACAGTCTTTTCTGAAATTAAGTATACCACAGCCATAGCATGGGTTGAGTTTTTTAGTATTTTTATACTGAATTTTTTATTTTCATTGTGCTGCCTTTTTCCTAAGCATTTGTACTTCTGTCATGTCATTTTGCATGGTTTCACTGTATCATGCTTGAAATTGATAATTTTTTGGCACTCTATAACAGTCTATATTGTTAACTTTGAATCCTGTTCAAGTCTTGTAAGTATTCAAGAGCATATTTCTGTATCATTGCTTGATGTCAGACCTTTAACAAAAAATAGACATAATGAGGATAATTCATCCAGTTTAAATTTCTCACACTCATGTGGTTGACTTTACCGGCATATCTGACAAAATCTTCATTTTCATCCTTAATGACAAACATGTATAAAACAGTAAATTCTTTGCACACCAAGGATTTTCGATAATATTGACACTGTAAAGTTAAATTACATTTTTCTGGAGTATTTGGCAAAATGAAATCCAGATACTTTTCATGTTCAGCAGGGTACAACATTTGTAACAGAAGACATACCTTCTTTTTATCTGACCATTCTTGACATTCTTCTCTGAAGATGGCCATGGATTTTCTGAAGTATGATAGGAATGTAATGTTTTCTTCTGGATGTAATAAAATTCACTAATTAAGTTAGCAACTGAATCTGGTGAAAGCAAAATTGGCACATGGTCTGTTCTTTCATTTTTCAGGATTACTTTTATCTGTTCTTAATATTCAATCTGTTCCTGTTGCATTTATTCTAATAGTTGCTGAATAAATATCTTCAGTGCTTCTATAGTGTATTTTGTTTGTAGAAGTAGTTCTTAACTGACAAGAAAAAGCATTATTTTTTTTAATAGGCATATATCATACAGCCTTACAGTTTGTCAACTTCCACATTGGGCTATGAATATGCACTACTTCCAAAAATGTTTTTTTCCATGAATTTTTAATTTCACTAGGTATTTAAGCTAATTGAGAGGAAACAAACATTTTCTTTCTTGTGTGAATCTGAATTCTTGTTGTGACTGTTATGTCTTCATTGCATTGAATGAAAGTAACCCAATCAAGAAGTAGTATGCTACTTGAAATTGATGTAGTCTTTCTGAAATAGGTAGTAAGCAGTAAGCTAGATGTCTAACTCTCTACTTGTTTACTCCTTCCTACTGATGATTCTCAGCATCAGTCTATATGTATTTGAATGTGCAAGTCCTTTTCTGGAGGGGTGTGTTCATCTCCACAACACAAATATTATATTAATCACACTTTATGTAAATCATATAGTATTTAGTTTGATAAAAGTTAAACAGAATATCTTCCGAGATCTATCTTTAACATGTGTAAAACCCAATGTACTTAAGATTTTATAAGTAAATGAAATTGTTAAGGTAATCGCATGAATCGAATTTTTCCATGCAAAATTTCAAATGGAAACTCCTGTGAATAATTTTCGTCACTTATTAAATATATGAAATTTTATGCATAGCCAATACTTAGTTGATTTGTATAAGATTTTGAAAGCCATGATTTTATTGTTTTTTTATTTATTTGTTTCCCTAAAAGATTTCCTGGTGCATATTGTGAACTATATAAATTTTATAACATCACATTCAAAGACATCTTTGGTTCTATAGAGTTGATATAGACTGATTTTATATCAGAATTTTCTTATTATTCTCCTTGTGTTGATATTTACTTGAATTCATATCAACAAAGTAATAGTTGTCAGATTGAAATCTCCATCTTCATTTATACAACGTGTAAAAAAACAACAATGCTTTTTTGCATGATTTTTGGAATTGATTCCACATTGTCTTATCCTTCAATTAAAAAATTCACTTCGTCATTATGACTTAAATTTAATGCTTTTCCCCTTATTTCAAGATGAACTTAGTTCAATATTTTATAAAAAAGTATTACATAAAATGTGAACTGATTTCACTGTCTCTGTTAAAATGCATCTCCTTACTTTTTCATCACAGGTTTTTGGACTGAATGGAAAATATGATATTCATAAAAACTGCTATTATTGAGAATTTAAATGAAAGCAGAGAAAAATTTTGACTTTCCCTCAAGAACAAAAAATATATGCTGCAATCATCATGGAAACGTTGTGTGTCTATATTTTCAAAAGCATCACATCAAGAAAACAGGTACTTTGAAACATGTTGTTTATGTTGCGGGCAGAATCTTAGTGTCATATATGAGGAAAAATGAGAGAGAAGTCATGTATTTAAAATTGCAAATTTTTGTCATGATTTAATTTTAGTGTGCCATATGGAAAAAAAGCACTAAGAACAAGTCATATACTTGTGAAGTTTATGGCTCTCTCTTTTCAGAGAAGTCATGTTTGATTTGCCATATGGAAACACATTTATGTAAATACTTATTGTTGTAATGTTTGTGGATCTGCATTTTCAGACAAATCATATTTGATGCACCAAATATGAACACAGGAGAGAAATCACATTCTTGTGATTTTTGTGATCTGCATTTTCAGAGAAGTTGCATTTGAAGCACCATATGCAAACACACACTGGAGAGAAACCACATTCTTGTGAAGTTTGTGGACAATCCATCTTTGGAGATTCATCTGCGAAGAAACATTGAACAGAGGCCATATTCTTGTGAAGTTTGTTGATCAGAATTTTCTCAGTAGTTAGATTTGAAGCACCATATGTATACGCAGATAGGAGAAAAAACACATTCTTGTGAAGTTTGTGAATCTGCATTTTCAAGTAAAACACATTTGAAGCACCATATACAAATACACACTGGACAGAAACCATATTCATGTGAAGTTTGTGGATCTGCATTTTCAGAGAAGTCTGGTTTGAATCGCCATATTCGATCACACACTGGTGAAAAACCCTATTCTTGTGAAGTTTGTGGGTCAGCATTTTCAGAGAAGTCACGTTTGAATCGCCATATTCGAACACATACTGGTGAAAAACCATATTCATGTGAAGTTTGTGGCATTTCATTTTCATCCCAGTCAAGTTTGAAGCCCCATGTGCAAACACATACTGGAGAGAAACCTTATTATTGTGATGTTTGTGGATCTGCATTTTCTAACAATTCAAATTTAAAGCTCCATATGCGAACACATACTGGAGAAAAACCATATTCTTGTGAAGTTTGTGAGTCTGCTTTTTCAGATAAATCAAGTTTAAGGCGCCATATGCGAACACATACTGGTGAGAAACCTTATTATTGTAATGTTTGTGGATCTGCATTTTCTAACAATTCAAATTTGAAGCTCCATATGCGAACACATACTGGAGAAAAACCATATTCTTGTGAAGTTTGTGGATCTGCATTTTCAATGAAGACAAATTTGAAAGTCCATATGCGAAAACACACTGGAGAAAAACCATTTTCTTGTGAAGTTTGTGGATCTGCCTTTACACAGATGGCACATTTCAAGCGCCATATGCGAATACACACTGGTGAAAAGCCATATTCTTGTGACATTTGTGAAACTGCATTTTCAGACAAATCTAGTTGGAAGCGCCATATGCAAACGCATACTGGTGAGAAACCTTATTATTGTGATGTTTGTGGATCATCATTTCCTAGAAATTCACATTTGACAGTCCATATGCGAACACACACTGGAGAAAAACCATATTCTTGTGACATTTGTGGATCTGCATTTCCACAAATATCATATTTGAAGATCCATATTCGAACACACACTGGAGAAAAACCATATTCTTGTGACATTTGTGGATCTGCATTTTCCCAGACATCACATTTGAAGAACCATATGCGAACACACACGGTATAAAAACCATATTCTTCTGAAGTTTGTGAATCTGTATTTCTACAGATGTCACATTTGAAGACCCATATACAAACACACAGGATAAAACCCATATTCTTGTGAAGTTTATGGATCTGCATTTCCACAGATGTCGCATTTGAAAAGCCATATGCAAACACACACTGGAGAGAAACCATATTCTTTTTAAGTTTGTGCATATGTATTTTCATGTAAATCAGATTAGAAGTGTTATGTGAATACACACTGCGGAGAAACCAATTTCTTGTGAAGTTTGTATTTTCATTGAATTTTTTGGAGTGTCATATACAAACACAGGATAGAAATCATATCCATGAGCATTTTGTGGATTTTTGTTTCTAGAAAAGGCAAATGTACAGCATCATATTCAAATTTCTACCAGAGAGAAACACTGTTCCTGTGGAATAAGTGTATCTGTTTCTTTTAGAGAGGTTAACAAGATGTTAAGCTACATGTAAACACAGTGAACCAATACCATATTTATCTTGGGTGGCGTGCATTTCCACAGGTGTCATATTAAATCTGACACATGCAAACACACACTGGTTTGATGTGTATAAATATGTCTATTTCAATGCTTTTCTGTAATATTTTACACTAAAAGTGATGCTTTTTTCAATTCAGATTCATTAAACTTTATGTCTGCTAACATTTCTAAAATAATGTTTGAGAAATCTGTTTTAATTTTGAAGGATGTTTTAATAAGAATTATTTAATGTTACCAGATCTATCAGTATGGATGAATTTATAGATATTACAGATAAGTAGAAAAGAAAAAGATTGCAATCCATTTAAATTTGATGTGAAATGCACCAATGCTTATTGGAAATATTAAATTTGTTGTTTTCAATTGCTGTAGGACTGACTGCCGAAATATCCCTTCCCCAATTTTATAGACAAATTGTATAGGTGCATACTGGTATTTTTTCTTAACCAATAAAAATGAACCACTTTTCCATCAGATCTACTGTATTTTTGTTCTTGTTTTGATGTCAGAACACTACAATGACTTGACTGTATCCCTTTTTTATGAGAACCCCATTCTTACTTTGTGAACTTTTTGCTTTATTAGTTTGTTTTGTTTTGACTTGCATATATACTGTTTAGTATCAGTGATCCTGACAGATTTTTGATGTAGTGGGTCTGCAGCACCCACAGGCAGTGATTTGGTTGTGTCCCTGGGAAGCTCAACTGGTTACTGCTGAAGTTTTTAATTAATTTTTGCATGTAACTGCAGAGTAATTTTTTTCTTTTTTGTTACCAGCATCCCAAAAAACAAGTTCAGGCATCATATTTATTATAAAACCCAGGTTGTGTGTGTCTGTTCGTTTATATATTGAATTGGATTTCCTACACTTTTCAACTGATTTCAACAAAACTTCACAGGACTACATAAAATTACCTTGCAGTGGTTCTGACAGCGCCAAAAATTGGAAAAACACAATTGTTTTTGCCCGAAATCAATTTGAAAACACGATTAAGAGGCATCGCCAGAATGAAAGGGGGACAACTCATATCGAGTTATACTTATTATAAAACCCAGGTTGTTTGTGTGTGTGTGTTCGTTTATATATGGGATCAGATTTCCTACATTTTTCAATCGATTTCAACAAAAGTTCATTCGGGGGGCGCAGGTAGTGTTTCTTATTGTCTTGCACACTGTTTTCTTTATTTTTACATTCAGAATGCTTTAAAAATTCCATTTACAAGACAATTGTTTATAATAAAATTCTATTCAATTGGTAGACTCATAACGATTGAAAACAATGTTTTTGTTTGAGTTTGACCAATTCGTAAAAAAAAAAAAACTAATTAAGACATGCGTGTCTGTCAACCTTAAACAATAATCTTTGTCAATTTTATTTTTCAGTCTTTATGATGGTCGATACTTGATCTATCTCTTACTGTTACATCCCCGAGCAACAGTTACGGTTTTTTGTGTATATATATATACGTCACTAGTGAGCGAGTCAAAATGACTTAATTCCCTTTATAGTCTACCAATAGAAGATTAACCAATCAGAAGCCGCAGAACACTGTATCCGTCGTGTGTAAAGGCAGCCATCTTTGTTTAACCTACCGGAATGACCAAAGCCAACATGTCAGGCGAACATGACAGACGGAAGAACTATGCTCTGCTACTTTGCTGTGATATCCACTGCGAACCTGCACTACGCTTTCCTACTGTCTCCGAAATATTCACTGCCAACCTCTGGATTATATAATCGAGGACGACCGTCATGAAAATGTCTAACAACGCCGGGCTCTACAAATTAAAAGAAAAACAAACCAATAAATTTTCTGGTCAGGCAATAGACATACTCCACAAATTTAATCCATTAACTTGAAATTAAAAGCTTCAAGAATTAAAACTTCAAGAAAGATTTTTCATTTTGTAAAATTTATTCCAATCTTCAGTATCCTTTTACTTTTTGCACGGGTTGGAGAGTGTATCTACCAAAAAACTTTTACTAGTATCAAGTTTTAATAAAATGTACTGTATATTTTTGGTTTTCTGCAGGATAACAAATCATACAAGGCAAATTTTAATCCTATTTTTGAGTGTGAACATCCTTTAAAAAATCAAAGTTATTATTTTACAGCTGTTTTTTTTATTCTTGGATAATTCAAAGAGAATTTTATATTATGTCCTTTGCCATCATTAAGTTTTTTTTAAATATCACTTTTGGATTGATTGATTTTTTACAGCTTATCAACTATTTGCATTTCTATTCTATCCTCTGTTACTATACCGATCACTATTCACTATACTATTTCTCTATACCAATCAATATTCACTATACTATTTCTCTATACCGATCACTATTCAGTGGTTACTTTTTGAGCGAGTATTATCGATCAAGTACTATTAGTGCGAGTGTTATTCGAAGGCATCTGACACCAGTATTGTTCAACAGCATTACTATTGTCGTACATTATTTACATTATTCGGACTATTGTCCTCATCTTTGTCACCATATTTATCACAACGTTTTGGCTGTTGTACGCTCCGGCCTTCTCCAGGTGGTTGAAATTTCAAACTGAACCCTTTATTTCGCTCACTGGGGTATACTATTCTAGTTCCACGTGCCATGTTTGATGGATGTCAGTTATCAATTATTTCCTGCTAATTTCCCTCTGAAAGTTCTCCACTGCCTTAATCGGGTATTGAACTCACACTCTTTGGGTCCTGTCACTGGATCTAACCAACGCCTTTGTCCACTGTGCCATGTGTCCTTGAGAACACATGGCACAGGAGCGTACAACGGCCGAAACATTGTGATAAATGTGGCGACAACGATGAGGACAATAGTCCGAATAATGTACATAATACCTTATCTCAGAAATATAGACAGACTACTATTGTCGTATCGGCGATTACAAAGTCTCTACTACAACAAGCATTACGAAAGTGACAACGAGTGTTAGTTGATATCACAAAAAAAAAACTCTATGATAAATTGTACAGAATTATAAAATTGATAATTGAAATATCTGAAGGTAGTTGGTTAGAAATTAAAATGGATAATGAATTCCATAACCAACAACTGTATATCTTCAACATTTTCCAGAGATTAAATCAATAGTTGATCAAAATACAGAATGTTGCATTAAAAATTTACTGCACAAAAATATTTTTTGTTTCAGAACTAGCAAGCCATCAAAGAAGAGATTTTAAAAATTACAATCAACTCTGAAGCAACACACTTGTCAAATATGATTAGAGTTGCCAAATTTACCAACACATTGGTGTGGAAAGTAACTACTGAAGTTTCACAAATTGTATATATACAAGAAGCAAGGCACAAGTGCATTATTACTAAATCATTGTGCCATCAAAGTAAGATCTTTATTTACTTCAAGCGGAAATTATACTGAAAAATATGGCGTTATTACAATGTAACATATTATACAGTCCAGTAATGTTAATGACGTAAACAAACTAATGTAAAATATTTTGTCTTATATTTTTTATTATGTTATTATATACACTTTTATCTATTTTTGTTTTTATTAATTGTGATCTAACAAATGGTGTAAGATTTTATTTATTGATTAGCCTTTTTTGAAGTCTTTTACAATTTTTACACAGTTTTCAGAATACAGTAAAATTACAATTCTGGTTTGAATATATTTTCCATTCATTGAATCTAATACAAATATATCAATTTTATTTGGATTTATTGTTGAAATAGTAACATTTCGATGTCAGTTTGTCAACAAAATCCTGCAGGTATTAAGTATTTTGTAGAATAACAATACAATAAACAGCACTTACTAGCGTAAGGGTCCCAGCTAGCATCCAGCTGGCAGACAAAAATAAAGCAGGTTGTAACTCAATACAAACCCTGCAAACTAACTGATGAATCAAGCTGGTATTTATATAGAAATACCTCCACTCAGGTACCAGCAGCCAATCACAGTCCAAGCAATGGACTATCCCACTTTAGCACAATGAGATGCTCCATGGCACCATAAATAGCTCTCTTTCTCAAGGTTGAATGATTATTCACTTAGCTTGCTCCACAACTGAGTGTTTATCTCGACCATGTGATTTTTCTACAATTTCTGTACATCTTTTCAAACAATGAACCTAAGGTTCTCATTAAATAACATCAAACCCGAGCTTTCGCACAGAGTGTAATTTTCATTTTCTAAAAGAGAAAGTGCAAAATCATCCTGCCCTACTATGGCTACATATAGAAATGTGTAATAGAGAAAGGATCAAAGAAAATGCTTGACAAATATATACTCTTTTCCAGGATGTATAAAATCTGAAGAGCAAAACCATGATAATTGTGGTGGAAATTGTAGTTTGTGTTCAATTGTGAGAGAATCAGTTTCACTTTCTCGTCAGTTCTTTGATGTCCACTTTGGCAACAATAAATCTTTTTTTCTTTCCTCTTCTCGTTCTTTTCTCTATCATTGTGCTCTTACCATTCGACCACCACAGAAACCCCTCAATCAAATATGCCATGATCATTGGGTCTAAAACAATTCCCCCTTCCCCACATCAATAATGCGATTTTCCTTTTCGAAGGTCAGAAATTTGCATGTTACTCTCTGCCTTCCATCAGCATGTCTGATGCTAACCGCCAGGAAAGTGACTCGATATTCCTTCTCGGGCTAACCTTATCAACTGACATGCAGTGGAAAAACTATATTGAATACATTGCTAGGTTAGCTGCTAAGAAAATCTGTTCACTGTGTTGTGCAAGACAATTATTTTCTCCAGAATCAATCTTACATATCTATAAGTCTACCATTCGTCCATACTTACAATATTGCTGCCACATATGACTGGGTTCCCCTGCTATTTACCTTGAATCAGCAATTTTATTGGTCCTGATCTAACTGCTCGGCCTCAGTCACTTTCCACCGACCATTTTCATTAAAATACAGATTTTTATGAAAATCGTCGATCTGAGGAATTAGGATCGAATTTTGATCCTAAGGAAATAAATTATAATCGTCATGAAACCTTAAACTTGTCTGTTTCTTAATAATAATTAACATTTGCTCTGTTTTTACATTGAGCTCTCTGGATTATATCCTCCTTGGAATTATCCATACGGATTACCAAACGCATCATTAACTACAAAGATTATTATGGTAACGTAACTTGTCTTTCGTATTTCTTTGTCTAGGGAATTGAGTAGACATTTAGAAGGTATCTTTTCCTCAAGAAAATTATAATTCACTCTTTGACACTGTTATTTTTAGGTACCACCACAAAGTTTCTAAAAAGAAAACATAAATCATTTTTAAGTACCTAAAAGTCGAATTTTGATATAGAATAACCTATAGGTACCTCTAAAACTTAAAAAAAAAAAGAGTTTTAAAAGTTTTATCATCAAATATGTGTTATTTTATTAAAGTAAATTATTAAGAGGAGTGACTAAAGAATTTTTTTCATTCTTTTTTAATTCTTATTAGCACGTTCGAAATTTTGGTTAGAAATCTTGTTTTTCTTGCCTTAGCGTGTAGATCAAACATTAATATTGTAAAATAAATTTTAGCAATTTCGATGGCGTTAGAAACATAGTTTTGGAAATGTTTTTTAATTAAATTTTCAGGACTTATTTAAAAATGAATGAAATTTAAAACCAAGTTTTGTTTGTTTTTTTTTAGAAAATCTTGCATAATTTTATGAAATTTCAAGAAATTAAAACTTCAGCCTCTTAAATTTTATATTAGTTTAAAGCAAGACTCCTTGGAGAATTAAAATCAGCAATTCCTCACAAACTCTACTCTTGATTCATCCATAATACCCGTGCCTAGTCACCCTACAACTGAGACTCTGTTGATTGATATGCATATAACCCCTTTCATTGTTTCTGCTAACATAGATACCCACAAAGAATGTAGACCTGATGGCAATAGTAATTAAGAAGTGTGCTCCTAAACTGGCTTTTGTTCTCGCTAAACTTCTGCCTCCTGTTTTTCTGCCTGCTGGAAGTCATCTTCTGTTGTTTCAGTTTTCAAGAACTCTGGTGAGTCGTTCGACACTTCCAACTATTGGCATATTAACCCTGTATCTCTTTTTGGGAAAATCCTACAGGCCCTAATCAGTGCTGAATTGATTCATAATCTCTCATCACGGGGCCCTTTCTCAGACAAGCAACATGGCTTTTGTTTCTCCAGGTCAACTGATGACAATTGCGGAAAGTGTCTATCATGCTCTAAATAAAAACGTTGAAGCTTGATATTTCATATTGGATATCTTGACAGGGTTTTACATTCAGGTCTCCTCCACAAGGTGAACAGCTACGGTTTCAACGGACACTTTTTTTGAGCTGATCCAGTCTTTCCTATCAAATCGTGAAATGAAAGTTATCCTGAACGGCCATTCATATGTGTTATTCATTGTCTCTCTTAAATATGTCTCATTACTTTTTTTCACGGATGTTTTGGTTGAACAGAAAACCATGATATTCACCAGAACTGTTATTATTGAGAATTTAATACAAAGAAAACAAGAATTTTAACTTTCTATCTAGAACAAAGAGAAATATGCTGCCATATTTATTTTCAGTTATATATCTGTATTTTCCAAAGCATCACATTAATTGGCAAAAAATCATATATTACGAAATGACTGGAATATTTCTTTGGAGAATCTTAGTGTTACATATGAGTAAAAATTATATAGAAGTTATGCTTTAGTTGCATTTACATACTTCTTGTCATGATTTAGGTTTAGAGTAGCTAAAATGCTCTACAAGCAAGCAATATTCTTGTGAAGTTTGCGGATCTGTATTTTCAGGGACGTCATATACAAACACACTGGAGAGAAATCACCACTTTGTGAAGTTTCTGACTCTAACTTTTCACTGATGTCACATTTGAAGAGCCATATCTGAACACACTCTGAGGAGAAAATATAATCTTGTGAAATTTGTACATCTCCCTTTTCAGTGATGTCATATTTGAAGACCAATACTCACACACACACACACACACAGGAGAGAGACCACATTCTTGCGAAGTTTATGGAGTTGCATTTTCAAAAAAGTCGCATTTGAAGTACCATATGCGAACGCACATTGGAGAAGTTTGTGGATCTGAATTTTCCGCGAAATCAGCTTTGAATCGCCATGTGTAAAAACACCGAAGAGAAACCTCATTCTTGCGAAGTTTGTGGAGTTGCGTTTTCAATGAAGACACCTTTAAAGCGGTATATGCGAACACACACTGGAGAGAAACCATATTCTTGCGAAGTTTGTGGTTCTGTATTTTCAGTGAAATCAAAAAATAAAGTACCATTTGCAAAGACACACAGGACAGAAACCATATACTTGTGATGTTTGTAGATCTACGTTTTCACCGTAGACTCACTTGAAGCGCCATATGCAAGTAAACAGTGGAGAGAAACCATAAGCTTGGAAAGTTTGTGGATTATCATTTTCAGTGAAATCCAAATTGAAGTATCATATGCAAAGGTACACTGGAAAGAAACCATATTTTTCTGAAGTTACTGGATCTGCATTTTCCAAAAAAAAAACACACTTGAAGCTCTATATGGAAACACACACTGGAAGAAACCTCATTCTTACAAAGTTTGCGGATCTGCACTATTAACAAAAACAGTTTTGAAGAACCATATGCAAACACACTGGAGAGAAAATATATTCTTGGGAAGTTTGTGGGTCTATATTTTTCTTGAAATCAGCTTTGAATCTCCATATGAGAACACGCACTAAATAGAAATATTCTTTTGAAGTTTGTGGATCTGCGTTTTCTCTGAAAGTTAATTTAAAGCGCCACCTGCGAACACAAAGTGGTGATTTAGGTGTGTCACTGGAAAATTTAATGGGTCCCCACTAAAGTTTCTTAACAAATTATTGTATTAAACTGCAGAGCTACAGGCTACATTATATTATTGTGAAGTTTTGTCGGTCTCCATTTTCAGAGAAGAACTCTTTGTCATGTCATATGTCACACTGGAGAGAAATCATATCCTTGTGAAGATTGTAGATCTGCATATTCCCAGGGGGGGGCATCTTTGGCATGCCATATGCAAACATACACTGGAGGGAAACCTTATTCTTGTGAAGTTTGTGGAGATATATTTTCGCTGAAAGTTAATTTAAAGCGCCATACTAATTTCCCTCTGAAAGCTCTCCACTGCCTTAACCGGGTATTGAACTCACACATTGAACTCACATCGCATTGAATTAACAGGAGATAACTGATAGCTGACATCCATCAAACATGGCACGTGGAACTAGAACTGTCTACCCCAGTGAGCGAAATAAAGGGTTCAGTTCGACATTCCAACCACCTGAAGATGGCCGGAGCGTACAACGGCCGAAACGTTGTGATAAATATGGCGACAAAGATGAGGACAATAGTCCGAATAATGTAAATAATGAAGATATTTTTCTATATCTTTGATGCATTCAAAACTGTCAAGTAATTTCAGTTGTATGTGAAAATACAGAATCCATCAATCTTTTTTTCTCGTATGGAATTTTGGGATTTTTTATTGAAAAAAATCAGACTAATTCTCAAAAAGGAAGATAATAAAACCTGATTAAAAAAAAATTTCATTTTAATCAACAGTGGCAAAATAAATATATATTGTGTGAGATCCTTGTCTTCGAACTTTCTTTCAATGGGTATTAAATTCTCACTGTTATAAACATTCACCATTGTTATTATTATTATTACATTCAATATTGAAATCTCAAGCACTGTTCATTTGTCACTGGAAAATGAATTAAGGTCTTTTGTATTTTTATACAAAAGATTTAATTATTTGAAAAACAAAATAAACTTTTTGGTTTAATCTACATACTTAGTATTTTTTAAGTGACTGGCATTTATTCCAAATATAGTGTTGGTTTATTTATTTCCATGGAAGAAATTAGATGTGTTTAATTTTCTTCATGATTGATATTTTAGTGAAATCCCTGAAAATCAGCAAAAAAATGACAAAGTGTATGCTAAGGTTGCTCTACAATATTATGGAAGAAACTTATTTCGTTTGGCTGAAAATTTTGAGGGATTTGTAAATCATGGTAAAATATTTAAATGGTGGCTGCAAAAATTTACTTAAAATGATCCTTGTTGCAAAATTAGAGGCAACTTTTATATATGAAAATTTTTTATATATTTTTGATGCAATCAAACAATGAAGTAATTTCAATTGTATGTAACTGTTGCGGACCCGGTAGGGTGCAGTGCTGGTTTATTACTAAGTGGCCTTGTGCCAGACACCACACTAAACTACCGAGTCCACAAGCAATGTAAAAAAAAATAAAAAATGTAATAATGCGTGAATGAACAGTGAGAGGAAAGGGGTCAATCAACAAGTGCATAAATTAATAAACATCGAAGAGATAGCCAGAATAAAATGACAAAGACGTCTGTTTGTAAAACATGTGTAACTTTAATTAGATGGAAACAAGTAACTTATCTCGTGGTACGAGATTAATGAAAATGTCCCGCGCCAAAAATAGAAAACAAGATGGCTAAGGCGGGAAAAGTTCTTGAAGAAGAAAGTTCCAGAAAAGTCAATCTACCAGAATACATACAAAGAAAAATACTCACTGCGAGTTTTTGTTAGTGTGAGTGAAATGTTATGCATATTTTTAAGGTACTGGTTCAAAGCAGATTAGAGTCCAATGAATTGAGAGTGTATGTGATTTTGTGTTTTTTTTTTTTTGTGTTCAGGTTCAAAGTAGGGTCTCAGAGTTCGGTCAGGTCTTGAATTAACTGTTGAGAATTTTAACGGAATGCTGTGGGCATCTAGCCAGGAGAAACGAAGAATGTTTGAAGCGAGTTTCATGGTGTTGTGGAGTTATTTACGGCGAGCCCAGAGAGACGAAAAATGTATGTTCGTTAGTAATATATCCCTGTCTGTATATTTACTGTTGACTGACGAGGGATAAATGTAAGTCACCTGTTGAATACGAAGTTTTGCCCACGACAGTGTCGTGTGTCTCGAACATTTTCTAGCAGAAAACGGAGAAGGTCTGACTTGCGGATAGCAAGTTGTTCGTCAGTAGGATATCCCTGTCTGTATTTACTGGTTCACTGACGAGGGATAAAAATAAGCCATTAGTTGAATACGAAGTTTTGCTCACGACTGTGTCGTGTGTCTCTAACGTCTTCTGGTCGAAAACGGAGAAGGTCTGACCTGCAGGCAGCTTCAAGACGAGAAGAAGTCTTGGTAAAGTGTGAAGTCGACATTGTTGAGATAAGATATTCCGGTCCGCATATGGGTTAAGGGCACGAAATAAATGAGTTGCCCGTCTAGTCAGGTCGAAAGTCGGAAGGCAACTGGCTTGCAAACGCTGGCCGTTTGAGACGCCGCGAAACGCGCGGGAAAAAATTCAAAATCTGTTAGTCTGACTTCATCAGTAGGAGCTAGCGAAGTTCTTCCTCAGGTCACTGCTACGTCTAGCTGTGAGAGGAAGGTAGGGGTGAAAACCGCGCGCACACACGCACGAGTGTGAAAGGAAGGGAGGAAACTCGCGCGCGCGTAAAATATAGATGGAATTAATGTGTTAATTCCATATAACAATAAAAATCAATGTTTTCTTCAAACGATTTGACATTGCTTTTAATTAAACTTGAATAAATAAAATGGTTGATACTTACTTTTTGGTTATGTCCACATTTTTAAAAATATTTGGAATAATGGGATTATTGAACCTACTTCTGATTTACTGTTTTTTTCTGAAGGCAAAAATATGACAGCAAAACAGGAAATTGTAAAAGGTCTTTTTGAGTATGAAAAATCTCAACTTAAGTGGTTGAATCTAAATGATGTAATAGTTTGCCCAAAAATTATTGAACCACAAAATCTTTCCCACTGTTTAAAGGTTTTTGTGATGAAGCAATAACTGACATTAAAACACGTCCATTATTATGTAGTGAGGATACCTCAGAAACATTTAATTTCATTGAAAAATTAAAAAAAAAATTTTAACTTGTAAAAGAAGTAATATATAGTGACACTAAGAAAGACGATCCACTGAAAAAGGCGATATCAAATTTAGATGATGAACATCTGTTATTTCTTTTCTAATTCTGGAAAATAAAAAAAAAGACAATGAGGAAAAAAAGGTAAAAATTGTATTGACAAGAGTAACTAGTTTGACCATTGAATATACAATCAATTGCTTTAACTGAAATTTGGAAATATTTGTAAGTAGTGGGTTTAATTTTGTTATGCTTGGTGAAATTACCAGATTATTTAAAAAATGAATTTGGAATATTAAGACAAAGTTCTGAACGAGCACATTTTTTAAGAGTTCAAAATGCTGTTGAAAAATTTCATATTGAAAAAAATAAACTATTTCTTAAATTCACTATTGATGTAAAAAAAAAATCACATCCATTATTATATAGAGACTGCAGAAACTTAATTTGATTGAAAAAGTTTTTAAGTTTTTTTTTAATTGTCAGTGTCAAAGAAATATATGTAGACATTAATCCACTGAAAAAGGCAATATCCAATTTCGATGATGAACACCAGTTATTATTTTCTAATTATGGAAAATAATAAAAAAAACAATGGGAGGAAGGGAGGTAAAAATTGTATTGACAATAGTTACTAGTTTCACTATTGAAAATACAATCAATGGCTTAACTGATATTTGGAAATACTTGTAAGTAGTGGGTTTAATCTTGTTATGCTTGGTGAATTTAACAGATTATTTAAAAAATGAATTTGGAATATTAAGACAAAGTTCTGGAGATGCACATTTTATAACAGTTCAAAATGTTAATGAAAAATTTCATATTGAAAACTAAAACTATTTCTTAAATTCACTGATGATGTCAAAGAATACAACTTTGAACCTGGTCATAATTGCTCAAAATACTGGATGAAATAAGTTGCCAAACATTTAATAACTTACCAAACGACTTTGAAACTAGGTCCTCTAAAGATATTGAAATGTCGTTTTGTATATAACAGGCTATGTTACTTGAAAAGATTACGCACCAGAAATATTATAATATTAAATATTACTAGTTTTTATTTTCTAGTTTTTGAAAGAAATAGTGTGGTAAATTATTTTTAGTTTTTGAAAGAAATAGTGTGGTAAATTCAAAATTTCCCAGGGATACCAAATATTTTTTTAATTTCAATTTCCCCACTTTTTAGATATATTTTTAATTGGTAAACTCTCCAAATTATCCTGTTAATTAATTTTGTGTTCTTGTTAATGTAAATTGATTTTAATTTGTAAAATGATGTATACTGGTAATATCTATTATTGTATTATAATGAAATAAGTATTTTTCTTCATCTTCTGCACAACAAATTGTACATGTAACAAAAATGTAACAAAAATCACAATAAATTTTCTAAAGATCGTCAAAATTGTTGTTTTTCTGAAATTTACATTTTCTGTAAAGTATTTTTAGACTTTGTTGATAGATGATTTTGTAAAATGCTGAAATTGCTTTCTGATTGTATTATACAATTATATTTTCTGTAATCAATTGGTGTAAACGAATTAACTCATTAGTTTTGCAACACCATTTAAAAATGTCTAATTTATGGTGAATAAAGTGATTTTTACACATTTAGTTATTTACTGTATTTTTGTTCTTTCTTTGTACAATTGCATTTATGAAAATAAGTCAATAACTGTAAGATGCTTCCTATATAGTTGCTAATTAACTAAGTACTGGACATTACTAAGAAATTCCTTTCTAAAAATGTTCTTAATAATAGTTATTTAGTAGTAATTTTTGTCTCCACATGTCTGCCCACAGTCACATGGCTGCCAGGCTTTGGTTAATAATTGCCTTGATGTTAGCCAAAAACCAATCTTTTCACCAGTAGTGTGGAGCCCTTTCTTAAGTGATATATATAAACAGACAGCCTGAGGCAGAGACAGAGAAACCAGTCAAACATATCACATGAAGAAACTAAAGTCATCAGCTTAAGACATTTTCCTGCCCTTAGAAGAGGGCCAAGAATACACCTTGATGCCACGCCTGTTTCCATAGTTAAACACACTCCTGACAACAGACAAGAAGATGACGACTACTACCAAAGTCTGACATGCAAACTATAAAATACCCAGCCAAACAAACTTACACTACCCACCAATTACAATGGACTCTCCAGTCAAATGAATCTATATAATTTGCTTATATTTTTTTATTCTGTTTGTTTGTTTCTAAAGTTTCCAATAAATAATACTAAGAACCTGTGGCACTTCTCCACATAAAACCATCAGAGAATGATTGGAATTATGACCCTAGACTGAACCTAGGACAGTGAAGAAAAGAGACTGTCTACAATAGTCCGAATAATGTAAATAATGAAAAAAAAGTGAGTTTAACTTATTTGTTTAAGAAATTAAATCTAATTTCTAAATGTCTTTTAGGAAATTAAGCTGTTCACTATGCAATTCATTAATGAAAAGTCCTGAAAAAAATCATTAAAATCAAAACTTTATTTTTGCATGATGAAAAAAGGCATGAAACTTAATAAGAAAAGAAGTTTTATCCTCAAAATGTTTATGTTATTATTAAGAGGAAAGACCAAAGTATTTCTGAATTATTTTTATATTCTTTTACTCCTTTTTAACACAATTTCAATTTAAAATCTTGGTTTTTTTTTACTGCTTCAGTGTTGTAACAGAGCCGACTATAGAAATTTTAGCACCTTATTTCTAGTAAAATAACACATTGATTTTGGAAATTCTTGCAAAAATCAAATAATTTTTGGAAATTTGAAAAAACTTTCTGGGCTTATTCACAAATGAATTAATGTATCAGGGAGCGAGAATCACGTCCCAGAACGTCGATTACACTACACTACACTACAGTAATCCAAAGGGAGTAAACTATCATGGTTTCAATTGCATCTTAAAAAATGCCATGTTGCAGCGAAGACACAGTATCATATATTTCGGGTGGCAGGTACACCGAGTCATTGGCACCGCAGTTTCAGTGGCCCTGATGTAAAAATGTCATACATCGACTTCTGAATCTAAGCCAATAAATTTTAGGATTTTAAAATACAAGGTACCAATTCTTGGCTAACACCGTTTTATCAGGGGTTTTTTTTTTCTCAGCTTTTTCGTCATTCAAAATATTTTCTCAAAACTAATTTCTTGTTTGTATCGTGTTTTACCATTTCTTTTGTCATTCGTTTCAACTTCAACATTGAACAAACAATGAATACAAAAATTGCGTGGGTTGACAGAGAAATCCTAAAAAAAAATCATTTGAACACAGAAAAAAAAACATCCCTTTTTGTTTTTTCTGACTTGAAAGGTAAGTGGAAAGAAGAAAAATAATTTTGATAAAAAAGAAATCGTTATTTACTGACTTAATTCACAATTTTTATTACATTTTTTTATTTTCTGTTAGTTTACAAAATAAAAATAAATTCAGCTATGATTTCATCATGTCAGATATTCCGAAAAAAACAATAATATTTTTAAACCGTAATGAAAATTAATTGGATTTTTTTTTTTATTTCTCTTTGAAATTTTTATTTTGTTTTTTAATTCAGTCACAATGAGTTTGGATATGTCGATAAAAAAACAGAATCTCTTATTAAATTTGACTTCGTTTTTGGTTAAAAATGTGACCTTTAAATTAAAATAAAAATAATGACATGTTACTCTTTAAAATTTAATTGGAGAGATTAGAATACGAATGATTTTGGTTTGATGAATTTAGGATGATTTTTTTTTTGCAAGTTAAAATTAAAAATTATCCACGAATTTTTAGTTTTTAATTTTTAAATCAAAGTGAGCAATCGAATGCAAAAAAGCAAAATTCTAAAATATTTCATAAAAATAACATTGAATCATTGCCGTCGACAGAACTTATCAGTTTTTCATAGAAACAATTTTTTGTTTGTTTGAACGGTTGATATTTCCACTTGATTTGCTTCAATTCTATTTTGAAAAGTTTACGGTGGAAATCTCGGATGGTAGAACTTATTCATCACTTGGCAAGAAAAAACAGTTGATTTAAGATTAAATGATGAAGGTATAAGGAAGCACTTTCATGAAATAGCTAAAAAAAGAGCATAACTAACATGGTAAAAAAACACCCTTAAATTTGATGAAAACGAAATTTTATCGTCTAAAAAATATTTGTTATTAAGTAATTAAAAGGAAAGACCAAAAAAAGTGTTTTTCTTTTTAATTTTTGCATCCTTTTTAGAACATTCTCTAACTTTTGATTAAAAAATCATGTTTCTCTTTGCAAAAGTGTCATTGCAAATTCTAGCGCCTTCTTTTTTTTTCTTTTCTTGGTGACTTGAAATTAGCTTTCTTTTCTCATTTTGTTTTTAATTGTGGTAGGTGTTGTAGTTTAAATTCGAGAGACTGTCTTAAAATTCCTTAGTAGACGCTAATTCTGAGTGACAAAATGTAGGTGTTGTATTTGTCGTATTGTTTTTTTGCTGTTTATAGACTAACTTCCTCTTCTCTCACCGTCTTTCGTACACTCCATCTTATTTTCTCAACTCCCGTCCTAAGAACGCCGTGATTGTGCGATATTTTTTTTTTGCCAGCTTAAAAAACAATATATAGCTTCCACACGAGACTCTTCTTACGTACAGACGCCAATGAGATCATTTTTTTTTTAAACTACAGTAGGTACCTATTAATTCTTGATAACTTTAGGCTTGTCCCAGGTAACGCTAAAAAAGTGGTATACCCTGGAGAAAAAAGGTCCCCAAATGGATAAAAAAAATTTTAACGTGTAAATGTTTATGTTAAAATTAAAGAGAGAAGACCAAAGTATTTTTTGAGATTTTTTAATCCTTCCTATAAATTTAAAAAAAATTTTTTAAAAAATTCGTTTTTCTTAAATAAAAAAAAATTTAGTAAATTCGATTTATCGGACATTTCTGCCCGAGTTTGTAAACAAAAAAAAAAAACTTAGTTCAAAATCAATTAAAATTTTTTAAAATCAGTTACACCTTTTTTTTTTTTTTGGTTATCTTAGGAAATTTAGAATGATTAAAGTACACTTAATGTAATTTGAAAGAAACATTACTTACTTTTTTAGCAGAAAATTTTTTAATAGAGATATTTCCAACCGTGGTACTCGCGCGAGTGCGTGATTGAAGGGTGTTAATTGATGGCTGTCAATATATTGACAACTTACGTCAAGGGAATTTATCGTACGGTAGCGCAGAAGTGATGTAATTCGTTCTAATTTTAAGTGAACCTGGTTAGTAAATTTAAAAAAAAAAATTCACTTTCAAATCTTTTTAACCTTACATTTGAGGAAAAATTTCTGAAGTAAAAATAACTTGCTTCTATCAAGAGAAACAAGTCTACCTCATGTGACATTATTTCAAAGCTGTGCATCCATACTTTCGTTGGAGACTATTTTAAATACAATTTTGGAATATTAAAAAATTATTTTAAAAATATCACTGGTTGTCAGATTTTAATAAGCTTTCAAATTTATGATCTTCAAAAAGTAGAGAACAAAATATGTCATTTCCATAAGGTTGCATAAAGAAACTTAATTTTAAAATATATTTTAAAATTTTGTGACTTTTGTCATTTGTGTATTTAAAATAGAAAAAAAAAAGAAAAACTTATTGTAAAAATTCATTTTTCTTTAAAATTTTTTTTTTTTTTTCAGATAAGAATTACCTTAGTATATGTTATTCAGAAAAGTCATAAAAAGCTTTTTTAATTAAATATTGTCTTAGTTTTATTGGGTTTTGTATGTTTACAATTGAGGTAAAAGTTTGGACAATTCTACACATGTTTTTACCAAAAAAATCGATGATTTAGAATCTTCAGAGTCTTGTGCATTTAATAAAAAAAAAAAAAATCTGAATACAAAAATAAATTTTTGAAGTTTTCATAAAATTAAGTTCGGTGGGTGTAACATATATAAAAAAAATATTTATACCATGACTTTCAAAAAGACAAACATTTCTAAAATAATTTCATTCATTTGTGAATAAGTTCTGAAAGTTTCATAAAAATACAAGTAGTACCTGATTTTTGCAAGATTTTCCAAATCAATGTGTATTTTCCAACTGAAAATAGTGAAAAAAAAAAAAAAACTAATGCTAATATTACCTAATTTTTGACCTAAAAAAAAAACAAGATTTTCAAACTAAATTTAAAATATGCTGCAAATGAAAAAAAAAAATTTTTAAAATAATTAAAAAATACCTTTGTCTTCCCTCTTTAATTTTAACATAATCATTTACACGTTAAAATTTTTTTTTTTATCAATTTGGGGACTTTTTTCTCCAGGGTATACCACTTTTTTAGCGTTACCTGGGACAACCCTACCTAAGTTTTAGGAATTAATTTAAAAAACAGAAATGAAAAAGCTTTCTAGAAACTTCCATTTTAGCTTTAATTGAAAGCTAAGTGATTAAAAAATAAATTTTTACTATTTCCAGTAAACAAAATATTCGGGTGTATTACAGTGTAACCTGGATATAAGAGAGTTGTCGTGACCGGAGAAGAAGTCTCTTATATCCGGGTTTCTCTTATATCAAGGTTTGGTCTATTTTGTTTAGGTAAGTATGGCTCTAATTTGGGACCAGAGAAAATCTCTCTTATATCCGGGTTTCTCTTATATCCGGGTCTCTCATATCCGGGTTACACTGTACAACAAATTATATCTTGATAAGAATGTTTTGTGTATTTTTTTTTTCCAGTAAAAAATGCGCAAACATCTTGCCATTTTTTTGTAAACAAAATTTAATTCTTGTTTTTAAAAATTTTGTAAAATACAATATACAGCCTTGCAGTTTGTCAACTTCCACATTGCACTATGAATATGCATGAATTCCAGTTTTTTTTTTTTTTTTCCATGAATTTTTAAATTCAACATCTATTTATGCTAAGCAAGAAGAAACAAAAATTTTCTTTTTCATGTGAATCCGAATTCTTGTTCCGACTTGTCTTCATCGCATTGATTGAAAATATCACAATCCAGAAGTAGTAAGTTACTTGGAGTCAACGTAGTAAGCAAGATGGCTAACTCTCTATTTGTTTATTTCTTCTTAGTGATGGTTCTCAGCATCAGTCTGTATGTATTTGATGAGTCCAAGTCCTCTTCTGGAGAGGTGTATTCATCTCCACAACACCAGTAATCGCCCTTTATGTAAATCATATAGTGTTTAGTTTGATAAAAGTTAAACAAAATTTCTTCAGGAATCTATCTTTAAAATGTGTAAAACACTACAAATTTAAAAGATTTTATGATTAAATGAAATTGTTGAAGTAATCACAAGAAGCATCTTTCCTTATAAAATTTCAAATGTAAATAGTTTTCGTCATTTATTAAATACAGAAAATTTTACTTAGTTGATTTGAATGAGATTTTAAAAGCCATGATTTTATTTTTGTATTTCTTTGTTTCCCTAAGAGATTTCCTGGTGCATATTATAACTATCTGAATGTAAACAATTTCTGATAATATCACTTTCAAAAACATCTTTAGTTCTATAGAGTTGATATAGATTGATTTTTATATCAGAATTTTTTTTATTTTTCTCATGTTGATATCCACCTGTATTGTTTGATTCATATCAACAAAATAATAATTGCCAGATTGAAATCACCATCTTGATTTACACAACTTGTGAAAAACTAAAACTTTTTTTGCTTGATTTTTAAAATTTATTTCACATTCTCTTCTTACAATTATAAAAAATTCACTTTGTCATTATAATTTAAATTTAATGCTTTTTCACCTCATTTCAAGATGAACTTAATTCAATATTATATTAAAAAGTATTATATGAAATGTGAACTGATTTCATGTATTTTTCACTATCTCTGTTAAAATACATTTCTTTACTTTTTCATGACAGGTGTTTGGACTGAACTGAAAATAATGATGTTCATAAAATCTTTTATTATTGAGAATTTAAATGAAAGAAGAGAAGTTTGACTTTCCATCAAGAACAGAGAAATATATGCTGCAATCATCATGGAAAAGTTGCGTGTCTATATTTTCAAAATCATCACATCAAGAAAACCGGTATCTTGAAATATGTTTATTTTAGGGGCAGGATCATAGTGTTATATATGAGGAAAAATCAGAAGATTTAAGATTGCAAATTTTTGTCATGATTTAAAACAAGAAACAAGCCATATGCTTGTGAAGTTTGTGGCTCTCTCTATTCAGACAAGTAATGTTTGATTTGCCATATGGAAACACGCTTCTGTGAAAACTTGTAATGTTTGTGGATTTTGCATTTTCAGACAAATCATATTTGATGTACTAAATACAAACACACACTGGAGAGAAACCACATTCTTGTGAAGTTTGTGGAACTGCTTTTTCTATGAAATCAGCTTTGAGGTGCCATATGCAAACCCACACTGGAGAGAAACCATATTCTTGTGAAGTTTGTGGAACTGCATTTTTAGGTGAGTCTTTGGTGTTCCATCTGTGAACATATATTGAAGAGACGCCATATTCTTGTGAAATTTATCAAAATTTTCTCAGAAGTTACATTTGAAACAACATATGTAAACAAACATGGGAGAAAAATCACATTCTTGTGAAGTTTGTGAATCTGCATTTTCGAGTAAGACAAATTTGAAGCACCATATGCAAATAGACACTAGAGATAAACTAAATGGAGTTTGTGGATCTAGCTTTGCAGAAAAGTCATATTTGAAAAGCCATATGCCAACACACACTGGACAGAAACCATATCCTTGTGAAATTTGTGAATCTGCATTTTCAGAGAAATCAGCCTTGAATCGCCATATTCGATCACACACTGGTGAAAAACCATATACTTGTGAGGTTTGTGGATCTGCATTTTCAGAGAAGTCACGTTTGAATCACCATATTCGAACACACACGGGCGAAAAACCATATTCTTGTGAAGTTTGTGAATCTGCATTTTCATCTCAATGGAGTTTAAAGCTCCATGTGCAAACACATACTGGTGAGAAACCTTATTATTGTGAAGTATGTGAATCTGCATTTTCTAGCAATTCAGATTTAAAGGAGCATATGCGAACACATACTGGAGAAAAACCATATTCTTGTGAAGTTTGTGGATCTGCATTTTCAATGAAGACACATTTGAAGGTCCATATGCGAAAACACACTGGAGAAAAACCATTTTCTTGTGATGTTTGTGGATCTGCCTTTACACAGATTGCACATTTCAAGTGCCATATGCGAATACACACTGGTGAAAAACCGTATTCTTGTGAAGTTTGTGGAACTGCATTTTCAGACAAATCAAGTTGGAAGCGCCATATGCAAACACATACTGGTGAGAAACCTTATTATTGCGATGTTTGTGGATCTGCATTTCCTAGAAATTCACAATTGACAGTCCATATGCGAACACACACTGGAGAAAAACCATATTCTTGTGACGTTTGTGGATCTGCATTTCCACAGATGTCATATTTGAAGATTCATATTCGAACACACACTGGAGAAAAACCATATTCTTGTGAAATTTGTGGATCTGCATTTTCACAGACGTCACATTTGAAGAACCATATGCGAACACACACAGTATAAAAACCATATTCTTGTGAAGTTTGTGGATCTGCATTTCCACAGGTGCTGCATTTGAAGAGCCATATGTAAACACACATTGGAGAGAAACCATATTCTTGAGAAGTTTGTGCATTTCTATTTTCTTTGGAGTGTCATATGCAAACACAGGATACAAATCATATCTATGAGTATTTTGTAGATTTCTGTTTTGTGAAAAGTCAAGTCTACATCATCATATTCAGGTCTCTGCCAAAGAGAAACACTGTTCTTGTGGGGAAAAGCATATCTAATTTATAGAGAGCTTCACAAAATGTTAAACTACATATAAACACAGTAAACTGAAACCATATTTATCTTAGGTTTTCTGGTCAGCATTTCCACAGGTGTCATATTAGATCTGACACATGCAAACATACACTGGTGAGATATGGGTGAATATGTCTATTCCAATACTTTTTATTTTACACTAAAAGTAATGTTCGTTTCAATTCAGATTCAATAAACTTTATATCAGCTAACTTTTCTAAAATAATGTTTGAGAAATCTATATTTTAATTTTGAAGGATTTTTAATAAGAAGAATTATTTGTTGTTAACAGATCTGTCAGTATGGATGAATTTATAGATTTTACAGGTCAGTAGAAAAGAAAAAGATTGCAGTCCACTTAAATTTGGGGTGAAATGCACCAATGCTTATCAGGAATACTAAATTTGTTGGTTTCAATTGCTGTAGGACTGACTGCTGAAGTATCCCCTCCCCAAATTTATAGACAAATTGTATAAATGCATGCTGGTATTTTTTCTGAACCAATAAAAAGAAGTCACTTCTCAATCATATCTGCCATATTTTTGTTCTTTCTTGTCTTGATGTCAGAACTCTATAATGACTTGACTGTATCCCTTTCATATGTGAACACCATTCTTACTTTGTGAACTTTTTGCTTTATTACTGTTGCTTTGTATAGTTTTGACTTGCATATATACTGTTTGCTTAGTATTAGTGATTCTGAGAGTTTTTTTTTTTTAATGTAGTGGGTCTCCAGCAGGCAATGATTTGGCTGCATCCCTGGGAAACTCAATAGGTTCCAGCTAAAGTTTCTTAATAAATTTTTGTGTTTAAATGCAGAGTAAGTTATTTGCCTTTTTTTTACTGTCATCCCAAAAAACAAGTTCAGGCATGTTAGATAAATTCAAAAAAAAAATGAACCAAAAAAAGTTTCTGGTCAGGTAATACTAAATTAACCATAGATTTACTCCACAAATTTAATCCATTAACTTGAAATTAAAACTTTAGTTAAAGCTTTAAGAAAGATTTTTAATTTTGTAAAATTTATTTTAAACTTTGGTATCCCTTTACTTTTTGCATGGGGTGGAGAGTGTAGCTACTAAAAATTTCTTCCTGACATTGGGTTTAATAAAATGCACTGTATATTTTTGGTTTCCTGCAGAAAACAATTCATACAGGACAAATTTTAATCTTATTTCTCAGTGTGAACATACTTTAGAAAAATTAATGTTATTAGTTTGTTAAAATTCAAAGAGAATTTTAAATTGTCTTTTAACATCATTAGTTTTTTTTTAAATATGACTTTTGGATTGTTTGATTTTTCTATAGCTTATCAAATGTTTGCAGGCTATTTAAAACTGAAAAATATTTTTAGATTGTAAAAATTTTTTTTTTTTTTTGAGATGATGTTTTCGTTATAAATTACAAATTACCCATTACTTGGACGAGAAAAGGCAAATTCATACCTTTCCTAAATGTGAATATTAATGAACCCAACCCGATTGGTAATCAGCTTTTGGATTAACATTCCACCAGCTGCGCTTCCATGCTTTCAGCACTTGGTATTCTCAAGCATTCAAGCATCATGTTGCTTAACTTCAGTGATCAAATCGGAACTGGTGTTGCAACATGATATGGCTCATAAGATTATGAGGGTAAGGATTTCATGCTAAGTCTCGTACTGTTTGGAGTCATTTCAGATGATTTATATCATTAGTAGCTAAAGGTTTCAAAAAGTAAATGTAAATTTAACCATCAATTCAATAACTAAATGAATGTACCATTTATTAATTTTAATGACCTTAATTATATCATGATTGTCATAGTATGTCTCTGTGATGTCAAAACACTTTTTTTTTAAGTGGAAAGAATAATTTCTAAAAAAATATTTTAGATATTGGAACAATTTTGAGGAAAAAATACCATTAACTTTTTGTATCGTGTACACTTCTTGCACAAATCAAAAGGATGTTATTCAAGACTATCAGGAGAGCCTGGTGTTGCCCGGTGATGTAACAGTAAGAGAGAGATCAAGTATCAACCATCATAAAGACTGAAAAATAAAATTGACAAAGATTATTGTTTAAGGTTGACAGACATGCATGTCTTAACTAGTTTTTTTTTTTTTTTTTTTTTTAACGGATTGGTCCAACCCAATCTCAAACAAAAACATTGTTTTCAATCGTTGTGAGTCTACCAATTGAATAGAATTTTATTATAAACAATTGTCTTGTAAATGTAATTTTAAAAGCATTCTGAATGTAAAAATAAAGAAAAAAAGTGTGCAAGACAATAAGAAACACTATGAAGTTTTGTTGAAATCGGTTGAAAAATGTACAAACACCCATATATAACCACACACACACACACACACAAACAAGCTGGGTTTTATAAGCATAACTCGATATGATTGTCCCCTTTCATTCTGCAAAAGCGATGCCTCTTAAACAAACAAAATTGATTTCGGGCAAAAACAAGTTTTTTTTCCAATTTTATTTTTCAGAACCACCGCAAAGGTAATTTTACCGTCCTGTGAAGAAAATCGGTTGAAAAATGTACGAAATCTGATCCAATATTTTACACACTATTTTGGTTTTTTATTCTAAGTAAGATTAACCCCTTTATTTTCTGCAGGGAAACAAACAAATTATACAGGGCAAATTTTAATACTATTTTTGAGTATGACCGTCTTATAAAATTAGCATTATTATTTTACAGCTATTTTGGTTTTTATCCTATGATGATCAAAAGTAAAGACAATTTTAAAGTATTTCCTTTGACATCATTAATTTTTTTTTTTTTCTAATAAATATGACTGTTGGATTGATTCATTTTCTACAGCTTATCAATAATTTGCAGGTTATTTAAAGTCGGAAATATTTTTAGATTGTAAAAATTTTTTTTGCAATAATGTTTTTGTAATAAATGTCTTCCGAATGAACCCATTGCTTGGGGTGGAAGGAGAAAAGTTGAATTCATACCTTTCCCAAATGTGAATATTAATGAACCCACCAGGAATTAGAAATAGGCTTTCTCTTTAAAAATTCTGGGCTATAATTCATTACACCACTAACACTTCAATGCTTTCAGCATCTGGTATTCCAAATCAGTCACCCAGACTCCCTGTTGCTTAACTTCAGTGATTGTGTATGAACTAGTGTTTCAACATGATGTGGCTACAAAGGTAGTGCATGTTGTTTGAAGTTGTTTCAGATGATTTATGTCATTAGTAGCTAAACATATGAAAATGTAAATTAACTGCAATTCAATAACTAAATGAATTTTCTTTTTTATTAATTTCAATGACATAATGATTCAATTATTTATTAATTTCAATGACATATCATAATTGACATAGTTAGTCTGTATGTTGTCAAAACAGACTTTACTTATATATGGAAAGAATAATTTCTAAAAGAATATTTTAGACATTTGAAGAGTTTTGAGAAAAATACCATTAATGTTTTATATTGTCTACAATTCTTGCACAATTATAAATAATATCAATGACCACCTCACTACATGGTCTGAAATGTTGACCTGCCAGAATCAGGTGATTTTCATATATGTCAGCCCATAGTTAAAATGTTGTCCTATGAATCTAAGGATCAGACCATTAAACATGGTTACACAAGAGGTTATAGGCGGTGGTCAATGTGTTACATAGGAGTTGATCTTTCAGCATGATGTGGCCATCAGCCTATGAGGGTAGGGTTTTCATGTTGAGTCTGCATGCTTTTTGGAGATGTTTCAGAATATAACATTAATAACTAAAGACATCAAAAAGTAAATGTAAATTAACCATTAATTCAATAAGTAAATGAATTTTATTTTTAATAGTTTTAATGGCCTCAATTATATCATAATTTCCATCGTTTTGTATGTCTGTATGCTGTCAACATAGGCTTTGCTTATACATGGAAAGAATAATTTCAACATCTGAAGAGTTTTGAGAAAAATACCATTAATGTTTTACATCATGTGCAATTCTTGCACAATTCAGAAGGATATTATTGAAGATTATCTTTTTAATTTTCTATTCTTTTTGTATTTGTTAAAAGATTTAGCAAGATTTTTTTTTTTTTTTTTTGTCTCATTTGAAATTTGCTATTAAACATCCATTCATGTGATTGTGAAACCAAAGTCTTGTGATCTGGGCTAAAACAGGATCAACAAGTAGTTTCCAGAGATGCTTTTTTAGAAATTCTTGCAAAAATCAAATAATTTTTGGATTTTAATTAAATTTTCAGTACTGATTCACAAATGAATGAAATCATCAATTTGTTTATGTCAAACAGAAACACCAAAATTTGCTCTGAATCATAAAATAAAAGATGGAATGAGACTCTAACAGTATTTCATTAGAAAAACATTTTAATTGCTTTTATATGATATATTATGGACACTATTGTCTTGGGAAAAATATTTCAAAGAAATAAGTAAATGAATTTTATTTTTAATTGTTTTAATGACCTTCAGTTAGTTATGTGCCATGCATGATACACGCTTAGGCGATCATGTATCTTTCAATACATGATTGAGGAGACAGATTTTTTCCCACAGTAGGTTGCCATTTCTTTCTGCAGTAGACCAGTTGCCATCCAAAGCTATAGAACCTGGTCTGTCCTGCAATTTACCCATAGCTGGGAGGAGAAGAAGAGGATTCATACTTTTCCCAAGGGTATTAGCATGTAAATGATTGTAATGGATTCGACTGGAAATTGAACTCGGCTCTCTGATTCCTCAATTCAAGCTGCTATCCATTACTCCACCATGCCTCCTTAATGATCTTAATTATATCAAAATTGCCATAGTTTTGTATGGATGTATGTTGTCAAAACAGACCTTTTTTTTTTTATAAGTGAATAAAATAATTCCTCAATGTTTTAGACATTGGAATAGTTTTGAGAAAAATACCATTAACTTTTTATATCGTGTACAATTCTTGCACAATTATCAAGAGTATCAATGACCACGTCACTACATGGTCTGAAATGTTGATCTGCCAGAATCAGGTGATCATCACACATTTCAGATTATGTGTTAGCTTTACAAATAATGAACTGAAAGAGGTTCGAATAAATGGAACAGCACTGGAATTGTTGAATTTAGCTGCACATTTGCAAAGGGTGGAAAGGACAGTTGAATTAACCGCAAGCTTTACAAATTGTATATATACAACTGTGTATGCTATGATTGTAGGATCTAAAATAATTCCCTCTTAGTCTTACCCCATCAATAATGTGATTTTTCTTTTTGACGGCCAGAAATTTGCATGTCACTCTCTGCCTTTCATCAACATGGCTGATGCTGACATGAAGTAGATAGACTATATTGAATACATTGCTAGGTTAGCTGCTAAGAAAGTTGGTTCACTGTGTTGTGTGAGACAATTATCTTCTCCAAAATCAATCTTACATATTTATAAATCTACCAATATTACTGCCACATATGGTTCAGCGGCCCTGCTATTTACCTTGAGCTCCCTGATAAGAGCCAAAGAAGAATCAGCAATATTATTATTCCTGATCTGGCAGCTCAGCTTCAGTCACTTTCCCACTGCATTTTTTCAATAAGTAATTTCATGGTAATTGTTCAGATGAGCTCTTTGCTATGATATGTTGACTTTATGCATTTAATTGCAGTACAAGACTGGAATCGAGATCTCATTAGTTTACAATTGAGCTGGCTATTATGTCGTAAGTTCTATGCTAATGGCTTCTTTTCTCGCACTTCTCTATTGTGGAACTCCCAGCATCATGCTTTCCAGCTTTAATCTGCAAAAGTTTAAATGCAATGTTGTTTGCTATCTACTGTCTTCCTGTCGCTCATTATTAACGTTTCTGTTTCTAATTCTTCCACACACTGTAATCCTTCATTTTTTTTTTTCTTTAAATGGCCATTTTTTTTTTTTTTTTTTTTTTTTTTGATTTCTTTACATTCAATGCACGTGCAATGTCTTTATGTCAGTGGTAATTCATTTTTTTCTTCATTTGCTCTTTCTTTCACCAACCACAGAAATGTCAACACTTAAATTTGAATTAGGAAAGAGCAAAAATAATAGCAAGACCAATTAAAATTGTTTTGAAGATGTTGATCCCATTTTGTGATCTAAATGAGCAAAAAGAAATATATAAACCTTGACCAATTAAAATTGTTTTTGTGATTTTGTTGATCCCATTTTGTGATCTTTAAATGTCACTGATTTGCCCACACTAGCATTCATCAAAGAAATATAAAAAGAGACATAAAAATAAAAATACAAAATAAAAAAAGTACAAAATTAAATAAAAATACAAAATAAAATAAAAGTACAAAATTTCTGTTAAAAGTGCAAAATTTAAAAATACAAATTAAAATTTCCCAGGATTTGGAAAGACAATTTAGTAAAAATAGTAGAGGGTCAAAAATAAACTAGAAGAATAATTTATACTTTGTCACTGATACAGATTGGCTAACCCACCAAGATATAAAAGAAAAATAAAATCAGTGTCCTTAACATTCATCCTTTTTTTTTTTTTTGAAATTTCAGGCAGAGACAAAAAGACAACCACCTTACCATGTATCCATAGACAACCACCTTAATAATAAAATTCTAGTATGGCTGTGAAGTCGCGTCAACAGACTTTCCTGATCAAACAGTTGACAAAAATATACCAGAAGCAGTTGGTAAGTCTAGTCATCTAAACGGCACACCTTGTATAGAAATTTATGACCAAAAGGGGGAGGGGTAGTTTTATGTCACCTAAAGTTCACCAGTTATCGGAAAGTGATGGCCTCAGCAGTTTTTATGTATGACCAGCAGTAATCTAATTATGATATATAATTGCTCTCTTTGTCTTTCCTACTAAAACCCTGTCAGTAACAATGCAAGTGCAGAATGTAATATATTTCGGGTGGTGGGGGGCACTGAGTAGTGAGCACCTGCAGTGTTAGTGAACCTGAAGAAATGTCATGCATCAAATTTTGAATAACTCCTCCAAATACAAAAAAATAAAAAATCGTCGGTTTTTAAACACAAGGAACAAAATCTTGATTAACACCGTTTAATTTTTTTTTTTTTTGCTGCTTACATAGTCATTCAAAATATTTTCTGGTAAGTAATTTGTTGTTTGTATCGTGTTTTTTTTTTTTTTCCATTTTATTTCATTCTTTGCGTCATTTATTTCAATTTCGATGTTGAACTGAAAGAACAATCCCAAAATTGGATAGGTTGGATAACAAAAATGCCAACAAAAAATCATTTGAACTTTGAACACAAAGAAATTCTCTCGTTTTGTTTTTCTCATTGAATTTTCTGGTCTGAAAGGTAAGTGGAAAAATCCAAATAATTTTGATGAAATAGAAATCGTTATATATTGATTCGTCTCGACATTCTTTTTATTTTTTTCTTTTGCTTTTTATATTCCTTGTTAATGTTAGCAAAAGAAACATTCAGTCAGCTATGATTTCATATTGTAATATTTACAGAAATTAAATAATATTTTTAATTTTAAAACGTTTAAGACACTTTTATTTTTTTGTTATTTCGTTTTTGTTTTTTTTTTTAAGCTTTTATTTTATTTTTCTGCTACAGTCACAATTTGCGTAGCATAAAAAGGTGAGTTTCGACATGATAAAACAATAGTAAATCTTATATGACTTCGTTTTTAATAACAACCTCTTTAATTTAAAAATTTCCATGTTACTCTTCTTGAAAATTTAGAAATTATGGAATACAATATATTTTTTGTTTATTGACATTTTTAGTTCGATTTGACTGGAATGTTTTAAACGGGGAAAAATGCCTTCTTTTTCTCACTCGGTAAAAAAAAAAAAAAGTTAATAAATAAAAAAAAGTATCTCCTCGAATTCGGTATGCGTCATAAATTGAAAAAGCTTTCTTGAATGTTTCATTTTACTGACCTTCACCTCGACTTTTTCGTTAAAGCACAGCGTAGGTAACTCCATGAGATCGCTAAAAAAATACCATAGCATGATGACAAAGACGACAAACTTGACGAAAACAAAAATTTATATTCAATTAATTTCAAATTAAGAAGAAAGATCAAAGTTTTTTTTTTAATTATTTTAAAAAGATTTTCCTTCTTTTTAGAACATTCTAAATTTTGATTAAAAAAAACCTTGTTTCTCTTTGTATCACCAGAAGTAAAATAAAATATACAATTTTCAGCACTTTTTTTTGTATGGCAGACATTAATTTGGAAAATCTTGCAGAAATAAAAAGAATTGTCAAATATTAATGAAACTTTCAGAAACTATTCACAGATGATGGAAATTATTATAAATATGTTTGTTTTTTTTGTTTTGTTTTTTTTATTAAAGTCATGGCAAAAATATTTTTCTTATTTATTACACCATAACTAATTTTATGAAAACTATAGAAATTCGATCGAATACAGTTTAGTGATTACAATAGTTAAAAAAAACTAAAAGCACAAGGCTTTGAGGAATGCAAATCGTTTTTTAATTGGATCACCCCACACACACACCTGAAAATCAGTTCTGAATTGTAACATACAAACTCAATAAAACAAAGATATTATTTTAATTTCAAATGCTTTTGCTTTTATGAATATGGACAATATTTTCTGAAAGTAGAAATTTTTTCCGACGAAAAATGAATTTTTAATAAAATTATTTATTTCTTTAATTATTTTACATTTATTATTACATTATTTTTACATTTAAGTTGTTAAAATATTATAAAATTAGTTATTCAGAAGACCTGCAGTAATTAAGAAATGTAATTTTGTGTTTATAATCAGGCTGTAATTATATACTACGGAAGACCAACCAGAGTACAATTAAGTTGCATTATTTGAGTTAAGCAATGTTCTCCGCTGTTAAGGCCTTTACTTTTGCGAAACATGTGGAGAAGTTAATTTGATTTTTCAATTTCAACTGAGAAGGGTACCTACAAGTATCAGTATCATCTTATGAAATTTATATTATCTTATTTTTATATTAATCTGTTATGACATTTTTCCATAAATGAAATATCAAAATTAATAATAAAATGAATGGTAATAGAAATAACACAGTAAAATGCAATAAATGTACCTAAAATTATAGTATTTTATGTACACTTCTGATAAAATTTCATAAGAAAGGTACCTATAAATTAATTAGATACCTTTCTTATGAAATTTAATCTCACCCAGTCTTAATTTAATTTCTTTATAATACATTTTTCATAAATCATCGTAAACATAAAGGTGAAAGCTAAGTACAAAAAAATTAGAACGCTGAAAGTTTTCCTTCAAAATAACAAGGTAAATAATTTGTTCACTTAAATCTAAATAACTTCACTTTTCTCCTTCCGTAGAACAAATTATCCTCACGTAATCTGTCAATACGTCATTCATCACCTGTCAAGTGACGCAAAATGTTATGACATGCTTTGTTTTATTTTCAAATTACATCTTTTCAGGGCAGAAGCTAAATCAACCTTGGTTCAAAATATTTTAAATAAACATAATTTCTTATTTTCTTAAAATAAGTTTTGAAAAATGATAATTGATTTTTAAAAGAATTTCAAACTGAGATTTTCATTTTTTTTATAAAATGGAAAAAATGGTTCACATGATCGATGATTATCTGTCAATTTTGCTGATTCAAAAAAAAACAATATTTTTAACAAAAATTTTGGACGTGCTAGGAATGATTAAAAAATTTTTAAAATTACCCCAAAATACCTTGATCTTTCTTTTAATAATAGCATAAACATTTAGACAATAAAATTTTGTTTTCGGCAAGTTTGGCGTCTTTTTCATCATGCTATGCGGTTCCTAAGCATAGTATGAAGGAAAAAGATATCAAACGTAATAAAAACAAAGTCTCATCCTCAAAATGTTTGTAATTATTAAGAGGAAAGACCAAAGTTTTCTTTAATTATTTTTATGAATATTTTTGTCTCCTTCCTAACAGGTTCAAAATTTTGGTTAATTTTTTTTTTTTTTTTTTTTTTTTTTTTTGCGTCAATTGTGTATTTTATTTTATGCATCAATTGTGTATTTTTTACATTTACCCCAACTATCGATTACTTAAATTTCATGAAATTAAATTCCATGCTCTAAATTTATTTTTATTAGTTAAAGAAATTTTTATTTTGTTATTTCACATTTTTAAATGTTTTTTTTTTTTTTTTTTTTTTTTTTTTTTTTCCACTACAGTCACAGTTGTGTTGCATAAAAAAAAAATGAGTTTGGACATTACAATAAAAAATAACATTGCTTTTTTAACTTTGCTTTTACTTTTATGTCATTTTTTTATTTAAAAATTTCCATGTCACTCTTGAATGTTTAGACTGTGGAATACAAATGACATTTATATTTTTTTTTTTTTTTTTTTTTTTGGGATTTGGGTCCTAAATCCAAGTACCAAATAATATAATAACATTGATGTTTTTGCACTTTTTTCCATTGAAAACACATTGATTTGGAAATTTTTGTAAAAATCAAGTAATTTTTTCAAAAGTTATTTTATGAAAATTAGAAAATTTAAAGTAATAATTACTTAATTTTCTAGCAGAAAAACAAGCGCTTCACAGATTGTAATAAACTCCCAAATTGAAGATCTGTAAAAATAGATCTTTTGATAAGAGCATTTCTAGAGATAGCCATATTCAAACTTAATTTTAAAATATTTAAAAACATTTTGTATTTAAAATTGCAAAAAAGAAAACAATTCTTGTAAAAATTCATTTTTCCTCAAAAAAATATTTTGGCTTCAGACAATAATGTCTTTATATATTATTCATAAAAGCCATTAAAAGCTTTTTTTAATTAAATAATGTCTAACTTTATTGGGTTTTGTATTTTACAATTCGGAGCTAAAGATTGTGTAGAAATGCTCCTGGATTTACAAAAAAAAATTACTGATTTATATTCTTCAAAATCTGCATTTAATTAAAAAATTATAAAAATACACATGTTTTGGTTTTCATGAAATTAAGTAAGGGGTGGGGGCAACAGATGTCAAAAAACATATATTTGCCATGACTTTCTAAAACAGAAACATTTCTAAAATAATTTCATTCATTTTTGAATAAGTTCTGAAAGTTTCATTAAAATCTGACAATATTTTTTTTTTTCTTGCAAGGTGTTTTAATGTGTTTTTCAACTGGAAAAGTGCTAAAAAACACTAATGCTACATATTGCGCAACTGCTGACATAAAAAAAATAAGATTTTCAACCAAAATTTCGAACTTTTTAGAAGGGATTATAAAATTTGAGAAAATATTTTAAAATACTTTGGTCTTTCCTCTTATTAATAATGTAAACTTTTTCACCATGCTATGCTGTTTTTTCAGTAAATTATTGAACATAACTGATTTAGGTTGATTTGACTGGAATGTTTTTAAATGAAGAAAATACATTTTTCTGACTTGGTAGAAAGAAATAATTAATAAATAAAAATTATCCATGATATTTTAATATGAATTAAAAAATAATTGATTTAACAAAATAAGCAGCCAATTCAAAATTTCATAAAAGAACATCATTGATTAAATCATTGCAGCCAAGGGAAAAACTATCAGCTTTATTAGAAAGAAAATCACGGATGATTTTTAATTTTAGATCTAAATTGTTGTTTGTTTGGACAGCTGTTATTTCCACTTGATTCATTTCAGTTCAATTTTGCAAAGTTTCCTTAGGAAGTCTCAGATGGCAGAACTTACTCATCACGTTGCAAGATAAAACAGAATGTCTGATAAAAACATCAATTTTAATTTGCTGCATAAATACAAGATACAAATCAAATATCTGTTAAAAATTAAAATTATAATTCACTCCGTGACACTGGGTTATTTTTAGGTACCACCTCAAATTTTCTAAAAAGAAAGCAAAAAGAAAGAAAAACAAACCAGTAATCATATTTTAATACCTAATTACAATTCAAAGTTGAATTTTGATATTTGACAAGAATAGGTACCTCCAAAATTTTCTAAAAACCGAGCATACTATGATGAAATCAGGTCCCAAACTTGATAAAAACAAAGTTTTATCATCAAAATGTTTGTTATTTTATTAAAAAGACGAAAAACCAAATTATTTTTTAAATTCTTTCTAGCACATTCAAAATTTTGGTTAAAGATCTTGTTTTTCCTGCATCAGTGTATACATCAAAGATTAGTATTGGAAATTTTAGCATTGTTTTTTGTTTTTTTCATAAAAAACATAGTCTTTCAAATTTTTGCAAAAATAAAGCTATTATCGGATTTGAATTAAATTTTCAGGTCTTATAAATGAATGAAATTTAAAAACAATTTTTCTTTTGTATTTTAATAAACCTTAGTAAATAGTTTATATATATCCTGTTACAACCCACTCACTTAATTGTACAAAATTTCAAGAAATTAAAACTTGAGCCTCTTCATATTTATATTAGTTAAAAGCAGGATTCCCTGGAGAATGTAAATCATCAATTTTTCTCAAACTCTACTCTTGATTCATTTCTAATATCCCTGCTTAACTTCTCTCTTACAACTTAGTCTCTGTTGAGTGATATGCATGTAACCCCTTTGATTGTTTCTGCTATCTAACCAAGATACCCACAAAGCCTGTGGACCCGATGGTATCCTTTTAATAGTCATTAAGAAGTGTGCTCCCAAACTGGCTCCTGTTTTGCAGCCTGCGGGAAGTCCTCATTTCTTGTTCCCATTCTTGAAAGAACTCTGGTAAGTTGCCTGATCCTTCCAAGTAAGCATTACCTTGGGTGGGGGGGCTGTTAACCTTTACCTTTTTTTTGGGAAACTCCCAGAGGCCCTCATAAATGTGGAATTGATTCATAATCTTTCATTGCAAGGCTTTTTCTCAAACAATATGGCTTTTGTTTCTCCAAGTCAGTTACTAACGATTATTACAGAAAGAGTCTATCATACTAGATAAAAACTAGGAAGCCCAAACTGTAGCATTGGACATCTCAAAAGCCTTTGACAGTGTCTAGCATTCAGGTCTTCAACAGAACCTCAAAAGTTATGGTATCTCCAAGCACTTTTTTGAACTGATCCAGTCTTTCCTACCAAATGATGAAATGGAAGTTATCCTGAACAGCCATTCATCTAGATCCTTTTGTACTAATGCAGGTGTCCCTCCCCAGGACTCCATCCTTAGTCCTACTCTACTTTTAATTTTTTATAATGAGCTTCCTGAAGACATCAGTTCTCAACTGATGACACAATTTCCCCTGCTTTGATTGTAAGGGTTATCAGTCCAACAAGGTCAAAATAGCAGCCAATGTCCAAAATGACCTCAACTCCATCATTAATTGCAGCAAAAGATGGCTTGTTAATTTTAACACCTCTAAAACTAAACTTTTCTCCATTACTCACCTACTGATATGTAGTCGAAAGACTATATTGAATCGATTGCTAGGTGATCTGCTAAGAAAGTTGGGTGTAACAATTTTTCTCTTCAGAATCTATCATACATATCTATGAGTCTATCATTCATCCATACTTAGAATATTGCTGCTAGGGCCTATATTGCTGCAGAGGCACTAGACAATATATGGTCTGGTGTCCCTGCAATTTACCTTGAGCTCCTTGATAAAATCCAAAGAATCAGCAATATTATTGGTCCTGATCTGGCAGCTCAGCTTCAGTCACTTTTCCCACCACTGTAAGGTTGCTTTTCTGTGTCTCTTCTATGAATACTTTCATGATAATTGTTCAGATGAGCTATGGTACCTAGAGTTTTTGATTTTAAGCGCAGTGTGAAGATGTTGTCAATTTACAGTTGAGCTGGCTAGATATAGCCATAAATTCTATGATAAAAGTTTTTTTCTTTCACACTTCTCACTTGTGGAAGTCTCTTCTGAGCCAACATTTATCTGCAAATATTTAAATGCAATGTCAATCGCTATCTACTTCCCTCCTGGTTACTCTTTCCTCTTTCTGCTAATCATTATTGTTTCTCTTCCTAATTCTTCCACACACTGTAACTCCTTCTGTTTTAGTGGCATTACTACCTTCACGGGATGATATCAATTTAGAAAAAAATTGTTTTATGTCAAACGCAAACATTTACCAAAGATCTGCTCTGGATCCTAAGATAAAAGAAAGATGCAATAAAAGTATCACATTATTTAATTAGAAAAGCTTTTATGTGGTTTTATAAATAAGACATATGAAGGACACTGCTGTCTTAAAACTGAATTATATGTACATACTAGCAGTAGAGCCCGGCGCTGCCCGGGGATGTAACAGAAATAGATAGATCAAGTATCGACCATCATAAAGACTGAAAAATAAAATTGACAAAGATTATTGTTTAAGGTTGACAGACATGCATGTCTTAATTAGTTTTTTTTTTTTTACAGATTGGTCAAACCCAATCTCAAGCAAAAACATTGTTTTCAATCATTATGAGTCTACCGATTGAATAGAATTTTACTATAAACAATTGTCTTGTAAATAGAATTTTTAAAGCATTCTGAATGTAAAAATAAAGCAAAAAGTGTGCAAGACAATAAGAAACACGAACTGCCAAAAAAAAAAGTGAAGTTTTGTTGAAATCGGTTGAAAAATGAGGAAATCCGATCCCATATATAAATGAACAACACACAAAACAACCTGGGTTTTATACTTCTCACACGATATGAGTTGTCCCCTTTCATTCCACGCTCCATGCCTGTTTTCAACACATATTTAAATTGTTTTTCAATTTTTGGTGCAATCACCTACTGCCCTTTTGTTTACTTTTTCAAAAATGTTTCATAAAACGTACATTATTGTTTCATGTCACTAATTCTTTATTACAAATGTAATTTTTTGATGTTTTAGTGGCATTAATTACCTTCATGGAATGATAACCAATTTTAGTAAAAAATTGTTTTTTTTGTCAAACAGAAACACCATTTTTTGTAAGTATGGCAGATCTGACATTATGAAAGATAAAGGAAAATTTAAATCAATATTTCTAAAATTAAAATATATCCTATAACATTATTTAATTAGAAAAAGGATTTTTTATTTGCTGTTCAGGATTTTAGAAATAAAGATATATGAAAAGGACACTATTGTCTTAAGAAAAAGATGTTTTGATGAATAATGATTTTTAGAAAATTTTTTGGGCTTCCTTTTTTATTTTAATTTTAAATTTTAAGGGCCTTAAAATTTTGAAAAAAGGTAAAAATAGCCTTTTATAAGGATATTATTATTATTAAGAGAAAACTATATTTAGTAAACATAAATGTGAAAGCTTAATGCTAATCATCAAGCACCAATATTTTTAAAAGAATTATTAAATTTTTTGTCAATGTATAAACATGCCGATTTTTTGTAAGTATGGCAGACTATACATGACATTATCAGAAAGATCACCATGGAAAATTTAAATCAATATTTCTAAAATTAAAGTACATTAGATTATGGATAATATTTTTCTAAATTTTTAAGATAACTGAATGGTTAAAAAGTATATAGAAAAGTGGCTTGCATCATTTCCTTCACTTAGGTTTTCCAGATGAAGTCTCCATTGAACAACATTTGATCTGTCATCAGGCTATCAACACAATGCATTTCTGCAGTATTTTAAACTAAAAGTAATATTTGTTTCAAATCAGATTAATTATACTTTAAATCAGATAATATTCCTCACATAAAGTATCAGAAAATCATATATCATTTTTGAAGATATTTTTAATAAATAATTACAGTGTGATGATAAATGACTAAAAAGTGTGTAAATTGACTATATGAGTAAAAGAAAAAAATTGGTTTACAGCAAATATTAAATGTAACCTATTAGCTTGAATTTAAAACTAAAATTAAAGGTTCAAGAAAGATTTTTCATTTTTAAAATTCATTTTAAGGCTTAGGTAAAGTGTTTTGGGTGGAGGTCCCTAGTATTAAAAGGAAAAATAATTTCCATATTTAAATTTAATTATTACAGTTCTTAGGCATTTTTAAATCATTGGCAAATCCATCACTGCTATCTGCACAGTCAGACTTGACATGATTTGCCTTTTAATTTTAAAACAACTTTATGATGAGATGCTTTTCTGTAAATCTTAACAGTTTGTAGAAAAAGGCAATATTTATATAAACATTTCTTCCCAAGATGATATGAATCACCCTTTATGTAGATTCTATAGCATTTTGTTTAAATTTCTTTAGAGTTCTGTCTTTAACAACTGTAAGACTTGATGAGGTTAGCCTTTTATAAGTAAATGAATTCACTCTGGGAATCACAAGAAACATCTTTCCTTTCAAAATTTCAAATAGAAGTTTCTGTAAATAATATTAGTGATTTATTAAATACTGGAAATTTTACGCATAGCAAATACTTTGTTAATTTGTATCAGATTTTGAAAGGCAAGTTTTTATTTTTCATATTTCTTTGTTACCCTAAAAGATTTCCTGCTGCATATTATAATAACTATTTGAACATAAACAATTTGTCATAATATCACTTTTACAAACATCTTTTGCTCTATAGAGTTGATATCGATTGATTTCAGATCAGAATGTTCTTATTAATGGCACAAACATCTTTTTTCATTGTGTTGACATCCAGTTTTAATGTTTATTCGTATCAACAAACTAATAATTGCCAGAATGAAATCACCATCTTGATTTATATAACTTGTGAAAAAACAAAAACGCATTATTGCTTTATATTTAAAATTGATTCCTCAGTGTCTGTTCCTTAACTTAAAACAAAGCTTTATAGCTTATACCATAATTGCTCAGCTGTTGTCTGTTTGTCTTTCATGAAAACTGAGTTTGTTTAAAGTGGAAAGAAAGAAAGTCTAAAGAATTACATTTTAGACATTTAAAAATTTTTCAGAAAAATACCATTGTACTTGTATATTGTATTTCAATCAAAAAGGACTTTATTTAAGATGAACTTATTGATTTTGTTGCATTTATTTTTCCTGGCTGCTACATTATTGTGTCCCTGTGTTGATCCCATCTAACATTAATATATAGCTAAATGTATGTTAAAATATTAACTGATTTGATATATTATTCATTGCCGCTCTTAAATATGTGTCATTACTTTTTTCACAGATGTTTTGGCTGAACAGAAAATCATGATATTCATCAGAACGTTTATTATTGAGAATAGAAAGAAAAGAAGAATTTTAACCTTTTACCAACAACAGAGAGAAATATGCTGACATGTTTATTTACAGTTGTATATCTATATTTTCCAACACATCACATTAACTGGCAAAAAAATCATATACTCAGAAATGTTTGGTATATTTAGTAGTGTGGATCTTAGTTACATACGAGTAAAAATTACAAGTTATGTTTTTGAGAATTTTGAATAACTCTTGTCATCACTTGGGTTTAGTGTAGCATATGAAAAAAGGCTCTCTGAACAAACAATATTCTTGTGAATTTTGTGGATCTGTACTTTCAGGGAAGTCATATGCAAACACACTGGTGAAGAATCACATTTTCTGATGATTGTGGCTCTGCCTTTTTACTGTTGTGACATATGAAGAGCCATATCTGAACACACTCTGGGAGAAAATATAATCTTTTGAAATTTGTGCCTCTACTTGTCATGATTTAGGCTTAGTGTAGCATATAAAAAAAGGCTCTATGAACAATCAATATTCTTGTGAATTTTGTGGATCTGTACTTTCAGGGAAGTCATAAAACACACATTCTTGTCAAGTTTTGTGGATTGTGGCTCTTTTTTCAAAAATGTAGAGCCATCAACACACTGGGGAAACGCCATATTCATTTAAAATTTATGCATATTTAAAGTCCAATATGCAAACACACAAAGAGAAACCACATTCTTGTGAAGTTTGTGGATCTGCATTTTCACAAAAGGCACACTTGAAAAACCATATGCGAATACACACTGGAGAGAGACCATATCCTTGTGAAGTTTGTGGATTTGCATTTTCAGTGAAATCGGCTTTAAATCGCCACGTGCAAAAACACACTGGAGAGAAACCTCATTCCTGCGAAATCTGTGGATTTGCATTTTCAATCAAGGCATCCTTGAAGCGCCATATGCGAACACACACTGGAGAGAAACCTCATTCTTGTGAAGTTTGTGCATCTGCATTTTCTGAGAAATCAGCTCTGGGTCGGCATATGCTAACACACACTGGAGAGAAACCTCATTCTTGCAAAGTTTGTGGATCAGCATTTTCAATAAAGACACTCTTGAAGTACCATATGCGAACACACACTGGGGAGAAACCGTACTCTTGTGAAGTTTGTGGATTTGCATTTTCTAAGAAATCAGCTATGATGTGCCATATGCAAAGACATACTGGAGAGAAACCATATAAATGTGAAGTTTGTGGATTTGCATATTCAACAATGGCTTCCTTGAAGTGCCACATGCACACACACAGTACAGAGAAACCTTTCTCTTGTGAAGTTTGTAGCTCATCATTTTCAGTGAAATCCAAATTAAGGTACCATATGCAAAGGCATACTGGAGAGAAACCACATTCTTGTGAAGTTTGTGGATCTGCATTTTCACAAAAGGGACACTTGAAAAACCATATGCTAATACACACTGGAGAGAAACCATATGCTTGTAAACTTTGTGGATTTGCCTTTTCACTGAAAGCTACTTTAAAGCGCCATATGCAAACACACACTGGAGAGAAACCATATTCTTGTCTGTGGATTTGCATTTTCAATCAAGGATCTGTATTTGCAACACAAGAGAAACCTCATTCTTGTGAAGTTTGTGCATCTGCATTTTCTGAGAAACACACTGGTGAGAAACCACACTATTCATTCTTGAAAGTTTGTGGATCAGCATTTTCAATAAAGAGAACATTGGTGTGTCATATGCAGACACACACTGGTGAGAAACCATATTCTTGTGAAGTTTGTGGCTCTTCATTTTCAGTGAAAACAAAATTAAAGTATCATATGCAAGGTCACACTGGAGAGAAACCATATGCATGTGAAGTTTGTGGATTTGCATTTTCAACAAAGACACCCTTGAATCACCACATGCAAACACACAGTACAGAGAAACCTTATTCTTGCGAACTTTGTAGCTCTTCCTTTTCAGTGAAATCCAAATTAAGGTACCATATGAAAATGCACACTGGAGAGAAACCATATTCTTGTGAAGTATGTGGATATGCATTTTTAACGAACACGACCTTAAAGCGCCATATGCAAACTCACACTGGAGAGAAACCTCATTCTTGCAAAATTTGTGGATCTGCATTATCAACAAAAGAAGTTTTGAAGAACCATATGCGAACACACACTGGAGAGAAACCATATTCCTGTGAAGTGTGTGGACGTGCATTTTCTGTGAAATTTCTTTTAAATTACCATATGCGAAAACACACTGGAGAGAAACCCTATTCGTGTGAAGTTTGTGGATATGCATTTTCAAGTAAGTCATCTCTGGAATGCCATATGCGCACTCATACTGGAGAGAAACCATATTCTTGTGAAGTTTGTGGGTCTGCATTTTCTGTTAAATCATCTTTGAATTGCCATATGCTAATACACACTGGAGAGAAACGTCATTCTTGTGAAGTTTGTGAATGTGCATTTTCAGCAAAGACACTTTTAATCTGCCATATGCAAACACACACTGGAGAAAAACCATATTCTTGTGAAATTTGTGGATCTGCATTTTCCTTGAAATCTGCTTTGACTCAACATGTGAGAACACACACTGGAGAGAAACCATATACTTGTGAAGTTTGTGGGTCTGCATTTTCTCTGAAAGATAAACCTAATTTAAAAGTTTGTAGCTCTTCCATTTCAATGAAATCCAAATTAAGGTAACACACACTGGAGAGAAACCATACTCTTGTGAAGTTTGTGGGTCTGCATTTTCTCTGAAAGCTAATTTAAAGCGCCATATGCGAACACACACTGGAGAGAAACCATACTCTTGTGAAGTTTGTGGTTCTGCATTTTCAAGGAAGACATCTTTGACATGCCATATGCGGACACACATGAGTTAGAAACACTATTCTTGTGAAATTTGTGAATCTGCATTTTCACAGGTCATTTTTGAAGTCCTGAAGAGAAACTATATTCTTGCATAGCTTTGCATCTGCATTTTTACAGAAGCCACATTTGAAGCACCATATGTAAACACATACTTCTGGAGTTTGTGCAAATGTATTTTCATGTCATATTTGAAGTGAACACACACTTGAGATAAATTATATTCTTATTAAATTTGTGGACTGCCATAGCCTAACACCCACTGGATATAAAACATCAACATATATTTTCTTGATTTCTTTGTAATGCATATTGTTCAAATATTTACCAGAGAGGATCATTGTTCTTCTGAAATTTGCATATCTGTATTTTTAGAGAAGCCAACATTTGAATGAATACAGAAAAGAAACCATGTTTGTGTTTTGTCAGGTCTACATTTCCACTGTTGGCATATGTGATCCAACATGAGTTGTGTGTCAATACATCTATTCCAAAGTCACTAAAAATATCCTTTTCTGCAAAGTTTTACAGTAAAAGAAATTAATATAGGGTCCAGCAAAATGATCTGACACATTTTGTAGGTTTAATAATAGTGAAATAAGAGTTAAGAACAAAAAATGTATTATTATTTTTGAAATGTAGATATAATGCTATTTTGTTTAATTTCATTTTAAAAATTAAATCAGTCAAGTGGGTGTCATTACTTTGCACATATTGCTAAAGGCATTTACAAAAGTTGTCTATAACTCGACAGGTCATTTCATGTGGAATGACAGTAATTTCAAGATGAATGGCATCTTTTAATTATTCAGTAGGTCAAGGGTGATGAGTGTATATCTATGATTTCAGATATCACCATAGAAAAAAATCACATGATTTCAAATCAGGCGATTGAGCAGTTCATAGCTGTTTTTTTTGCAGTTATTGATTCATTGTCCTGGACAAATGTTTCCACAATGAAAGCGCAATGCTTGCCAATCCAATTCATGTTGGCAACTTAAAACAAAATGGCATTCTATTCTATATACATTTTGAAAATTAAAATATATTTTTGTCCTTTATGCTATTTTAATTTTATAAAACCTATGAATGTGTCATATCATTCTTCTACACTATGTATCTGTTTCAGTGCTAATTAATTTCACTTTAAATCAATTAATTTTTCTAAAATAACATTTGGGAAAAGTATATTTTATTTTTGAATGATTTTGTAATGTAGAAAATTATTTGGTGTCAACAGATCTGTCCATGTGGATGAATTTATAGATTTTACAGATAAGTCCTCCAAAAACATTTTATTTATGCCAAATCACTTTAATTGAAAGGGCAACTTTTTTTTTTAATTAAATGATTAAATTTAAAACAAGAAACATATTTACATTTAATCACATTAATTTTTTTTTTTTGAGAATTATGACAGAAGAAAGTTTTCAAATTGACAAAGCAAAAGTTTTCTTTCTTTTTTTTTTCTCTCTCAATGAGTCAATGAATTTAAAACCAATATGTAACACAACCATTTGGCAACCATAAACAAAAGGAAACAAAATGGCATTCTAATCTATATACATTTTGAAAATAAAAACCTATTTTTGTTTTTTTACACTTTTTCACTTTTATAAAACCTACGAATGTATCAGATCATTCATCTGCACCTTGTATCTGCTTCAGTGCAAATTAATTTAACTTTAAATTAATTAATTTTTCTCAAAACATTTGGGAAAAGTATATTTTATTTTTGAATGATTTTATAATAAAGAAAATTATTTCGTCTCAATAGATCTATCCATATGGATGAATTTATAAATTTTACAGTCAAGTAGAAAAGAAAAAGATTCCAATTGATTTCAATTTTGAGAATATTAGATTTGTTGGTTCCAGTTCCTCTCAAAATTTATAGACTAATTATATGCTGGGATTTATTTGTAAACAATAAATATGGAACACTTCTTAATCACATCCACTATATTTCTCGCTTTGATGTCAGACTGTTACAATCATTTGACTGTATCCCTTTTACATATGAACATCATTCTTACATTGTGAATTTTTTGCTTTATTACTTTTGACTTGCATATATATTGTTTCTTCAGTATCAATGACTCTGATTGGTTTTTAACATAGTGTGTCCCATGTCCTGTGCAAGACAATAAACTACGTCCAACAGCAAGGCCTTTGATCACCTTTTAATTGCTCGTATTCCCAGGTCCACTCTGACTTGTAGTGGTAGCACCTGTTAGGTTCCCAGCTATGGGCAAAAAGTTAACCCCCAACTTGCTGGGGTCAAAACATTACGAAAGTGTGAAAATAGGTTTTGATACCCAAAAAATAAGTATTACCAGAAATACATTTTTGAAAAAAGAAATATAAACAAATATTGCCAGCAATACATTTTTGAAAGATAAATATTACCAGCAATACATTTTTGAAAAAGAAAAATATATACAGTGGTGGAAATAAGTATAAGTACACCTCATGAAAATAGAGTAACTTTAAAATCTTGCATTAAACGGTATTGGAATGAAATTCCATCTGAAACTCTCAGAAAACTTATTGTTTCAATGCAAAGCAGGTGTGTTGAAGTATTACAAGTGAAAGGGAATAAATATAAACATTGAATTTTGTACAATTTAAAACAAACCAAGCCATAGTGTGTCCCTGGGACCCACAGGTGTTAATTTGGGGGTGTCACTTGGAAATATAATGGGTCTCAATTATAGTTTCTTCACATATTGTTGTATTAAACTGCAGGGCTACTGACTAGTTTTGTTTTTCTTTTTTTTTTACAGTCATCCAAAAACATTTTATTCATTCTAAATCACTTTAATTGAAAGGACAACTTTCTTTTAATTAAATGATTAAATTTAAAACAAAAATCATATTTACGTTTAATTACATTAATTTTTTTTGAGAATTATGACAGAACAAAGTTTTTAAATTGATAGAACAAAAGTTTTCTTTTTTCTCTCAACTGAGCCAATGAATTTAAAACAAATATTTAATGCAATAGTGGGATAAATTTTCCTGTCAAAATAAAAACAAAAAAAAAACAGTAAAAATCATTTTCCAGTAAATAATTACCCACCAAGACAATATAATTCGAGTTCACCCATTAAAAATATTATTTTTAACACATATTGCTAACCTTGACATAAAAATATACAGAGTGCAAAATGAAAGATGACCTATTTCATAAAAATGTTAAACATCTTTCAGAAAATGAAAAATCATTCCTATTTTCATTTGTACTAGTTACTATTTCTAACAAAAATTGTTTACTTCATGATTGTAGAGCCAGAATGCACGTAATTACTGACAAATCTAAATTTATTAATTTTGACAAAGGTTTTAATTCAAAAAATTAGCATATTGAACTGGCAGACGGCACTTGAAGAAATAATATGGCCTTAAAAAGAGGCAATTCTCAACTTACTTTAAGAGACACACAAGAGAATATGCAAAATTACATTTTAAAGGATTCCATTTGTATCTTTATTTTTATATAGGTATTATATACACTCATCTATTTTTTGTCTTTATTAACCTAACATTTGCTGTAAGAGATAATTTATTGATTAGCCTTTTTTTTTTTTCATAATCTTTTACAGTTTTCACTTATCAAATACAATACAATGTATTTAATACAAAAAATATCAATTTATTTGGATCTGTTGTCAAAATAAAATTTTGAAGTCAGTCTGTCAGCAAAAGCCAGCAGGTATTAGGTATTTCTGTACATTATTTTGAGATGATTTTCAACCTAGATGATCAAAAGTTGGTAAAAGCAATGAATCTAATTTTTGATGTCAATACTTATAACATTAAAACCTACATCTCAGAGTGCAAATTTGATTTTCTAAAAGGAAAAAAAGTGAAAAATAAAGCTGCCCTTTATGACACATAGAAGTCTATAATAGAGGGAATATGAAAAAAAATGCAAAAAAAACAATATGCTCATTGCCATATAATGCTGCAATGAGATCTATTGGCGAGAAGCCTCTTTCATGGTTCAACAAACTGATTCACAATACTTGCTTTCATTTGAATAAATCTATATATTCCTCTAATTTTTCAACACTAATTCTGCAATGGGCTCTATAGATGGAAAGCTTTTCTCATTGTCCATCAGATTCATGATAATTGCTACATTTAAATAAGTATATGTTGCTTCTCTGCTTATTCCACTCTAATTGTGCTCTCTTGGTGAGAATTTTATTTCGTAATTTATCAATCTATAATTTGGTTGTTTTGTTTTTGTAATTTAAGGCCAAAATTTGAATATCTTGTGTACAATCTAATCCTTAACCTAGGTCTATACAACATGTGTAGCACTTCAGTGACTGGGGACCAACAGGTAACATGTGAATGTTAATGGATTTCGCTTAAGTAATTAAGGTTTTCATCAAGAAATTTTTACTTTTTACCTTTAGATTAACTTAAGTTTATTATTCAACCTACTGCAGTACAGATAATGTTTAGTTATTTTATTTGAATGTGCAATTTTTTTTTAAATGAACCTTTTCAGTACAAAATTCACATGTGTCATTAAGAATTTTATCCCACGAAATTAATTTAAATTGAATATTTTCTCTATGCTATTGTTCTTCAACAATGAGGATATTCAGTATAAAATTAATTTTTTTATGAATAATTTTTCTTTTTGCCGCAGATAGAGGTATTTTTCTTTTTTTAAATCATGTTGAATTTTTCTGTCATTTGTAAATAAATAGAAGTGATTTTTAAAAAAATAGCTAATGTTTTTCTCTTCAAAATTAATAAAAAATGACACTTATAAAAGAATTTATCACAAAAGTGACGTCAAAAACCAAGCTTTATGCCAGTAGTCTTGAGCCCTTTCTTAAAGGATATAATCAGACAGCCTGAGGCAGATGTTATCAGACAGTTATGTGTTGCAGAAAATGGCAATACATTTCACAACTCTAGTGATACTGCATTTTTTTTCCTAGATCTGACCAGTCTGTATTCATTTGCGGGATCTGGAGTATTTTCTCGACATCCATGGAAAACAGGAAAAACTCATGTTTGAAAGAGCCAACATGAAATATGACTGGTGTTTATTAGATACAGGAAAAAAGAGAGTATGAAAGGGAGAAAAGAGACGTATCAGGGAGTGAGAATCATGTTCCTTAACGTCAATTAGGGAGCATAATGCAAATGGAGTATTAAACAATAATGCATAATGGTTTCAATAAAATTGGCATTTAAAAAGTAAATGCCATGTTACAGAGTATTTCGGGTGGCAGGTGCACTGAGTCGTTGGAGAGAGGATGCAAACCAAACTCATCGATGGATGCTCCACATCTGCATCTGTGATGTTGAGTCCAAGATGAATTGAGTAATTTGAGTCCAAGACAAATCCCGACTCCGACTCGAGAAGGGTACCGGTAGATGAAGAGGGCACTGCGTTGAGCTAGGCGCCACTACTCGGTTGTTAAGCAGATAGTAGACAGACGAGGTGATGCTGATCCAGTGTCTCATTTTTTAAATATAATCATTTTTTTTTTTTTTACCAAAGTTATTATTCTTTCTTTTTTAGATTCAATTTGAGGGATTTATTGAGTGCTGGCTTTTGACATATCTTCATTAAAAAGGTACCTAAAAAAAATCAATAAAATATTAGACTTTTGAAAGTATTTAATTTTTAAAAATTACTTTATAGTTAAATAAGCTGGTTCACTTTAAATTCAAAAATATCGTCGCTTCTGTCCTTCTATCCGATGAATTGCCCTGACGTTAGTTGTTGATACGTTGACGTAAAAACATCAATTCACACCTCCAAAACCAATCACCGTGGTTAGATGTCTTCTCTGATTTCCAACTAATCTTTCTGTGAAAAAATTAATTTTTTTTCCAGTTACATTAAGTAAACTTTAAATTTTTAAATTTTCCTCAAATAACTTTTGAAAAAGTATAATTGAATTTTACAAGATTTTTAAACTGAGCATTTCACTTTTGTTTACAAAGTTATCGAAAATGGCTGACATGATTTATTTTATGTAAATTTTGCTGACTCAAAAAAAAGAAAAAGAAGACTTTTGACTAAAATTTCGAACGTGTTAGGAAGGATTAAAAAATGTTTTAAAATAATCAAAAATACTTTCCTTTTAATAATGACATAAACCTTTGACGATAAAAAATTGTTTATCAAGTTTGGTGCCTTTTTTTTCATCAGGGTATGCTCTTTTTCAGTGAAGTATTGAATCTCCCTATACCAAAGCAGTCCAAGAGCTTCTGAAGAAAGAGTGGATCTGGGATGAGCTTCAAAAAGCAGCATTCCAGAGCCTGAAGAAACAACTGAGTTCCTCATTACAACCATAACAAGCCGACAAAGGTATCATCAGAATCATCTCGCAACGGCCTACGTGGAGTACTTCTTCAGTAGCAAGGAAATGACTGGAGAGCTGTTTTTTTTTATGCTCGAAATCTCTGACCAGTACAGAGTAGAGATAAGCACAGAGCCATCCGTCCTTTATAACTGATGAGAGCTTGAAGCTCATCGTCACTATCTGTAGCAGTCCTGATTTCCGCCATCTTGCGGCCAGTGACTGGAATCCGGCTGATAGTGTGTACATGGGCATCCATCCCCCTATTATATTCTTGGTGGTGGTCTAGTAGGTGTTTCCATGGGAGGGTGTCGGCTATGGGTACCTTTTTTCCAGGTACATATATTATTGTTAGGTCATAATTGGCTAGTTTGCTGTAGCATTCTCTGTAATCTCCGAGGGACAGCGTGTAGTGTTTTCCCTTTTTTTTTTTAAATTGGTATAAGATGTTTGTGGTTGGATTCAAGGATGATGTTGCGGCCATAAGCATAATGGTGGAAGCACCTGCACCTGAATAGAATAGCGAATAGTTCTTTTTCACACTGGGTTAGCGATTTCGAGGCATATGCAGTAGGATCACCTTCTTGTATCAGTGCTACACCAAGATCATTTTGTGAGGAGTCTACTTGATTGGTAATTGATTTCGAAGGGTCAAAATATTTTAGAACTCTCCCAGGGCTTTCTGTTAGGATGTCTTTGATTTTCTTGAAAGCTTCGGTTTGTGGTTCACCTCATTCAAAATGGACATTTTTCTCTGACGTAAAGGGCTTGTTATCTCCTATAGGTCGGGGCAAATTTGGATAAGAATGTAATCGTACCAAGTATCGTTTCAAGTTCAGCTTTGTTGGTGGTGGGGGTGGCATGTCTCAAATCTAAGCTATCCTGTCTGGATCTGCTTCAACTCTTTCTAACGTTATTACATGGCCGAAGTCTTCGATTTTGGCTGCTTCAACTTCTATTTTGTCTTTGTGTCAGAAGTGGGATTAAAATTTAACAATGTTATGTCGAGGTTGCCGGTGACAGGCATAAACAACATTTGAAAAATAGTCAAAGTAAATAATGACGACCAAGATTGCTATTATTTAAAATCATTTATTCCCATTTATACCCATGGAGTCCCCCTGTTAACTCCAGGTCTAATGCCTCACCCGGAGACCGCTAACGTGGGTATTTGGTAACAAATAGATAAGGGGACGTAAGTGATCTGGGAGGTATCTTTAACAGTTCAAGTGGTGTGCAACTCGTATCTCACGACACTCACTACAATAGACACCTGTCCTGGATATGACGATAAACTACATCTCCGTCATGTGTAATACAATAAGTCTACGTCCAACAACAAGGCCACTGATCAGGAGGTTTGGGGAGCGTGGAATCACCTTTTAATTGCTTGTGTTCCCAGGTCCAACCTGACCCGGGGTCCCAGCTATGGGTAAATAGTTAACCCCCAAACTGGGGTCAAACACTATGAAAGTGTAAAAATAGGTTTTAATACTAGAAATACTTTGTAAATAAATTATAATTATATAAATAAATTATATAATTAAAAGATTATTACAAGCAATGCATTATTACCAGCTAAACATTTTTTTAAAAAGAATGCTACTGTGACGATCTACATCCCACACATACATACATACATATTTAAAAAAATACAGATCATACAACAACAAGCATTCATTGGATAATAAATCAACACTACTTTGTAATAGACAATTTACAAATCGCAGCAATGTGACAATTTTGTAATCGCTCTATTTTCATGTAGTCGATTTTGTGCACTTTTGGGAGAAACGGATCCCAGAAGCTTTCTTGAGTCTACCTAAAACTCTCTTGCTGATTGGTCAATGCCAACTAATCAGATTGTCTGCACGTGAAGAACAATTCTTCCCGCACAGCCAGTCGGAACCGATGATCACCTACATAAGCAAGAAATATTCTTAGATAATTAGTGAGATTTCAGCTGCCAAACGAATCCCACTCACATGCTGAATATTCCTTACACTCACATAATCTTTTCCTTACACAGCAAAACTGTTGAAAACATTTATTACCAGAAACTATCACAAACAATCTGTGATAAAAAGAGACCTTTTTAGAAAGTTGAATATTAAGGTTTTATTCAACATAAAAAGCATACACTGTTACCAGTTACATAGAAGATATGAACGAACGGACGCCAGAGAGAGAAAGATAGAGGCGTCCCACCGTTATTTATAAACACAAAATCACGTGACGTGAACCAACGCGAAATCACGCAACAGTTCGTATGCAGATAAGTAGAAGGTATTAAATAATTAACTGAATGAATACAAAGAATTATAAGTATATCACAACACATTCTTTCTTTCAGTGAACTTTGGAATACAAATAATGGTTAAAGAGAGACAATTCTTATTTTACTCAATGCATGCATTCTTTCATATCCTTGTTTGTACATCTTTTTAAATACATATTTTATGTGTAATGATGTCTTTGGCTTATCCTTTCTTCACCTCAGTTTGGTTTCCTAATCTAAGTTAAATTAATGTGGTGAAGTCCGCCACACTACCAGCAATAAAAACCTTGTCAGTATTAAATAATCTATTGAGGTTGATATACCGTAAAACAAACAAAACAAAACCAAATAACAGACACTTTGTCACGTACACTTGGGAGTAGTCAAGTTATACAGGATATCAAGCAGGAGACGGTGACAGGTTCATTTATACGTGCAGTCATCGGAAATATCTCGGTAAACGACAGACCGAAACAAAATGCTAACAAGGTCTGCAGCCAAGTCATCAACTATTACAAGCTGGACTACTGGCCCGAAACAAAGGCGAAATCCTGAATTATAGCAGTTCTGGTTCGTTCAGAACCTAACAGTTTACCAGGGACTCCTAATATAGCAAAGTCTACACGAGGGACACCAAAATATTGTCAAATGCCAAGTACCACCTCAGGAAAGTGTGTGGTGGTCTGGCTTCTGTAAACACATTTCAGATGAGGTAAGAGTGCGGGGATCACTTACATGTGCCACACCTCCATTTCCTTCAATATCATTGGTTCGTAAATATATGATACTTATCATATGACAATTTTGCCATCGCAGGTAATTTGAAATTTTCTCTAAAATCACGGATTGGTCCATTTCCTGATCAATCGTGTATTTTAGTATCTTTCTATATTTTTAGCGCCAAGCTCGCTGGAGCCTATCCATCGTTATAAAAAGACTCTCGCTGTTTGCCAACAGCCAGTAGCAGTTCAATTCTTGGAAAATAAGGCACTCAATCATACTAATTCCTATTGATATTACTCATGAACATTACATTTTTCTACACTGATAAAACACTGTGGAACTATTCTTTATTTAGCTAAGACTTCAATTGAACTTTGTAGTTAAATAACATTCAATATTGTACTCAACATTAATTAGCTAAACTTACCCTTTTTATTACGGAAAAAGGGAAGCAACTTTCTTTATACTATTGTTGATATTTATATCATTGTTAATACAATATTTTATTAATGTTCACTGAGCTTGATTATTTTTCTCTCGTGTTTGTTGTGCATTATTCATGTGGGGTGGTGTTTTACAAGAACACAGCTTTCCTTCTTGATTATATTCACGGTGAGCCTAGCCAACAATACTTACAGCACCACTACAAGAGGATGTAGCATCTGCAAAGAGGAAAGAAAATATCCCACAGAACAACTACAACCAACATCATTACCTGTGAATACCCATGGCAAAAATTGGGAATAGACTCGTTCTAATTCAAGGGACATATGTCTCCTCATTATCGACTATTTCTCCAGGTGGATTGAAATTGACTATCTACGAACAACCATTTCAGCTCGTGTAATAGAGAATTGAAAATCGACATTCGCTAGGCATGGAATCCCAGAAATAATCATTTCAGAAAATGGTCCCCCAATTCAGTGCAAAGAAATTCTAGAATTTCTCAAATGTTTTCTGGCTTTCTGCACCTCACAAGTAGCCCCCATCATCCGCAAGGAAACGGAGAGGCCAAACATACCAGACTGTCAAAAAAAAAAAACATATTGAAAAAAGCACTGATTGATTATCGTAGCACTTCTCTACAACATGGCCCTGCAGAGCTACTGGCGAACAGAAAATGGAGAACGTGGATCCCTTCCATTCTCTGAACCAATTTCTTTGACTAGAAAAGAATTAAGGAACATACAAAGGTGGACATTTGTCTCAAAGCTCAAAATAATTATGTGAAACCTCATCGATCCAAAGGGTGTCCTTCCTTCGAAAAAAAACACCCAAAGCAAGTCCCGCTACAATAGTCAAGTCAAGACTGTGTCATCAAGGTTAGTCCCAGTGAAGACAGATTCAGGATTGCATAAGGGCAACAAAAACGATATTTGCCTAAGGAACACAAAAAAAATCTACTTCCTTCATGTGGCTGCACCACAAGAGACAACGATACGAATTCATGTAAACAGACCTTTCTGATTAAACAGTTAACAAAAATATACCAGAATCGGTCGGTAAGTCCAGTCATCTAAAAGAAACACCTTGTAAACGACTTTGGGGGTTAGTCAGCAGTTTTTATATATGACTAGACTAGCAGCAGCAATATTGTGATTGCTCTCTTTGTCTTTCTTACTAAAACCCTGCCGCTAACATTACAAGTGCAAAATATAATATATTTCGAATGGTGGGGGCACTGACTACTGACCATCTGAAGAAATGTCATGCATCAAATTTTGAATAACTCCTCCAAATACCAAAAAATAAAAAAATCGTCGGTTTTTAAACACAAGGAACAAAATCTTGATTAACACCGTTTAATTTTTTATTTTTCTGCTTACATAGTCATTCAAAATATTTTCTGGTAAGTAATTTGTTGTTTGTATCTTGTTTTTTTTTTCCATTTTATTTCATTCTTTGCGTCATTTATTTCAATTTCGATATTGAACTGAAAGAACAATCCAAAAATTGGATAGGTTGAATAACAAAATGCCAACAAAAAATCATTTGAACTTTGAAAACAAAGAAATTTTCTCGTTTTGTTTTTCTCATTGAATTTTCTGGTCTGAAAGGTAAGTGGAAAAATCCAAATAATTTTGATGAAATAGAAATCGTTATATATTGATTCGCCTCGACATTTTTTTTTATTTTTTATTGCTTTTTATTCCTTGTTAATGTTAGCAAAAGAAAAATAAATTCAGCTATGATTTCATAATGTAATATTTACAGAAATTAAAATAAATAATATTTTTAATTTTAAAATGTTTAAAAAGACGCTTTTATTTTGTTATTTCGTGTTTTGGGGGGTTTTTTTTAAGGCTTTTATTTTATTTTTCTGCTTCAATCACAATTTGAGTAGCATAAAAAGATGAGTTTCGAAAACAATAGCAAATGATATTTGACTTCGTTTTTTTTTTTAATAACCTCTTTAATTTTAAAAATTTCCATGTTACTCTTCTTGAAAATTTAGAGATTATACAATACAAATATATTTTTTGTTTATTTAATTTTTAGGTCGATTTGACTGGAATGTTTTAAACGGGAGGGAAAAAACGCCTTCTTTTTCTCACTCGGTAGAAAAAAAATTTAATAAAAATAAGTATCTCCTCGAATTTGTTATGCGCCGTAAAATAAATTGAAAAAGCTTTCTTGTTTCATTTTACTGACCTTTACCTCCACTTTTTCATTAAAGCATAACATGAGGAAAAAAAGACATCAAACTTAATAAAAACGAAGTCTTATCCTCAAAATGTTTGTAATTGTTAAGAGGAAAGACCAAAGATTTCTTAATGTTTTTTACTCCTTCCTAACAGGTTCGAAATTTTAGTTAAAAATCTTTTTTTTTTTTGTGTCAACACACAGATTTAGGAATTCTTGTAAAAATCAAATAATTGTTGAAATTTAATTTAATGAAACTTTTAGGACTTATTTACAAATGAATGAATTTTTTTTTTAAATTATTTTTTAGAAAATCTTGATAAAAATATTTTTTTACGTCTGTTCAAGGAATGTGTGAAAATTTGCTAAAAAAGAGCGTACCCTGATGAAAAAAGGCCTAAACTTGATTAAAAACTTTTGTATTGTCTAAATCTTTATGTCATTATTAAGAGGAAAGGACAAGGTATTTTTTGAGTATTTTTTTTTCATAATCATGTATTCCGTTATTGACAGTTTTTTAAACAAAAGTGACACTCCCCGTTTAAAAATCTTGTAAAATTCAATTATACTTTTTTCAAAAGTTATTTTAGGAAAATTAGAAAATTTAAAGTATGCTTAATGTAATTTGAATGAAACATTACTTACATTTGTAGCAGAAAATTTTTTAAAAGACACATGTTCAACCGTGGTGATTGGTTTTGGGAGGTGTGAATTGACGTACATCCATGTATTGACAACTTACGTCATGGGAATTTATTGGATGGTAGAACAGAAGTAACCAAATTTGTGCTAATTTTAAGTAAATGAAATGCAATCATGCAAGCAGGGGAAATAAATCCAGTACACGTGATATTTTTTCAGAAATGTGCATCCATAGTTTTGTCGAAGACAATTTTAATACAGTTTTTGATATAATAAAAAATAGCTGCATGTAGTAGATTTTAATAAGCTTTCTAATTTATGATCTGTAAAAATAGACCTTTCCAGAGTCTTACAGTTTCAAATTTAATTTTAAAACAATTATTAATTTTCACCTTTTTATTTATAACTGAAAAAAAAAAAAGAAAAACAGTTCTTGTAAAAATTCATTTTTCAACCAAAACAAAAATTCATAATCTATCATTGTAAGGCTTTATCTCAGACAAACAATATGGCTTTTGTTTCTCCAAGTCAGTTGCTGACATTGATTGTGGAAAGGGTCAATCACACTTTAGATAAAAACTAGGAAGCCCAAACAGTAGCATTGGACATCTCAAAAGCCTTTGACAGTGTCTAGCATTCAGATCTTCAACAGCTTAAAAGTTATGGTATCTCCAAACACTTTTTTGAACTGATCCAGTCTTTCCTACCAAATTATGAAATGGAAGTTATCCTGAACAGCCA